>JAMPIV010006302.1:0-385000 GCA_024509875.1 Oreohelix idahoensis | reverse complement strand
AGAGGACCTAGCACTACCTCCAGAGATCTCACGCTGTGCTGTAATTCCCTTAACTAATTCAAAGTTTAACTGACAGGATTTTCAAGGGGATGAAAGTGTAATAATGAATGAATGTAAACAACCACGAAAGCTAACTCGATGAAATTAACAAGGCAGGAGTTATAGTTAAATTATTATTTTACAATGTTAATTTCCTGTCCCTCCAAATCTTTTGGGGCAGGAATGTTTAAAACTTAAATTTGAAATTGGATCTTTGTACACAATTTATTATACATAATAATGGAAATGTCCATCAATCTTAATTCTAAAATGTTCCAAGATTTCTCTTCCCTGCTACACAATAATGAAGTATGTATGGTTTCTAGTTGGAAAGACTGGTTGTCACATCATCTCATAAACACATTGTCTGTTACTGGTGGAGAATAAATCAGTTTGAATTGACATGTGGCCCAGCTATGAATCTTATCTTTGATTCCGTGGGCAATCAGGTAACTTGTTTGAGGTAATTGAACACTTCTACACCAAAGTGCTCTCTGAAGTCAGTTGACAACCATCAGGCTTGAGATGGAACCAACCAGCAGGTTGACTCACACTCTGTCACTCCAGATTCTGACACACTTGTTACTTTGGGATGGACCCCTGCGAACAATAGGAACAATCTCCCTAAGCACTCTCATCATGTATCTCTACCTCTTATTATCTTACATTATCAAACATGTATCTTGATCAGATGAAAGAGCTAACCAAATTAGCTACAGTCTTTAATTTTATATTAACCATTTCATATTCAGGGGTTATCTTCTTTTCTCCATATGGTTACAACGCCCCTGTCATTTAAAATCTTCAATATATTCAGCTGGGATACTTTCTTTTCTTTTCTTTGGTCAAATAATAAGTTCAATCTCTTTGATGGGACATCTTATTTATGTTCTCAAGATTTAATTTAATATTGTTTTCTGCCAGCAACTTTCTGGTCTTACAGTAATAACAGTGCATAATAATATTCAACTCAATTTGGGCTCTTATTGGCTCCATAATAGGCTTTTGGCATGTCTTTTGCCCCTTGGATATTGCAACACAAAGTTTTTATGTACGGCCCTTATCTGGGTTTGCCTCTACATACATAAGAATATAAATATACATCAATAAAATGGTTCCTCTTACCGCTAATTCAATGAAATATTTCACAACTTAAGGTTACTGGCTATAAATGGGTACAGGTTCGAGGACTGCTGTTCCCGCCTGCAAAGGCAATCGCTCAAGTATTGCTCTGCTTAACCTTTCTCAATGAAATATCTTTACAAGTGGTACCCTAACTAAGCAAGACCGTGGTTTTATCACGCTCGCATGCTATGTGAATCTCACCCAATCAAATTTAAACTAATCCCACTACGTCTCTCATTCAAATAACAGCGCTATTTTGAAAAAAAGGGTACCCTCCCAAGGTTGGTTTCAAACCGAGAGGTTACGACTGTGTCTGTTAGTCTGTTGTCCCTTTCTATTTTCTTCAATAACTTTGTTAATAAATGGTTATCGTAAAGTTGAAAACTGGTTATTACTTAGATCACTATCCTACATATTTATATATAAGTTTTATTATCGTCTTCCTCATCGTTTGCGTTTTCATCTTTTCTCGTTATTTATGGGTTTTTTATACTGAACCTCAGTATAATGAAATAACATTCTAAGTTATTATAAGGAAGAATACAATATTATGATAAGTAATATGTTCATAACCCTTTAACCATTATTGTTATCTCTCTGTACCATTCTTTATTTTGTGAAGGAAAAATATCCAAGTTTTTCTCCTCTCTCCGTTTTTACCCCTACTCTAGTGTTAATTCAAATTACAAGCTCTACCATCTCGGCTCCTCTCTCCTTGTATTGTCAAGACGGGCGATTCTGGACTAAGGCCAAATCGTTTTATAAGTTACGTTTAAAAATTAGTACGGAGGTATGAAAAGCGGGGTTATGACGGGGATTTTGCCCCCTCGCGAACAATTCAAAATCCAACCACGCGTCTGGCGTTATATAAACACACTGTCGCATGTCATACTACCAACACGTTCTAAGCATGCTTTAGTTAGTTTTTTTTATTTATTCCTCCTCTCACTCATTTTACACCGATCTAGGCATTGCGATTTGCCATCCGACATTTATGTTAGTGATGAAAAAGCCAGTAGGTTTGGTATCGTTCAAACTGTGGCGTTAATGCCTTTACCCACCAACGCGTATCCTGGCGTCGTCAATGATGTCGGGCAAACAACCCAGGGCTATCACTATAGTAGTAGCATTTATGGTTGTTACTAGTTTTAAAATGGGGAAATTTAGAGATAAAATATTTGCGCGTGTTGTTCATACAGATTTATATTACGACATAATCTACCCCGTTAGAAAAGCTTGCATGGCAGTGCAACTTTCAATTATCTGGATGACAATCACGATCAAATTAACTTTACTCTGCCTTAGTGTGATCATGGAGTTCTGCAGTGGGGTCATTCAAAGTAAGCACGACTCAAGAAATCTGCCCCAGACCTCTGCAATCCAAGAATCTATTTCAGCTGCAGCCATTACTGTCTGTCCTATGCTGATATAAGTCAGTTTTCACCATTCCTCTTCACGGAGTCTGTCCTATGACATATCCAGAGATAATTGATGTCCCTCAAATTTGCAATAATTATGAGGGGATAATCTATAAAATGGTGATGGCAGAGTTATGCGGGTTTTTCAGTAATCTCATTATCAGCCTGTATAAACATTCGGAATATCCTCAATCAAAGAGGCAACTCAGGGATTCATTATGTTCCTCCGAAATGTTCACAGCCAACACTTTGACTGCGCGCCGGCTTGACTGAATGTGGAAACTCCCTGTACTATTTTTCATAGATGATTCTATAATGCGCCACTCAAATGGAGGCCATATTCACCAACTCTATTATCCGCCTTTCGTTAATTTGGTGATATAATATAATATATGGGGAAATGAATGTTTCTGCACCAGAAATCAATTCGCCCCATTTTAGCATAATTATATATGTGGGTAATCTCCAGCCAGGGTCCGTACAATACTTCCCCATGGACTGTGTAGGGTCGGTTACTACCACTGTCACCGGTGCCCTTATAATGCTAAGTTAATAGCCATATTGTGAAGCGCGTTGAACATTTTCCTCAGTGCTCAACCGCCCACTCCCCACTTTTCTTATGTTAACCTTTTGGGGAAAGACTGGGTGTGAGAAGGTGCATGCCTATCCACTGTGTTTACCTTATTAATTTTATTTATCCTTTTATTTTTAGGCCCATGTTTTTCTCCACACTGCTTACTTAGCAGGGGAGTATTATTTTTCCACCTTGTGGAATCTACCTTGCAACACTGGTCGCACGCCTCGACAAATTTTTTAATGTCTTCAGCTACGCCTGGCCAGAAAAATGACACAGCTAGATATTGACAAGTGGTACCTAGTTTCTCAACTAGTGACGATAATTAAATCATTCCTGTCAGACAGAAAACATGTAGTTTCTTACAATAACTCTTGCTCATACCCAACCATAATAAATACCGGCGTTCCTCAGGGCTCTATTCTTGGGCCTCTACTTTTTGCCATATACATTAATGACCTTCCATTACACGTCGAACACGCATCCTGTGACCTATTTGCTGATGACTGTACTATCTACACGAGTGATACGAGTTGCAACACACTCGAACTATCGTTACAAAAAGATACAGACAATCTGATTAAGTGGAGCATCGGAAATCGCATGCTAATTAATATAATTAAAACAAAGTGCATGTTAATATCAACTAGACAAAAATTACAAAATTCTGAGAAAACAACACTTCAGATCTATATTGGTACCTCACCAATTAAAAACGTTAATGAACATAAAACTCTAGGAATAGTCGTTGACCAGCATCTTAATTGGAACTCACATGTTCATGCACTGACTAAGCAAACGGCACAGAAAGTTTACCAGTTAGCTAAAATCAAACATTTCCTAGATGAAGATGCACGAAAATTGTTCTATGTATCTCACATACAAACAAACCTTGACTATTGCTCCACAATCTGGGATGGTTGTTCTATGTCCAACACAAAAAGACTCCATTCACTACAAAAGCGTGCAGTGCGTCTAGTTTCTGACAACTGCCAAACACAGTGTGTAGATCTATATAAATATCTCAAAATACTGCCTCTAAGAAAGCGCTTTCTGTTCAACAAAGCTAAATTTGTTCACAAAATCCTGTCACAGAATGCTCCAACATATCTGTGGCCAATGTTCAAATACAGTGAAAGACGCAGTCAACGCCTTAACAAAATACAAGTGCCCAAGCCTAGGCTTGACTTATTCAAGAAAAGCTTAGCTTACTCTGCTGCTCATCTTTGGAACTATCTTCCACATTATCTAAAACATAACAACCTCAGTCCCTATTCATACAATCGTAAACTTTTCGAATACTTTATGAGTTCTGATTATCTGCCCCCCTAATATGATTATTTTTCCGAACAAATGGTATAATATCGAGTGTAGGTTTAATGATGATGTTAGTGCTTTTCAACATATTTTGTTTCATGGTAATACTTAGTTTGTACTTTTCAACATATTTTATTTCATGTTTATAATTAGATACTGTGAATGTGAGTATGCTATTATTTTACCTGTACAACGTTGAATTCCTTGAATTGATGGGTAAATTGTATGTGAGAATAAATGAAATCAGTATAAAAGACGGGAGAAAGGAAGGGCAGAATGTCAGACGGGCCTGCGTGCCCAATTCTCAACCCTTTGAAAATAAAGTTCGTTCGTTCGTTCGTTCGTTCATGTTCCCCATATGCACCATCATGTCTTTGCTTCATAGCGTGTTCCCTATACTTCCAGGGTAATACTAACTGTCCCCGTCCTTTGGATCCTGCCTTAGCTTTCCTGTAAAGCAGTCCCTCCTTCAGATAAAATTGTCCTTTTCTAGGGATGTTATGGCTATTTGGCAATTTGCCAAAGCAAGGTTTTAATGATTTGTTCTTTGCCTGGGCCTTTCTCATCTGTTTATGAGAATAACTTAGTGGTGGTATTTCCTCCCTACTAGGGGTCAACCTGACCTGGAGCGTGGCCATTACCACAGGTTTTATAGGGCTCCCTAGAAACACATATTTACTTCCTAACACCAGCGGATAATTAGGGTCGTCGCACACTGCAGCTTTAATCACTCCTTCCACGTACCTTGTCTTGACCTTAATCTCGGCTACGGGAAGTGTTATGGTGGCTATTCCCTTTAGTGCCCCTTGTATTTTCACTTTCTCCGTGGTATACTGGTCAGGGTGCACCAGGGTTGCACTCACAACAGAGTCATATTCCAATCCGGAATCATAAAGGCACTTGACTCTGGCACCATTACATATCACTTCTTCACAGATGGGGGAATGTTGAGGTTCCTGCTGTTCAATAGCCAGGTCCTTCTTTCTCCCCTTGTCCACTGTTTTCATGCTTGCAGCGCGGTATGGAGGAACTTTCCTACCACCTTCCATTGTATTTGGATTTTGCATCCTATAGTTTTTTTTCCCTTTTTCTTCTGTTTTTAAGGGTTTCCGTTCATTGAACTGCGGGTTTTTGTTGCTATGATCAGATCTTGGCCTATCCCATGTTTGGTTACCTCTGAGGTTTTGATCCCTAGTATTTTTGTTATGATACTCATCTGGGCCTTGGGGGGTTTTATTACTCTCTACCTGTTTGTATCTATGCAGTTGAAGTTCCATTTCTTTTAATCTTAGTTCATGATCTCTTTCTAACCTTCTTTCTTCTCTATCCATAAATTTGTCACATTCTGATGTCACATATGAAATCAGACCTTGCCCCTCCATTCCCATTTCTCTTGCAGCCTGAACAGCAGCCGATCGAAACTTCGCCCAATCTCCCATGTTCTACCTTGTACTAAAATTAATTAGTCTAACTATGACAGTTAACAAATGTTCTAACTAATTACTTTACTACGGCAATGTCAACTCAAACAATTCTCCACACTCTTTATTTCTATAAATTTTACAATGGGGATACCCTGAATCTCTGGTGTTAAAATAATTAAAATTCCAGACGGGACCACAATATATGTAGCATATAGATTCCTATCTCAGACAAGTATCTAAATAGAACAAAATTTCAAATCCCGGAGGAGCGTCCCACTTTATGTAGCAATGTAATGCTGGAGAGGTTAAGATGTTATATTAAAAGAGTAAGTGTTAACAGCGTGAGGTCAAGCTATGTAAGACCCTGAGTCTAATAGTTGAAATATTGTGATGAATTCTCAGAGAACCTAGCACTACCTCCCGAGATCTCACGCTGTGCTGTAATTCCCTTAACGAATTCAAAGTTTAACTGACAGGATGTCTAGGGGGATGAAAGTGTAATAATGAATGAATGTAAACAACCACGAAAGCTAACTCGATGAAATTAACAAGGCAGGAGTTATAGTTAAATTATTATTTTACAATTTTAATTTCCTGTCCCTCCAAATCTTTTGGGGCAGGAATGTTTAAAACTTAAATTTGAAATTGGATCTTTGTACACAATTTATTATACATAATAATGGAAATGTCCATCAATCTTAATTCTAAAATGTTCCAAGATTTCTCTTCCCTGCTACACAATAATGAAGTATGTATGGTCTCTAGTTGGAAAGACTGGTTGTCACATCATCTCATAAACACATTGTCTGTTACTGGTGGAGAATAAATTAGTTTGAATTGACATGTGGCCCAGCTGTGAATCTTATCTTTGATTCCGTGGGCAATCAGGTAACTTGTTTGAGGTAATTGAACACTTCTACACCAAAGTGCTCTCTGAAGTCAGTTGACAACCATCAGACTTGAAATGGAACCAACCAGCAGGTTGACTCACACTCTGTCACTCCAGATTCTGACACACTTGTTACTTTGGGATGGACCCCTGCGAACAATAGGAACAATCTCCCTAAGCACTCTCATCATGTATCTCTACCTCTTATTATCTTACATTATCAAACATGTATCTTGATCAGATGAAAGAGCTAACCAAATTAGCTACAGTCTTTAATTTTATATTAACCATTTCATATTCAGGGGTTATCTTCTTTTCTCCATATGGTTACAACGCCCCTGTCATTTAAAATCTTCAATATATTCAGCTGGGATACTTTCTTTTCTTTTCTTTGGTCAAATAATAAGTTCAATCTCTTTGATGGGACATCTTATTTATGTTCTCAAGATTTAATTTAATATTGTTTTCTGCCAGCAACTTTCTGGTCTTACAGTAATAACAGTGCATAATAATATTCAACTCAATTTGGACTCTTATTGGCTCCATAATAGGTTTTTGGCATGTCTTTTGCCCCTTGGATATTGCAACACAAAGTTTTTATGTAGGGCCCTTATCTGGGTTTGCCTCTACATACATAAGAATATAAAAATACATCAATAAAATGGTTCCTCTTACCGCTAATTCAATGAAATATTTCACAACTTAAGGTTACTGGCTATAAATGGGTACAGGTTCGAGGACTGCTGTTCCCGCCTGCAAAGGCAATCGCTCTGCTTAACCTTTCTCAATGAAATATCTTTACAAGTGGTACCCTAACTAAGCAAGACCGTGGTTTTATCACGCTCGCATGCTATGCGAATCTCACCCAATCAAATTTAAACTAATCTCACTACGTCTCTCATTCAAATAACAGCGCTATTTTGAAAAAAAGGGTACCCTCCCAAGGTTGGTTTCAAACCGAGAGGTTACGACTGTGTCTGTTAGTCTGTTGTCCCTTTCTATTTTCTTCAATAACTTTGTTAATAATATGGTTATCGTAAAGTTGAAAACTGATTATTACTTAGATCACTATCCTTCATATTTATATATAAGTTTTATTATCGTCTTCCTCATCGTTTGCGTTTTCATCTTTTCTCGTTATTTATGGTTTTTTTATACTGAACCTCAGTATAATGAAATAACATTCTAAGTTATTATAAGGAAGAATACAATATTATGATAAGTAATATGTTCATAACCCTTTAACGATTATTGTTATCTCTCGGTACCATTCTTTATTTTGTGAAGGAAAAATATCCAAGTTTTTCTCCTCTCTCCGTTTTTACCCCTACTCTAGTGTTAATTCAAATTACAAGCTCTACCATCTCGGCTCCTCTCTCCTTGTATTGTCAAGACGGGCGATTCTGGACTAAGGCCAAATCGTTTTATAAGTTACGTTTAAAAATTAGTACGGGGGTATGAAAAGCGGGGTTATGACGGGGATTTTGCCCCCTTGCGAACAATTCAAAATCCAACCACGCGTCTGGCGTTATATAAACACACTGTCGCATGTCATACTACCAACACGTTCTAAGCATGCTTTAGTTAGTTTTTTTTTTATTCCTCCTCTCACTTATTTTACACCGATCTAGGCATTGCGATTTGCCATCCGACATTTATGTTAGTGATGAAAAAGCCAGTAGGTTTGGTATCGTTCAAACTGTGGCGTTAATGCCTTTACCCACCAACGCGTATCCTGGCGTCGTCGATGATGTCGGGCAAACAACCCAGGGCTATCACTATAGTAGTAGCATTTATGGTTGTTACTAGTTTTAAAATGGGGAAATTTAGAGATAAAATATTTGCGCGTGTTGTTCATACAGATTTATATTACGACAGGGAAACACGGTGAATGCAGACTGTTACATTGAAACTTTGAGGAAGCTTAGAGGGCGTCTTCGGCGACTTTATCCATTAAAAGATCAGAGAACTGCACTACTGTTGCACGATAATGCCACGCCACACACCACAAAACGCACCATTGATGCGATTGCAGAATTTGTCTGGACATTATTACCACATCCCCCTTACAGTCCCGATCTTGCACCTTCTGACTTCCATCTGTTTGGACCACTGAAAGAAGATATTCGCGGACATCACATTGAGGATACCGAGACCCTTAAACGCGCCGTACGCAAGTGGTTTAGGAAAAAGGACACAAATTTTTACCGTGCGGGGATACATGCCCTTGTGAGAAGATGGACAAAAACTGTAACAAATAACGGAGACTACATTGAGAAATACATTTTTGAAGTTCAGACTTGGGGCTATATTTCAATGTGAATTTTATCTGTTTTCTTGCCTATTGAATGAAATTAAAAATTACGAGGCATTACTTTTTGACCGTCCCTCGTATTAATTATTACTAACCTAACATGAACATTAAACATATTTAGTTAATGATAGTGATGTTTTCCCTCTCATGTGTCTGGTCAATATTAGATACCCTAGAACATGAACATTAAACATATTTAGTTAATATTAGTGATGTTTTTCCTCTCATGTGCCTGGTCAATATTAGATACCCTAGAACATGAACATTAAACATATTTAGCTAATGATAGTGATGTTTTCCCTCTCATGTGTCTGGTCAATATTAGATACCCTAGAACATGAACATTAAACATATTTAGTTAATGATAGTGATGTTTTCCCTCTCATGTGTCTGGTCAATATTAGATACCCTAGAACATGAACATTAAACATATTTAGTTAATGATAGTGATGTTTTCCGTCTCATGTGTCTGGTCAATGTTAGATACCCTAGAACATGAACATTAAACATACTTAGTTAATGATAGTGATGTTTTCCCTCTCATGTGTCTGGTCAATATTAGATACACTAGAACATGAACATTAAACATATTTAGTTAATGATAGTGATGTTTTCCCTCTCATGTAACTGGTCAATATTAGATACCCTAGAACATGAACATTAAACATATTTAGTTAATGATAGTGATGTTTTCCCTCTCATGTGTCTGGTCAATATTAGATACCCTAGAACATGAACATTAAACATATTTAGTTAATGATAGTGATGTTTTCCCTCTCATGTGTCTGGTCAATATTAGATACCCTAGAACATGAACATTAAACATATTTAGTTAACGATAGTGATGTTTTCCCTCTCATGTGTCTGGTCAATATTAGATACCCTAGTAATAATAATAATAATAATAATAGCCCCTTCAGTCATAACTGACTATGGGAATGCGCCCCTGAGGTGGCAGCCCTCAGCTGCTTATTTTCCTGGTGCTCCTTTTGACGTTTTCTCCCCTCCTCTGCTTCTTGTGTGAGCCTCTCTTCGCCCAATCTGAGGTGGCGCCGTAAATAGCATCGCCACTTAGTGCGATCGGCAGCTTCATCCTCCCATGTTGCTGGATCCATGTCCAGCGCCCTCATATCTCTCTTGCACACATCTTTGAACCTCAGCTGTGGTCGCCCAACTGTTCTCTTGCCATCTGTTAGTTGTCCGTAGAAGATATCTTTTGAGATGCGACCATCTTCCATGCGGCGAACATGGCCAAGCCAGCGAAGTCTGCGCTGTCTAAGCAGCGTATACATACTTTGAAGGCCAGCACGTGACAACACCTCGACATTTGTCACTTTATCTTTCCACGAGATGCCGAGGATGTGGCGTAGACACCGCAAATGGAAGGTATTGAGCCTTCTTTCTTGCTTAGCATAGGTCGTCCAGGTCTCGCTGCCATATAGGAGTGTGCTGGTGACGCAGGCATTATATACCGCAGCTTTGGTCTTCATTGTGAGTTTAGAGTTTCCCCAAACACGCGATGTGAGGCGGGCAAAGGTAGCTGCAGCTTTGCCAATGCGGCTGTCGATTTCTGTATCCAGTGAGAGTTTGTCATTGATGGTAGACCCTAGGTATGTGAAGTGGTGCACCACTGCCAATTCATAGTTATCGATAGTGATAACTGGTGCAGCACCAACATCCTGACTCAGCACATTCGTTTTCTTTAGACTTATTGTGAGGCCAAAGTCCTTGCATCCTTTAGTGGAGCGATTCATCAAGCTCTGAAGCTCCTGTTGGCTTTGACTGCAGCATCATCAGCGAACAACAAGTCTCTTATAGTGACCCTTCTGATTTTTGTTTTAGCCTTCAGCCTTGAAAGATTAAACAGACGGCCATGTGATCTAGTGTGAAGGCATATTCCTTCAGTTGCATCTCTGAATGCATGTTTCAAGAGTAAGGCAAAGAAGATTCCGAAGAGGGTCGGAGCCAGAACACAGCCTTGTTTAACGCCACTTCGTATATCAAAGGGCTGTGACGTGCTTCCAGCATATTGGACTGTTCCCTTCATGTCGTCATGGAATGACTTTATCATTTCCAGCATTTTAGAAGGGCAGCCTATTTTCAGGAGGATTTTAAAAAGTCCATCCCTACTAACCAAGTCGAATGCTTTTGTGAGGTCTATAAAGGCGATATATAATGGTCTTTTCTGCTCTCTTGATTTTTCCTGAAGCTGGCGGAGAGAGAAGATCATGTCTGTTGTTGATCTGCCAGCTCGGAATCCACACTGTGACTCTGGATATATGCGCTCAGCTAACTTGTGTAGCCGCATTAAGATGACTTTGGCAAAAACCTTACCAACAATACTAAGAAGAGAGATGCCTCTGTAGTTATTGCAATCACTTCTGTCTCCTTTATTTTTATACAGTGTTACAATCTTGGCATCTCGCATGTCTTGAGGAACAGTTGTCTCTTCCCAGCACTGGCACAGCATCCTATGCAGGGGATGTAATAGCGTGCTCTTACAGCATTTGATTAAATCAGGAGGAATCCCATCACTGCCTGGTGCTTTGCCAGAGGCCAAGCTATCAATGGCCTTGCTGAGTTCCTCTAATGTTGGTTCGGCATCCAGCTCCTCCATAGTTGGCAGACTATTGACAGCATCAAGGGCTGCAGGCGTAACGATATTATCTCTAGCGTAAAGCTCAGAGTAGTGCTCGACCCACCTCTCCATCTGCTTACCCTTATCGGTTAGCTTCTCTCCGCTGATGGTTTTTAGCCGTGCCGTCTTACTTTTATGGGGGCCAAGTGCTTTCTCTATACCGTCATACATTTGTCTAATGTTGCCTGTTTGCGCTGCGATCTGGATGCTTTCACTGAGCTGGAGCCAATAGTCATTTGCACAGCGTCGAGCAGTTTGTTGAACTTTGATTCTCGTAGCCCTCAGGATCTGTAGGGTTCTGGCACTCGGTGAACGTTTGTATTCATTCATAGCACTGCGCTTAGCTTCAATGACAGGTGCCATCACATCTGATGAAGCATCAAACCAGTCATTTGACTTTGCTGTTTTCTTACCAAAGGTGGCAAGTGCAGTACTTTGAATGGTGTTCCTTAGATGCTCCCAGTTCTCTGTAATAGTATCACCATGCTGAGGGCTACTGAGCACTTTCTTGAAGGTCGCAGTGAATTGAGCGATCATGAAAGGGTCTGACATCTTGCTGGTATCAATGCGTGGTTTCCCTTCATGTCTGACACGATAGAGTTTTCTTGGTTGTGCTCTGATTTTGCAGCAAACCGAGGAGTGATCTGTATCACAGTCTGCCCTATGTTACGAGCGCGTGGAGAGCACAGACCTGAGGAGTGGCCGTCTGACGAGAATCAGGTCAAGTTGGTGCCAGTGCTTGGATCGTGGGTGTCTCCATGACACCTTATGCTGGGGTTTTGTCTGAAAGTAGGTGTTGGTCACGCAGAGGTCATGGTGGACGCACAACTCTAAGAGCCGTTGTCCATTTTCATTCATCTTGCCAATACCAAACCTGCCCAGACATGAAGGCCATGAAAGATTATCGGCACCCACTCTAGCGTTAAAGTCACCTAGGAGAACAAGCTGTTCTTGCCTAGGTATGCTTTTGATAACTGCTGCTAGATTCTCGTAGAACTCATCTTTAGCTTCTGAGGCAGTGTACAGAGTAGGAGCATACACACTGACAAGGGTGATGGGACCTGTGCTAGTTTGCAGGCGGAGCGTTAACAGGCGTTCTGATCCATTCTCGCCTGGTTCAACCATTTTAGTTAGCGATTTTTTGACCGCAAAACCTACTCCGTGTTCTCTAGTTTTATTAAGATCTTTCCCTTGCCAATAAAATGTGTAGTCCTTCTCGCTCACCGTTCCAGAGCCCGCCAGGCGCGTTTCCTGAAGTGCAGCTATATCCACCTGAAGTCGTTTAAGCTCATCATTAATTATGGCTGTCTTCCTTACATCGTTTACATCCTGTAGGTTTTCGGATAGTCCAGTCAACATAGTCCGGACGTTCCAGCATCCCAATCTGAGAGTTTGCTTATTTCTATTTTTTCGATAATTGCTTGGTGCAAAATTTTCTGTCCACAGTTCGGGTTTGACCCTAATCCCCATGCACCCAATGGGGAAAGCAGACAGTGGCGGGACAACACCTTATTGACTGGAGGCTGCCCAGCTTGAAGCGGGCGGTAGCTGTCCAGTGAGATCCTAGAACCTCTCCCACTGTCGGAAGTAGCCCCTGGCGCAATGCCCTACGCCAATTGGGCAAAATGCTTATAACCGGTAACTGCTACTTCCCGTGTTTTGCCGACACCTTTATGGTGAAGCTGGAGTGTCTTCTCCAGGGCGCGAGCTTGGGCACAGTTATATGGAGATCAAGCTGTTGCCCATGCAGCATGTTCCCCCTCTCCACACAGCCGGTAGATCCAAAGGAACGGCAGTAGCCGATACAGTTTGGTACCAGCCATGTCGCAGGAGTTGCCAGAATAATGTCGAATCGACATTAGACTATCTTAGGGACTCCGACTCCGGATTTATTCTCTGGGTTTACTCCCGAAGCCAATTCCACAAATGGATATTCCCGCAAGGCAGCGGTGGTTTGAATTCAGAGTTCCTTCTCTTAGATAAGCTACCAACCAAAGGATCACGAGCCCTATCTGCCCGAAGCTGCTGGTTTTAAGGCGCCAGTCGCTCGCCTTTGCCCCTTCTCCCGTCAGTGGAAACAGTTCCGCCGGGCTCAAATTGAGCCACACGTGAAGGCCGGGAGCTGGACTTGGTTGTCAGAGGTTGTTTGAGGCACGTGCCATAGAAGTATTTTATCTGCAGTGAGAGCTTATCCTCACTACAACTCCCGGCAATAACAACCTTTGGAACTAGATACCCTAGAACATGAACATTAAACATATTTAGTTAATGATAGTGATGTTTTCCGTCTCATGTGTCTGGTCAATATTAGATACCCTAGAACATTAACATTAAACATATTTAGTTAATGATAGCGATGTTTTCCCTCTCATGTGTCTGGCCAATATTAGATACCCTAAAACATGAACATTTAACATATTTAGTTAATGATAGTGATGTTTTCCCTCTCATGTGTCTGGTCAATACTAGATACCCTAGAACATGAACATTAAACATATTTAGTTAAAGATAGTGATGTTTTCGCTCTCATGTGTGTGGCCAATATTAGATACCCTAGAACATGAACATTAAACATATTTAGTTAATGATAGTGATGTTTTCCCTCTCATGTGTCTGGTCAATATTAGATACCCTAGAACATGAACATTAAACATATTTAGTTAATGATAGTGATGTTTTCCCTCTCATGTGTCTGGTCAATATTAGATACCCTAGAACATGAACATTAAACATATTTAGTTAAAGATAGTGATGTTTTCCCTCTCATGTGTCTGGCCAATATTAGATACCCTAGAACATGAACATTAAACATATTTAGTTAATGATAGTGATGTTTTCCCTCTCACGTGTCTGGTCAATATTAGGTACCCTAGAACATGAACATTAAACATATTTAATTAATGATAGTGATGTTTTCCCTCTCATGTGTCTGGTCAATATTAGATACCCTCGAACATGAACATTAATTATATTTAGTTAATGATAGTGATGTTTTCCCTCTCATGTGTCTGGTCAATATTAGATACCCTAGAACATGAACATTAAACATATTTAGTTAATGATAGTGATGTTTTCCCTCTCATGTGTCTGGTCAATATTAGGTACCCTAGAACATGAACATTAAACATATTTAGTTAATGATAGTGATGTTTTCCCTCTCATGTGTCTGGTCAATATTAGATACCCTAGAACATGAATATTAAACATATTTAGTTAATGATAGTGATGTTTTCCCTTTCATGTGTCTGGTCAATATTAGGTACCCTAGAACATGAACATTAAACATATTTAGTTAATGATAGTGATGTTTTCCCTCTCATGTGTCTGGTCAATATTAGATACCATAGAACATGAACATTAAACATATTTAGTTAACGATAGTTGTGTTTTCCCTCTCATGTGTCTGGTCAATATTAGATACCCTAGAACATGAACATTAAACATATTTAGTTAATGATAGTGATGTTTTCCCTCTCATGTGTCTGGTCAATATTAGATACCCTAGAACATGAACATTAAACATATTTAGTTAACGATAGTGATGTTTTCCCTCTTAAGTGTCTGGTCAATATTAGATACCCTAGAACATGAACATTAAACATATTTAGTTAATGATAGTGATGTTTTCCCTCTCATGTGTCTGGTCAATATTAGATACCCTAGAACATGAACATAATCATATTTAGTTAACGATAGTGATGTTTTCCCTCTCATGTGTCTGGTCAATATTAGATACCCTAGAACATGAACATTAAACATATTTAGTTAACGATAGTGATGTTTTCCCTCTCATGTGTCTGGTCAATATTAGATACCCTAGAACATGAACATTAAACATATTTAGTTAATGATAGTGATGTTTTCCCTCTCATGTGTCTGGTCAATATTAGATACCCTAGAACATGAACATTAAACATATTTAGTTAACGATAGTGATGTTTTCCCTCTCATGTGTCTGGTCAATATTAGATACCCTAGAACATGAACATTAAACATATTTAGTTAACGATAGTGATGTTTTCCTTCTCATGTGTCTGGTCAATATTAGATACCCTAGAACATTAACATTAAACATATTTAGTTAACGATAGTGATGTTTTCCCTCTCATGTGTCTGGTCAATATTAGATACCCTAGAACATGAACATTAAACATATTTAGTTAACGATAGTGATGTTTTCCCTCTCATGTGTCTGGTCAATATTAGATACCCTAGAACATAAAATGGTAAAGGTGTCTCCCATAGAAGATACTGCCGTAGGGGAGTGAAGTGTTAGAGACTTCAGACAATTCACTCAAGTGTTAGGTCCAGCATCGAGAGGAGGGGTGACCAGCTGCCTTTTTTTTCCCTAACTCAAAGAGCAGAGCCAGGTACCAATTTACAGCTGGGTAGACTGGAGCGTGTCGGTACCGTGATTCGAACCCGTCACCTTTGCCGCGAGAGACCAGCGCTCTAACCACTCTGTCAGTCGGACGCTCCAGAATATGAAAGGCTCTTAAATATGTATAGTGCTTCTGTCATTTTCAGGATGTGTGTCTGGCCAAACAGTTTGAAGCTTTAGTACAAGATGACAAAAGATTTCAAGTAGTAGGAACAGTAACACTTGGCCTTGTTTGCTTCAGGTTAAAGGTATATGAACTTTCCATATTTTGCAGATGATAAGATATTGTTTACTAAAAAAAAAAATTGTCTAATATGTTCTCTTTATATGGTCCAATCACAAGTTTTAATTTTTTGCTTAGGACATAATGATTGTAGAGGAATGTCTATTCTTTCAATTAGTGCTTTTTAACAATGGTTATTAAAAAGAGTACAGAAAACAATTTGAACTTAAAGCTACTAGTTGAAATGTTCTCTTAAGACAGATGCAAAGTGTTCTGAGATGAACTCTGACACTTGCTTAGATTGATTTATTGATTTTTTGGCCGAAAGCAGTGTTTAACTTGTGTATGGAATACTCGTTTCAACCCAATGTGGGTTATAATTTAGGAATGATGTGTTCTTCATTCTATATAGTATATATGTTATATTTTTGGTTTTTCTTTTGTTGGTTCTTCCAAGCTGCAACTGTCATGGCATTTGTTATGGTTTTTTCATAATGTATTTAGTGTATCAATCAATACCCCTTAGTTCCGTAAGGAGCACAGAAACTCAACAAACACACACACATACACACACAAACACACATACACACACACACCATGAACTCAGGTTCTTTCCACGTCTTCCTCATCATTTTCATTTCTGTCTCCATTTCTCTTCTCTGTGTGTTCTTTCTGTCTACCCCTGCCTCTCTTTCCAGGGATTCCAGAACAAGGACTGCCCTGTAATGATATCAACAGGTTTCTTCAATGTGTGTCCTATTCATCGCCACCGTCTTCTTCCAAATTCTTGTTCCACTGACACTTGTCTGGTTCTTGTCATCACTTTCACACTGGTTACCTTGTCATACCATTTTAGTCCTTCTATTCTACGCAAGCACCCATTTATGAAAGTCTGTAGCGTTTTGGTTGTTCATGTTTCAGAGCCATAAAGTAGGACTAACTTTACACTTGAGTTGAAGATTCCTAATTTTTTTTCTTCTAATTTTTTGTGTTGGACTTAAATTCTCTTGATCTCCATGAAAGCACCTCTTGCTGTTTGTATTCTTACTTTGATATCATTGTCTATCGCTCCAACTATGTCTATACCGCTGCCAAGATATATATATATATATATACGATTCTACATCTTGTGGTGGTGTTTCTTCAAGTTTGACCTTGTTAATACTTCTTGCATTTATTCTCATTATCTTTGTCTTTTCCCTGTGTATCTTCAGACATACTTGCTGTGACCTCTCATCGAGTATTTACATTTTCTCTTGCATCTGATTATGGTTATGGGACAGAAGGGCCAAGTCATCCGAAAAATCTAGGTCAAACTGTTTAGTCAGATTCTACTTGATTCCATTCTGCTATGTTACGTTGATGTTTTCATAACTGATGCGTGGTCCTATGTTTCTTTGTCGTTTACCTTTCTCATTATCGTTTTAATTTTATTTCTCCCCCGTCTTAGCTCTTTCTATTATTTTTTTTTAACTGATCGTTCCTAATCACGGCTTGTACGTAAGTGCAACTTTAATATTTTATCACACCTTGAACGTAAGTGTAAGGTAAAGGTAAAGGATCCCGTTACACGCCCATTGAGGCATATTGGAAATATGGTGTTAGGCCCATATTTTCTTGACCATCGGCACACTAGGGGTGATGTGGTCAGCATCACGCCGGCCGCCTTAACCTTCCCAGAGTTGCTTTGGTACCCAATTGGGGCTGGGTCGACCCAGGAGCCGTTTGCGGCCTAAAAAAATCCCACCTCGTCTGGGAACCATAGACAACTCAGCTAGGAAGCCAGTGCACTAACCACTATGCTACCGCGGCTCCCGAACGTAAGTGTAACTTCGATATTTTCCAACATAATGCTTTGATGAAGCATTATCTTTTAGAACACACCTGAGTTCTTTCTTCTTCTTCTTCCGTCCTTAGCCAAAGACCGACCAAGCAGTCAGTGGCCATTACGCCTTGCGGCGTCTTAGGGCAACAAGAAATTATCCGTTGTTCCGTTACGCCTAAAGGCGTTTATTGGTACAAAAGAATATTAATTGTTGTTTCCGTAATCAATGCGACAAGCAAGCGGTTGATCAATCCGCTGTGACACCTGAGTTCAGTAGACAGCTATTGTCTAACGCAGGCCATCGCTACCTGGTTCGTTAGACACTATAGTCCAGCGCGGGCCATCGCAACTGGGGCGACGCGAGAATTCGTTTGATAGCTTATTCCCCTATTTAAACAAAGCCAGTGTCATCGCGTTTGGGATACAATAACATGTCCGCAAGAGCGATTTATAACAAGGACTTTCTGGACTAAGCCACATTATTCACAAAAGATCGTCTACCCTTGACGGCAGCTAAGAAGCTTAGGTTTGTTTGTATGTAGAGACAATAAAGGGAGCTGCCATAAACAATGAGACAATAGATGGAGCGTCGGCAAGCCTGGAAATGGGGAATTAAGTCGGGTGGTAAATAAAAGTAACGTTGTGACAAGAAGTACATAATCTCTCTTATCGGACGACCAATCACAAGCCACGGTTTTACTTATAACAGGATATCCAGCACGGAACCGAAGAGTTTGTTACAAGAGCCCATCCACTTTTAGCGATTGACGGGTACTGAACTCACAAGCGAGCACGCAGATGTGGCGTGGAAAGATGGAAGGCGAATTAGTGGATCTATTGCAGAGCTATTGAAACTGACAAATCATAATCAAATATTGGCCATCAGGAATATAACGATATGAGTTTGTAGTGTTCCCAGTTTGCCCGAGTGCAATTTCACTTCAGCTATCTTTTGGCTTTTGCTTTAGTTTTACTCAAGGAGACGGTGGTGAGGATGGGTAGGTGGTCCCTTCCTATGTCCTCCAATACCCTCCACTTATATTGGTTGGTGAGACTGTGTATACTAGTGTTAGGTCTTGTCGCATAGAGAGTATGATCAATAAATTTTCTATATTCTCTTCTTTTTTTCTACCCGTGTTCTCTATTTTATTATCACTCTTTATCCTTTTCCTGTGTTTTTCGCATTCGTACGTTTGCGACTATAAACATTACTATTTTCCCATTCAAACTTTCGCCTGGTTTCGTTTTCTCATTTAGAAACGCAGTAGATTACCTAACGTGTCAGTCCCTTGCACGAGATAATTTTAGGTGGGATTTCAGTCTATCAGACATGATGAGCAGACAAATTGTCTACATTTGCAGCTGTCACGAGAGTTTTTCGTCAGGCTAGCTCCCGACGAAGTATGAAATTGCCCTCTGCAGTGGAGACGGGTCGTCTGACATTCGCATCGGACATGAGCGCTCACTGTCCGATAGTTAGACGGAGGTGTGAATCGCGCCAGCTATGCTCGCTCAGAGCAGACAGAGTGTCTGGCATTTCGCCTCTGACACGCGCGCTCACGGTCAGATAGTTAGACGGAGGAGTGAAGACGCACTGGTGGCAGTTACGGCATGCGTCTAAGCTAACGTAAGGGTTAGGAGAGGGGAGAGATCGGGTTTTTTGAAATGTAGGAGCCTTTGTCTGGTTTAAGATATTAACCAGAGTTTGAAACTTGATTGCACTCATTCTCCAATTGCAGTAGACGTAGTCACTTCGTTCTAGATATTTAAACTTATAAGTGAAATCTCTTAGTTTCGTTGTGATACCGTAGTTCTGTGTTGAGGTAAATATTATATTTAATATATCTAGATTTGTGAGTGATTAAGGGTTAAATCGCCTATTTTATCCTACTAGTTTCTTTTGTGCAGAGTGATTAATTTATAAGTCTGTTATATTCTCTAATCGACGAGTTACAGTGGAAAAACAGAATAAATTATAATTTCTAGCTTAAAATCATGTAGCTATAATGAATTTAATTTAACTGCTAAATAATCAGACGAGAATAATTTTTCTAAACTAACTTATAAATGCTAGATGCCTCATGAGTGTTGACGGAATACGTATGTATTCCTAATTCATGATGATTGATTTTTATATATAACTTATTTCACGGGAAAGTTTAAACGTCAAGTCAAGCTCTACGCTTGCAGTTCCAAATGTAAGTTATATTGAGTACATAATATGTAAAATATTTCATATGTGTTTTTTTCTTTATTCAGTGAATACTGGGGTAACCCAAACTTTGCTGGCGTTTAGTTAAGAGACAAACCTGTAAGAAACATAAACATTTTATATCTTTAACCACGTGGGTTTTTTTCAAGTAACACCTGTCTGACAGGGCGTGTGCCTTCAGAGATGGACAGAATACCAATCCCACTAACGGGGTTTTTTAAAGAATAAATGCTTATACTGGACCTTTGAGCCAGATCATATTTCTTCACAAACTCTAATGTACATGCTGCCTTGTGGCGAGAATAATTACAGAAAAAAAACATTAACTTTTCCGACATTGTTGACAAAGTGTGTGGTGAACCAAGATTATCTGTTGAGAGAAGTTGTCCACCGATCATCTTCCTAATTAAGGGAAACCTCGTGTTCTGACACTGTGTGCCCGCTGAAACCCTAACTCTTACCTCGTGCATAAGTGACATTAACTTAAATCTGTAAAGAAAGAACGATCGCCTGAAGAGAACGCTCCCCGTACATGGTGAATGAAACCAATATCTGCAGAGCTGGGTATCCGCTTCATCCACAGATAGACAGATTAAACGAAGTGTACATTAAAGCTTGCGCCAGACGGCGAACAACCGCACGATTGTAGGTAAGGTTGTGTGAGTCAGGGCCCTGATGAAAGAACCGAGTGAAAGTAGACTGAAGGATGTTCTTCGTTTGATTCACTCACTTTGTAACTTTCCTTATGCTAGATTTTGTTGCTAAACTATATTTTTTCCTTAGGATAGATACTGCTATCTAAGTCAGTTCATACCTTCAAAAGGGGAAAATATTAGACCCAAATCATATGTATCTGTGACTCTTTGGGCTATCATCGTTCTTCTAACGGGACTGTGGGCTAAACATCGAGGGAAGATCATAACTGTGGGTCTATCATTTCTTGTAGAAATTCCTTGATTTTTATGACTATTTGTATATGCTTTGATGTAATTTTAAGTGTTGTGATGGGATTTTAGATGATAATTAAAAACTGCCCTTAAACTTAGACAGCGTGTTGGTCAGCTCGTTCTAGAATATCTATATAATCATCTGTTATAGTTTTCCCACGTCTGTACGTCTAACTGTCGTCTTGTATGTGCGTGCACGTGAGTGGATAGAATATATATATGTAATATATATATGTGTTTAGACTGTCTGACTCCTCTAAATCTGTCGTAGAAGATAGGTGAAAGAGAGAAGATTTCTCGATTTCAGAGACAGCCTCTATCACAGTCTACCATCCCACTCGTGGAAATCTATTTCTACTATTATCTCTCACTGTGGCTATCACTTATTCTAATCTGTTCAGAAGGGACCAACCCAAGTCTTAATTCCCCTATCGAAAATCTACGACAAATGGTTGCTCGTTTCCAGGAATTGAACTAAAAATCCCGAGCAAGGACGACAAATGTGGTCTCGTCCAAAGGATTTTTGAACTTAGAATAGGAAGACGAGTACGACAAATGTGGACTCGTCTAACGGGATTTTGAATTTAGAATAGGAATACGAGACGGCAAATATCAGCTCGTCTGTAATTTTCTTTATTCTGAAATAGAGTAAGAGTGTGATTGTCTCGTGGAGTTTGTATCTTTTAAAAAATAATTTATCCCCTAGACTAACGATCTGTTTATGGGCGTGCTGACCACCACAATTAATAATTGATTTTTCCACAGCATTTTTGAGCATATATACATTTGAGTTACAGGTTGATTTTGTCGGAATATATGTTAATATTGATTTTGTAATACTAAACGCTGGTAAAGGTGTGAGTGTATAACATTCACAGGGTTCTGAAGAAGTAAGTGTTTGAGCTAAGCTAAAAAGTGCGTTTCGGACTATCTCGTCCAGATTAATTGCCTCCCTTACCCGAACTGTCTTCAGGGGTAAACTTATAGTGGATTAAAAATTAAGGGATTTTTTTTCTCCTTAAATTTTTGCAATAATTATTTTGTTTCCACTGTAGCAACTTATTTTTCAGTGAGGAATCTTAACTACCATTTATTTGGCGTAGTCGTCTGCATTAGGTGCTTAATTGCCGATTAATAGCAGCGATAGTTAGATACTATAGTACAGGAGGAGGTATCCCAGGTTAAAGTATATCATCTTTTGTTTTGGTATTTTCCCGCAAGTGGTAGGAACCAGTGTATCCTTTTCTTAATTTGTTTCTCGTCTAAGTCTCAGTCACCTATTTACTATGGCAGATATGTCGAAACTGAGACAGATGCTCAGACAGGAAGCAATGGAAGAGGGACTGGATGGCGACGAAGCGAAAGCTTTCGTCAGAGACGAACTGGAGAGATATGATGCGGAGCAGAGGGAAAAAGCAGCGAAGAGGAAAGAAGCGGAAGATCGGCTATTACAGCAGAAGAAGATTGAGGAAGAAATGGAAATCCGCAGAGCGAACGAAAGAGAGAAGGAGAGACAGCATGAGGACAGAGAGATGGAGAGACAACATGAGAAAAGAGAGAAGGAGAGACAGCATGAGGAAAGAGAAAATGAGCAACGACGACAGCATGAGCTGGCGCTTAAAGCTCTAGAGGTCCAAAGTCGTGGTGCTGCCTCTACCTCCAGCAATGGAGAGTCTTCTCCTCATTCTTTTGCAACTGATCCTCCTAGCACACAATCTACTCATCTCACTGCAATGTCTTTTCCGCTAGAATCTTTCCCTTGTCCTAATGAGAAGATTGACACGTATCTAGAAAAATTTGAGAAAATTGCAACTCTGTACGGTTTAGAGAGGTCGCGTTGGAATATGAAGCCTTCCCAGGCTTTGAAAAGATCTGCTTACGATGTGTATGCAAAACTGGAGAGCAGCCAACAAGACAACTATGATGTGTTGAAGAAAGTGTTACTGGAGCGCTTTGAAATGAATGCTCGCAAATTTTTGCAACTGTTTCGCAACAGCAGGAAAAAGAGCTCTGAAACTTTTCAGCAGTTCTCGTCTCGGTTGAAGGGATACTTGACAAAGTGCCTTGAGCTTTCACAGCTCCCCTCTACCTATGAAGGTCTTGAGGAATTTGTTATAACAGAACAAATAAAGAACACTTTGTCTGCGGACACCCGGAGATTTCTATCTGAGCAGGGTGCAGAAAAGCTTGAAGACATCTTAGAAAAGTCTGAGCGATATCACAATGCGCTGGCTGAACTACCGGCCACAAAACTGAAACCGACAGAAGAGCATTTTCGAAAGAATAATCTAGACCATCCTTCTCATGCTTCTAATCAGAATAACCACAGAGAAACTGGACCTCAAAACCCCCCTCCTGAAAAATCTAAGTTCTACAAAACCAAGTACCCCAGCAACCACAGTAAACAGTCTGATCAACCCGACCGCCCTTCATGGCAGCGTGGCCAGAAAGGTCAAGGTGGCAAATGCAGAACTCCTGAGCACGGGACTAATGATCAGAGTGAGCACACCGAGCCTAAACGCATCGGATGCTTACTAACAGTCTCGCAAGGCGGAATTATTGACAGTGATTCCCAACCTGTTGGGGATACACCCTCAACGCGAGGTATTGTTACATTGAACGGTTCTCAAACTTTTTGTTTATTTGACACGGGGCTTTTTTTTATTGCATTGTTGCCAGAAACCTGGTTAAACCCGGTCAAGAGACAGGAGAGACCGTCGAACTTTGTGGAGTTTCTAAGAGTGATACACCTACAGCGCTTCCCATCGCACTGGTGGAGATCCACTCTGATTTTGTCAGAGGCGAGATCAAAGCGGCTGTTATGGATGACCCCATCTACCCAGTCATACTTGGCGGGAGATACGTGTTTATTGGGAAACCGGAAGAGCCGATTGTGGCAGCAGTAACTACAAGAGAGCAAACCAAGAAGGAACGGGAGCTTGCGCCTAATTTGTTACCTATGGAACTTAAAGAAGCGCAACAAAAGGACCCTACTTTGGCACCCTGCTTTAGGAAACTGCCAGTGGCTAAGGAACCCAGAAAACACGGGGACATTTTTTCTAAGGATGGCGTACTTTATCGCACAACGGGCAAGCCTGACCAAGGTTACAACCAGCTCCTAGTACCGAAACAGTACAGAAACCAAATCCTAGAAATGGGGCACTCTCTTCCCTTCAGCGGACATATGGGACAGAACGCCACAAACCAACGGATAACCACTCATTATTGGTGGCCAGGAGTAAATACTGAGATTATCAGGTATGTCAAATCCTGTGCCCAGTGCCAACGTGTGCCACCCAAGCAACGGGCATCCCCAGTCTCTTTGGGTGAAATGCCAATAGTGGGAACACCATTCGAACGGGTTGTGATCGACATTTTAGGACCCTTAGAAAGGACTAAAAGAAGGAACAGGTTTATCCTGACCTTAGTCGACACATGCACTTCATGGGCAGAAGCTATACCGCTAACATGCGCAGATGCCAAGCATGTCGCAGAAGCCCTCGTGCAGATTTTCACTCGGTTGGGATTCCCTCAGCAAGTGTTGACGGATAATTGATCCCCATACCGAAACCTGTTGATGGATGAGATCGTGAAGATCTTGAAGACCCAACACATCTACACAAAGCCTTATACTCCGTCCGGAAATGTGCTCGGGGAACGTGTTAATGGAAACCTCAACATGATGTTAAGTAAACTGGCACAAGTGAAACCTGAAGATTGGGATCTTTGTATTCCTGCAGCTTTATTTGGCTACAGAGAATCTCCTCATACTTCCACAGGATTTCCGCCAGCTACGCTTTTGATCAGCAGACCTATCAAGGGGCCGCTTGAAGCCTTATTTTGGTCGCTGACAGACCAGAAGGCAGATGAGACAGTTGTCTCAGCCAGTAAATACGTATCGGATTTAAAGGAAAGGTTGAAACTAGGATGGGACCAAGCAACGACTAACTTTAAGCGAGTGTTACGGTGTTTTTATTGTGGTCGTCTGCTATAGTTGGCAGAGGCGCAATTTTTAGGTCAATAGAATTAATAGATTGATGTTGAAACTTCACGGTATACTGAACGCAAAATACACGGTCAAATTATGACGTGTTTGCGTAGGGAAGGTCACGCTTGGTGACTTGGATACGGCACCCTTTTTATGCCATCCGTCAAGCTGCGAAGTCGTGTCTGATCTCCTTCCTAGGTTAGGCTTAGTATATAGCCATATTTATGAATTACTATGAGAACTCAGGGTCAGTTCAAATAATAGAATGACGGAGGAATTATGAAGTTATTAAATAACTTGGATTATGGAAGGAATATCGATTAATGATTCGATTTTTTTTACAAAGATTGACTTAACAAAATGTTATTGGCAGATACCACTAACCGAAAGAGCCAAATATTACACAGCATTTTCCACTCCACTAGGTCTTTACCAGTGGAATGTGATGCCTTTTGGGCTTATGAATGCTCCAGCTACCTTTATTCGCATGATGCGAAAAATGTTATCAGGTAGACCAGACATTATTACATACATTGACGACATATGTTTATTTAGCTCGTCATTTGAGGAACATTTTTCGGGGCTTAGAGGCGTTTTGGAAATATTAAGGGAAAACAACTTAACCGCTAAACCAACAAAAATACAAATAGCGTGTCAGGAAATAACATTCTTGCGACATATTGTTGGGGCGGGACGTATTCAAACGATTCCCAGTACGGTATCTAAAATTTTAAATTTATCGGTTCCCCAAACGAAGAAGCAGGTTAGGAGTCTATTGGGTTTGGTTCAATATTACAGTAGATTTGTACCCCATTTATCATCCGTTACGGCTGTCTTGTCATCATTGTTAAAGAAAAATATGCCGGTAAAGGTAAATTGGACTAACGAATGTGACAAAACGTTTCGTAAAATTTTGACAACCTTTTCAAACCCACCAATTTTGAGACTACCAAATGCTTCCAAAAAGTTTATCCTCCGTACAGATGCAAGTAATTACGGACTCGGAGCTTGTCTACTTCAGTATCACGACGGTATACTCCACCCCACAATGTATATCTCTCGAAAACTGAAGTCACCTGAAACAAGATACCCAACAGTGGACAAAGAGTTGCTGGCAGTAGTTTGGGCAATCACTAAGCTTGAGAAGTTCTTGTTGGGCGCACCCTTTGTGATCCAGACGGATCAGAAATCCGTGGCATCTTTACGTCGCTTCCACCAAAAAACCCGAAACTCGCCAGATTCGCGATTCTGTTACAGCCATACGATTTTGATATCGAGTCAATACCAGGACATGACGACTTCGCAGCTTGACGGATGGCATAAAAAGGGTGCCGTATCCAAGTCACCAAGCGTGAACTTCTCTACGCAAACACGTCATAATTTGACCGTGTATTTTGCGTTCAGTATACCGTGAAGTTTCAACATCAATCTATTAATTCTATTGACCTAAAAATTGCGCCTCTGCCAACTATAGCAGACGACCTCAATAAAAACACCGTAACAGCGAGCACACACAAAGCAAGCTAACCGATACAGGAAAGTCGTGAAAGAGAGAGAACTGGAAGCAGGAGAGAAAGTTTTGGTGTTACTCCCTACCGGAAACAGCCAACTGAGGATCGGATGGCAAGGGCCGTTTACCGCCCTGAAAAAGATTTCTAAGGCTAACTACCAGATCTCTATTCAAGGAAAGGAAAAGGTTTTCCATTTAAATCTGTTAAAAAGATACTTGGAAAGACCGGTGCCGACCTCCAAACATCTCCTGACGATCGCCAAAATTGACGAAGATGACGATAGTGGCAGAGAAATTCCACTGCACACACACGAAATCTTTCAAAAATGTCAAAAGCGGCGACGCTCTTTCAAACGCGCATGGGAGACATTCCAGAGAAAGGAAACTTTGGGAGTAGACTTGAGTAGGAATTGGAGAAAGATGGAGGGGGAGATGAGAGTGAAGAAGACAGACACCCTGAAGCTACGGATATAGGAAATTTATTTCCATAACGTAGACATGGAGTGCTTCCATATCTTAAAGGGGGGACGTTCTGTCGCATAGAGAGTATGATCAATAAATTTTCTATATTCTCTTCTTTTTTTCTACCCGTGTTCTCTATTTTATTATCACTCTTTATCCTTTTCCTGTGTTTTTCGCATTCGTACGTTTGCGACTATAAACATTACTATTTTCCCATTCAAACTTTCGCCTGGTTTCGTTTTCTCATTTAGAAACGCAGTAGATTACCTAACGTGTCAGTCCCTTGCACGAGATAATTTTAGGTGGGATTTCAGTCTATCAGACATGATGAGCAGACAAATTGTCTACATTTGCAGCTGTCACGAGAGTTTTTCGTCAGGTTAGCTCCCGGTGAAGTGTGAAATTGCCTTCTGCAGTGGAGACGGGTCGTCTGACATTCGCATCGGACATGAGCGCTCACTGTCCGATAGTTAGACGGAGGTGTGAATCGCGCCAGCCATGCTCGCTCAGAGCAGACAGAGTGTCTGGCATTTCGCCTCTGACACGCGCGCTCACGGTCAGATAGTTAGACGGAGGAGTGAAGACGCACTGGTGGCAGTTACGGCATGCGTCTAAGCTAACGTAAGGTTAGGAGAGGGGAGAGATCGGGTTTTTTGAAATGTAGGAGCCTTTGTCTGGTTTAAGATATTAACCAGAGTTTGAAACTTGATTGCACTCATTCT
Source organism: Oreohelix idahoensis (assembly GCA_024509875.1). NCBI lineage: Eukaryota > Metazoa > Mollusca > Gastropoda > Stylommatophora > Oreohelicidae > Oreohelix > Oreohelix idahoensis. Next base: position 356,992 of record JAMPIV010006302.1, on the reverse strand, counting down.
CCATTTGCAGTACACGTGGTCACTTCGTTCTAGATACTTAAACTTATAAGTGAAATCTCTTAGTTTCGTTGTGATACCGTAGTTCTGTGTTGAGGTAAATATTATATTTAATATATCTAGATTTGTGAGTGATTAAGGGTTAAATCGCCTATTTTAACCTACTAGTTTCTTTTGTGCAGAGTGATTAATTTATAAGTCTGTTATATTCTCTAGTCGACGAGTTACAGTGGAAAAACAGAATAAATTATAATTTCTAGCTTAAAATCATGTAACTATAATGAATTTAATTTAACTGCTAAATAATCAGACGAGAATAATTTTTCTAAACTAACTTATAAGTGCTAGATGCCTCATGAGTGTTGACGGAATACGTATGTATTCCTAATTCATGATGATTGATTTTTATATATAACTTATTTCACGGGAAAGTTTAAACGTCAAGTCAAGCTCTACGCTTGCAGTTCCAAATGTAAGTTATATTGAGTACATAATATGTAAAATATTTCATATGTGTTTTTTTCTTTATTCAGTGAATACTGGGGTAACCCAAACTTTGCCGGCGTTTAGTTAAGAGACAAACCTGTGAGAAACATAAACATTTTATATCTTTAACCACGTGGGTTTTTTCAAGTAACACCTGTCTGACAGGGCGTGTGCCTTCAGAGATAGACAGAATACCAATCCCACTAACGGGGTTTTTTAAAGAATAAATGCTTATACTGGGCCTTTGAGCCAGATCATATTTCTTCACAAACTCTAATGTACATGCTGCCTTGTGGCGAGAATAACTACAGAAAAAAACATTAACTTTTCTGACATTGTTGACAAAGTGTGTGGTGAACCAAGATTATCTGTTGAGAGAAGTTGTCCACCGGTCATCTTCTTAATTAAGGGAAACCTCGTGTTCTGACACTGTGTGCCCGCTGAAACACTAACTCTTACCTCGTGCATAAGTGACATTAACTTAAAATCTGTAAAGAAAGAACAATCGCCTGAAGAGGACGCTCCCCGGTCACGGTGAATGAAACCAATATCTGCAGAGCTGGGTATCCGCTTCATCCACAGATAGACAGATTAAACGAACTGTACACTAAGGCTTGCGCCAGACGGCGAACAACCGCACGATTGTAGGTAAGGTTGTGTGAGTCAGGGCCCTGATGAAAGAACCGAGTGAAAGTAGACTGAAGGATGTTCTTCGTTTGATTCACTCACTTTGTAACTTTCCTTATGCTAGATTTTGTTGCTAAACTATATTTTTTCCTTAGAATAGATACTGCTATCTAAGTCAGTTCATACCTTCAAAAGGGGAAAATATTAGACCCAAATCATATGTATCTGTGACTCTTTGGGCTATCATCGTTCTTCTAACGGGACTGTGGGCTAAACATCGAGGGAAGATCATAACTGTGGGTCTATCATTTCTTGTAGAAATTCCTTGATTTTTATGACTATTTGTATATGCTTTGATGTAATTTTAAGTGTTGTGATGGGATTTTAGATGATAATTAAAAACTGCCCTTAAACTTAGACAGCGTGTTGGTCAGCTCGTTCTAGAATATCTATATAATCATCTGTTATAGTTTTCCCACGTCTGTACGTCTAACTGTCGTCTTGTATGTGCGTGCACGTGAGTGGATAGAATATATATATGTAATATATATATGTGTTTAGACTGTCTGACTCCTCTAAATCTGTCGTAGAAGATAAGTGAAAGAGAGAAGATTTCTCGATTTCAGAGACAGCCTCTATCACAGTCTACCATCCCACTCGTGGAAATCTATTTCTACTATTATTTCTCACTGGGGCTATCACTTATTCTAATCTATTCAGAAGGGACCCACCCAAGTCTTAATTCCCCTATCGAAAATCTACGACAGGTCTGGCCGGCTACAGGTTCCGCTACATTTATGGTAGAGAGTTGGTGGGGATCTTTCATTTTGGAAGACGATAAGATTGAAAGTATTACATAGCTCTTCCACTGCTTAGCCTGAAGTGTTGGTGTCCTGGTATCCCCAGAGTGCGAGGTCAGCGTTGAAATCCCTTGCTATGATATCATGAAAGTAGATTCCATTAGTTTCCCTGTAGGGTCTGCAGACATTAAAGATTTGAAAATGTTTGTCATTTACCCAGACTGTCATTCGTTGTATGTCAGTTTTATCATCGGTTCGAAGACTTTCGACCCCTGCCTGTATATTATTCCTTACCAAGGTTAGGATTCCTCGAAAACTATTATGGCAATGGCATTTGAACATTGTATAGCCAGGGCAATTGATGGATTTGCTCTTAAGTACGGTTTCTTGTGTCAGTGCAATGTGGATGTTTTGATCCTTGTGACATTATTTGTGTCGATCTCTGCTTCACTCCGGCAGTAATCAGTTACATTTGTTATACTGAATTTATTACGTGCTTTTCAGTGGTCAGCACCTTTTTTTCTTTCTCTGCAATTCTCAAACATTCTTACACTTCTCTCAGCGATAAGTCGTCATTGTCTGTTTGCTTACCTGCTGGGGAAGGAACTGATAAGATAATATTAGCCGACAACCATGTTGGTTAATTTCGAGTGTGGCCGACAATAGACGACAGAGTAACATTAAAATTGCCCAGCGCAGTTGTTTAATCGCTGATAAGGCCAGGGTGCGTTCTCTGCCAAGATGGTAAAGAGACGGATTTTGTGTGCTCAAGCGACAGATAACGAGATTACTCGTCTGTGCAACACATTTTGGACAGACATGCATGACATCATCGTTTCCGGCACACCTTGTTACAAAGACATTACGTTATCTTATAAAGTAATAATGTTATTTGTAAAATGGACGAGAAAGGATCGGATGTTTTCATTCCATATATGGAAGACGTGACCTTTTGCTTCACGCATATTATTTCAGGCGGAAATAATTTTGAAATTACCCCACTAAACACGCATGTTTGAAACGATTGGAGCTTTCTTAGCATCGTAACAAAACAAATGCGGGAGAGGAAGGGCCATATAATCTGACCTTTTCGCAGTTTTAAGACACTGTGAAGATCGCTTGCCAAGACGAAACCAGACTGCCAGAAGTTAGAATTCAGAATTCCATTTTTCAGACCGGACTTTTTTGGAGTATTTTGAAGGACGTAAACAGCCCAGATAATCTCTATCATTTAATAAGGAACCGGGATCTGAGGAAACTGAAAACACGGAGTCATAGAGGGAATCTAGTGTTAAAATAACGACCCCCAAGAACACGTGTAAGAGGCCTAGTCAAGTGTTTTTATTCGTCTGAGCAAACAGTCTGTAAGCCAAGATTGGCGTAAGTTGTGCATTTTATATTTTATAATTTTCATTACTAACATGGGCTAATATATATATATATATATATATATATATATATATATATATATATATGTATATATATATATATATATATATATATATATATATATATATATATATATATATCTTTAATCTTTCCCTCTCTGCTCATATGGAACTTCGGACTACCTATGCTTTTTAGTTCTCTTTACGAAACTAGCAGTAAAGCAGTCACCAGCCCTTGCAGTGGTGGTTCATGAATTCATCATTCTATATGATGAGGTTGTCAGCCATAAATGACTTGGACATCCATTTAGCAATTTTCACGTATCAATATTCACTTGGCTATATATATATATATAGACATATATATATAGCCAAGTGAATATTGATATGTGAAAATTGCTAAATGAATGTAAAGTAAATATAAAGCTAGTCAATTTAAATGTAAAGAAAGTTTTCCCTCGAGGGATTAAGCTTATTTCTCATCGAGAGTAAATTCTGAAGTAGATGGGCTGGTGGAAAAGGAATAGGAAGACCACAAGCATGTGTCGGGAAACGCAATACTCAGGAGAGCATTTTGTTTCTATTCTTTTACCTTGTACCATACAAGTTGGTGGTACCAGTTGAGGGTACTATCTCTGGAACAAGAAGGGAAAAGTGGCCTGAGCTTTAAGAAGAGGGACTAACTTCGTAGACACTCCCTGACACTTGTGGGAACGTGATGCGCCCTACAATCTTGACCAGGGACGTGAGAACTCCAGTGCATCTGCACAGAACTCAAAAAACCCAGCGGTAGAAGAAACTACCATTGACAGCTAAGTGAAACCTATAAGCTGCCAAGTGACTTCTTATGTAAAATAACCAGTCCATCACTACAGTGGAGATATTTTTTCTGATCAATCATTATTCATTTTTTTTAAACTGTTAAAACTTAGATGATTATTAAATTTGTTATTTGTAATTATACAAATTTAACTTCGATTTAATCATTTTGAATGTACTCAGTTTGTCTCAGTCAATTTACTAAATACATTCTAAACAGAGCTACACCATAATAAGAAGAATTCCACTGAGTAAATCAGGGTGGAGGCTTGAACGAGCTGAAATTAATAATTGCTTAATTCTTCATAAAAGGCGGTGGACCGATATAAGTTAACAATTGCCCTGCCACTGCAGAATTGTTCTTGACTTCGGAAATATCTTTGAAAATTCCCTTGAGATAGAAGCGTCATTATCCTTCTATCTACAACTCTGCCAAGAGTAATCTTGTGCGAAGGTAGACACCTTTGAAGACCCATATTAGATACTCTTGAGTTTTGGCCACTGTTGAGCTGCTACTGCAAGCAGGGGAGGCTAATTCCGTGACAATCCTTCAGTAGTTTTTTCAATTCTAAAGATTTAGTTCTTATTCCATCTATATTTAACTGTAGAATTTTAATATACTCCTTGGTCGCATACTTTTCGCCAAGAGCAGCCGAGGGGTGGCCTGCTTGGCGCTGAAGTTTTAAGAGGCGACGCCCGTGCTTGTATATCTTGAGTTGTATTAGTGTTGTGCTAGGCATGGTGGGCACTGTCTCAGTGGCTTCTGGGAAATATATGTCGAGCTTGGAAGGTCAAGCTGGACCAGTGGCTTTCAGCCACTGGTTCAGTTCTCCAGTGCGACCGCTCTTGTCCAAAGGTGCTACCACTATTGGCCTCCTCAGATCCCCAATGGCTTTGTTTAAGTAGCACCACATCACACACGCCTTGGGAGCCAGTTTCCTTGCACCATTTAAACACTTTCTGTAGAGTTCCATGTATGCTATTAAACATTTTCTGTCGGTCAGAGCCAGTTCTGTAAATGTGTCTGTCATCTGCAAAAATCAGTGTTTGCCCAACCAGTTGGCTGAATGGTGGCTACTGCTGTATAATTATTAAAATGACCGGTGATCGTGGAGAAACCTGGGATAATCCCGGGCAAATGCGCATTGCCCATGTTCCCAAGCAAAATGCCACTGATCTCTCAGTTAAGGCAGCTGCTATCCATCTTGTTAGCCAAGGGTTAAACCCACAAGCCATTTCACAGTTTCAAAGTTCACATAGTTATAAGCATCCTCTAGGTCAATTACTTCAGCAACCGTTTCTGGTTTACCCTGGAACCCCTCGTACACATAATAAGCAAAAGTTCCAGCGTTACCCCATGTTACTTCCCTAGGCCTATAGCTTCCGAGAGTATCAGGTAGGGTCTGTGCACTTTCGAGCTGATTCATTATTTTTCGTGCTACTTTCTAGTAATTTACTGTAGACATTTTGCATTGTGATAATTCTATAGCTGCTTAGACGTGTGGGATCTTTACCAGGTTTAGGAAGTGACCGTAGGTAACTATGTAGCCAGTCTTCCGGCACTTCGGCATTCAATATGCTTTATCTTCTTGGATCCTTAGCCCCTGGCTGACAAAGTAGTCAGTGACCATCACTCCTAGTGGCGTCTTGTAGGGCATCAACAAACTGTCCCATTTTGCTCGGACGGTGGCCATCCTTCGTGCCGTACCCCAACTCTGGTTCATGCTTTGCATCTCAGCCTCCACTGTTCTCCGCAATGTTGTCTGCCTTTCTTTCGCCGTCTTTCTGGGGTCCATAGCATTGCAGTTCTGGTGATGGTGTCAGAGTCTCTTCTGAAGACATGGCCAACTCAGTTTCAGCGTCTGCCTGCAATGATGGTGTACATGCTTGTTTGACTGCACTGTGTAATTCCTGGTTGGAGATAGTATTTGGTCAAAAGATTCGAAGAATTTTCCTTAAGCAGGATGTGTGGAATGAGGATAATTTGACATTTCCTTTTCTATTACTCTCCAGCACTCTCCAGCACTCTCCAGCACTCTGCACCTGACAAAAGTACAGAAAGTACGCAACTCTCGAATAATCTTTATTTGGTGTTAGTGCTGTACTCAGAAGATTTCCAAATGTTGTTTAGAATGCAAAGGCTGTTCTAGTTTTGTTCATTTTGTTACTGATGTCTTTGCTCGTCCTAGATTTGTAAATGTATCCGTTTGTTCCAGCTTTTGGTCCCTTATTTTAATGGGTTCAGGATTTATTACATTGAGTGTCATGACCTCAGTCTCCTTCAAGTTGATGTTCAGTCCCACTTGTTGGCTATATTTATTGATTCTGTCTGTTTTTTCTTGGAAGTGCTGATGTGAATGTGAGACTAGTGCAATATCGTCTTCGTATTCTAAATCTTTTAGTGTGGTGAACGTTGTCCATCTTATTCCTCTAGAAGTATCCTCTATTGTCTGGCGTATCACTTAATCTATGACAAGCATTCAGTATGATGGTATTGAAATCACTCACCACATTCTTAATGCCCGTGTCATCGAGCTCGTTTGTGTGGTAATACTGTTCTCCATCAAGACCCGGGGCAGTGTTTCTACTGGTTTCTAAAGTGCCGACAATGTCTTCTTCGGATATGAGGTCGAAATATATGTCGATGTCACGGATTGCCTCCCCTGCTTTGCAGTAGTGGTCCCAGAGTGGTCAAAACTGAAGAGTATCTAAATGGGTCGCCAAAGGTGTCTACCTTCGCACAAGATTACTCTTGGCAGAGATGTAGATAGAGGGTTAATGACGCTTCTACTTACGGGAGATTTCACAAGATAATTCAGAAGTCAAGAACAATGCTGCTTAGCGCTGAACATTTGTTAACTTATATCTGTCCGTCGCCTTTTGTGAAGGATTTAAGCAATGGGTTTTAGCCCGTTCAAGACTCCAGCTGAATTAATTCAGCGAATTTCCTGTTATATTGGTATAGCTCTGTTTAGAGGTAAATATATGTCTAGATGTATATATACATGAAATATTATGCCTGATACGTTTGCTTTCATACATGTAATAACTGAATCAACTATGTTTGTTTAGTTTTAAAATAACATGTAACAAATTTAATAATCAATTAGTATTAACAGTTTAAAATAAATAAAATGCTGGTGACTTTTTTATTGGAATCAAATTTTCTCTTCACAGAGATGTAGGGTGAGGATTGAGTCAGAAAATTATGTTCTTTTTTGCTGGTGCCTTTTTATAAGCACTTAACTGATATAAGGGAGTCCTGCAGCTGTGGTTTTCGTCACTTTTTGGTGATGAGTGTACGTCTCCCACACGAGTAGCGTAGTAACTTCAGTACTTCGAACCGTCTGATAGCTTGTAACCACGAACCCAAACTTTTGGGAATACACAATCTCCTCGCGCATGTTAGAATTGTCACGTGCAATTTAGGCTATATGCTCTCGAACCACTTGGTCTGGAAATTTTGAATCCCTTTTATGACGGGTGAATCTGCGAAACACTTGGTCTGGGAAAGTTTCTTTTATGACGGGTGATCCTATTCTTAGGTTTCCAGTCTTCGTATTTTAAGTCCTGATCCTTTACGTTTTTCAGTCTCTGTATTTATAAAGGCTGGCTTAATTTTTAAGGTTTTAAGTTTCCCAAATACGTTGATCTGTCACTTATAATATAGGAATTATAAATCCGATGTCTCTCTGGCTTCTGGCAGTCGCTCATATGACGTACGCTGCAGTCTCTCTGAGTTCTGTGTCTCGTATTTCACTACATTATATGTGCTGCTCTCAGTTCACATCACAGATGGTGCTTCCGTGGGATGTTCCAATAGGATCCATAGTTTATTCCGGTTTCTTACTTTAATCCAATCATAAGCTCTTTAGCACTGGGTTGGGGTGTCTGATTAAAAAAATCGCCCACGTGTTTTAAAATATTACATTTAATATTCCAACGCGTGACCTCTTTCAAATCATGCGGTAATATTTCCGCCCACTCACAACAACATGTGACCATGTTAGCCTGGCGCAATGTCTTCCACTAAGATGTCTACCCAGACAGATTATCTGTAACAATAACCAGGGTAAGTCCCACAAAAAGCGATAAACGCATCTACCCTCTGTGTAATCTGCCAGACAAACAGACACCGACGTCGGCAACCCAGACAGACAATCTTGGGTTCTTTTCATATCGATCGGATAAGACTGTATTGTCACCAGCTTTTCACCTGTGGTCAAATGTTGGACCTACGCGTTTCAAAAGATGGTCCGACTGATAGAATGGATAAGCGTATGACCGGTATAATTACCTGGTATAATCGCATTTACCTTACGGAACGTAAACAATTCTGCGTGTAAAGCAGATATGTCCGTAGGGAAGTAGAGTGTTAGAGACTTCACCCTACTAGATCCAGCATAGAGAGCACAAATAAATGAAAGGGCAAAAATTATGCCAAATAAAAGCGGTTGGTGAGAAAAATGAAGAAAAAGAAATGAAACTACCGTAGTGGCTAAAGGTGTGAGAGAGCCACCAAAAGAACACGCACAGACGTTATGTGACAGTCGCCTCTTCTGTTGCTTTCCAGGATACGGTCTTTAATTTCTTGGCGGGCAGCTTTATCACTTTAGCATTGATTCACATTATGTTTACACCTCTGCTTCATAGCTCCATAATGAGTAGGTGTAGTTTTTCAGCTAAAATATGTTGTTGGCATCAAGTGCATAAATACCGAATTGAAAACAAAACTACAGTGAAACTGGTTGTAGAAAAAAAAATAATAATAAATATGTACCATCTACGTATTTAGTATTTCTTAGTGTTCATGTGTATTTTATTTTGATACAATAAAAAAAAAAGTAAGAAGGAGAGTTCTTCAGCGTTATGTAGTACCAGTCCTGACATACTGAAGTGAGTCATGGACTCTGTAATAGTAAACAAATAGGGCACGCACTAGAGGCCACAGAAATGTGGTTTTACAGAAGAATGTTAAAAATAACATGGGTAGCTAAAAAGGGAATGAGGATGTCCTGTAAGAGGCCAATGCAAACGGAAGCTTATTCCTCAAGATAGAAGGAATCAGCCTATTTTCTTTCAGTATTTTATGAGAAGAAGGAGGCTGGAGTATATCGTGACAACAGGAAAGACAGAAAGAAAAAAATGATAAAGAGAGAAGATACTTGACAATCTGACATCATGACATGGAAAGAAGCCAACAACGGAATTGACAAATACAGGACATTGTTTGACTTTGTTACAATATTTTCTGTTTTCATTATTTGTTGAATTTCTTGAGCTAATACCTTTTTTCGCTTTTTTTTAAAATATCTTTCTTGATCATACATCAAATCGTTGTTTCATTCATTTTTCTCCACTTATTTGCAATGCCCATTGCCTTTGTCTATTAACCTGTTTATATTTATCTGAGTCGCCTGTTTGTGACTGTTGTTGACGAAAGATGAATCCCGAAACGTCAGGTGTTTTCTGTATTTTAATAAGTTAATTTGTAAAACGGATTCCTTACTTTACTTAGTCGTTCCCCTTCTACCGTGAGGTGTAGAGGTAAAAACTGATTCCATGCCATATTATTTGTTAATTTAGTTTGCTAACCAGTTTTACAGCGGCTCCCTTATTTATTTACTTAAAATATAATTGACAAATAGTACTGTAGACAGGAAGTTGTCAAGAGGCATGATTGCCAATGCCACCAATCATGGTACATTATAAACAATACACAATGTGATGAACTTGGGAAAAGAATCTTGAGTTATTTTTATTTCTGCTTTTGTAGGACATGGAAGTTTATCCTATTTTTTTTTTTTTTAAATCAGGGACCTAACAGCGCAAGTGAGGCACTTCACCAGAAGATCAATGAGGATCGCAGAATACACCTTGTCCCTTCCATAGTAAAGGGAATATACTTCTTACGATTTGCCATTTGTGCTAGTGAGACCCAACCTTGTGATGTGACCTATGCTTGGTCAGTTATACAGGAAATTACAGATACCTTAACCCCTATATCCAGTGCTCAGTAAAACCTGCAACTGTCAGCCACAAACTCATTAGTAAGAGCACTTTAGTGACAGTTACAGTCATCAGATAAGAGCACTAGGAAAATGTTATTCCTGATGTAGCCTCTAGATCATTAGAAGGGAAGACTGTTACAGGTTTGTAAACACTTTGTAACACTTCATTAGTCATAGATGTTTTTGTATTTTCATGTTTAAAGAACGCTAAGCCTCGTTTTGATCTTAAAAATGCATCTTGGGGAAATTATTATGTTTTACTGTTATGTTAAATGTTGTGGATGTGTTTGAACTTGTTGTTTTTAGTAAACCAAATTTGTCAGAAACATTTATCTTATTTATTTATCTGTAAAAACAATTTATGAATTCTTATGTTTAAATGAAGAAAAATGTCCCATTCAACCTCTGATTAGGACATATAGTATCTCTAATGCCAGATACTGTTTTTAATTGCAGCTGCTTGATCATGGCGTAATTTCTCCTTTCCAATAACTGTAAACTGAGTAAATTAAACTGTCAAATTGTGTAGATATGTGTATTTTATCCTGTGTCCCAAAATGGTAGTTTCCCCACATATCAATGGTGTTAATAAGACGGAGAAGGGTATGAAAATCTGGGGTGATACCTAAGTCACTATTTTTCATTATCAATAGATGTTACGAGAACTTCACTAGACCTTCGCTTTCCTGCCATACCCTAACCAATCATGGATTTGCTATTACATCTGATTTTCTCGACTTCTTTACCTGCCTGGTCGTTTCCTAATTTATGAAACAGAGCACAACTAAAACAAACAATGAATACAGTCAACATTGGCATCTAACCAATAGTCACAAAGCATTCATCATTATCAGTTGGTGTTTACTGGGCATCCATCATTATCATCATTAACACATATATCTAACCATTGTGAATAGGGCATTTGTCATCATCAGTTAATGTTTATTGTTACCGTTATTGTTGTTCTGAACAAACATCATTACACTCCTTGACAAACTCATAGGTGCTCAGTCTCCCGCAGCAAATGTAGAAAGGTAAGAATGATGATTCTCTATATCGCACTACATGCCTGATCCGTCCTCTCATACAACCATCCCTGCAAATCTTACGTTTGATGCCAAACTCCAGCAGTCTTAGCCTTGTGAAAATTTTGATTCATCTGCCGCAGAGCCAGTCTGTAACAGGTGATCATTAATTGTCTTTATTACCTCTCCCTTATCCAATCCCAGTCCCAGCTATTGGAACACGTGAGACGGGTCTCCCAGCTCTCTCGTTGCTGCATACCCCAGCATGACCAGGGAAGTAGATCCACACCAGTCCCTAAAGATTTAAGGCCTCTAAGTATGTTCTCCATTCATATTATAACCATCCATTTTGGACTTTCTGAAACATGGATTGAGAGTCAGAAAATATAACTGGCCTGGTTAATGGAGTTTCAGACAACCACCTTAGAGCTGTAGTAGCTGCCACTATCTCCATTCTCATGCTGGAGGCTGTTGTCATGTAAGCTCCGCTCTGTTCAGTGACAGCTTACTCTAGCTGAAAAGCTCCATCCTGATTTCTCACCACAGAGCACAGACCCATCAGTATATACAAAGTCATCGTCATCCTTAACATGAACATTTATCACCTGATTAATTTCCAGCTCTGCTTTCCAACTGCACTAGTCTCTACACTCCTGGCTAAATGTGATGATGACTAGCTGGGAGTTCGACCAGTTCTCACCTATCTTGCTCCACTCTTCCCCTTTGAAAATTTTTTAAACCGCGGTCACCGGCCAAATAATTGTCTCTGCTCGTTGACATCCATGACGTCCCTCTCTTTATTCTCACTCCCTTAATATCAGCTATATTTCCATGCAGAGGATGTCTTTTGTCTGTAGGTGCATGCATAGGCTTTCGTCTGGGCCACGCATATCCGAATCTTATCAACAGCAGTCTAAATATGGACCTCGTCGTCATAATCGGGGTATCTCTCATACAGTCCAAAAATAAATGTATTCCTTCATTTTTAATGTGCTCCAGTCCTTGACAATGTGAGTATTCCCTGCCCATTATTGATTGCTGACATGACCAGCTGATGATGTAGGAGAACTAGTGGTCTCTGCGCTTGGTTTATTGCCGTCAGACCATGTTTGCACTTCTGTATGGTTTGCTCAACATGCTACTTGTACTATAGTCCACAATCAGTCGTACACACTGAGATAGTTTAGCTTATCCTGCATTTTAGTGTTATGCCTATAGAGAATGATGTTAGCGAGGTCTGTCTTCACTATCAAATTCTTCAAAAGAGCACATCATCACACAGACCTTGCTGGATTGACCTTTCAGCCAGATCTTTAGACCATTCAGAAACTGCCAGTGGTGTCTCGTGTATGCTTTTGGCCAATTCGTGTCTAAGCTACTCCTGTAAATGAGTGATGTCATATGTGAAAGTTAATGTTTATCCCAGCCCTGTTGGTTGAATTGTAGCAACTGTTGCTGTGTAGACGTGCAGTGAGGGGGGGAGAACCCTGGGGTAGTCTTGGGTATATCTGAATTTTTTCTGACGTCTATGTATCAAAGTGAATTCTTGTTTGTGTTTAGACATTCATCAGAGAGCATTGATAAGCATCAATGGAACTGGTAATTAAGAAACAAGTAAAAGTTTGACACCATGCAGTTGGAACATTTACTGTTTTATTTGAACTTTGATTGGTCCATTCTCTCCAGTGATGAGAAAAAATAATGTAACATTGTTTATAGAAATGTGTTCACGTTGATTATTAACCTGTAGCATCATTTGAAGTAGAATAGGGACTACAATTTGCGGGTAACTAAAAATGCTGTTTGATGAAAGAAGTATTGTTAAAATGCATTAAATATAGACTGACATGATATCTCAAACACATTTTCTCACAGCTTCATTAATTGTATTATTAGAATAGCTTGCAAATAATTCATACTCTTGTGTATTCAGAATGTAAATGTAACAACAAGACTGTATGTTGTAATGTTACATGAAGTTTGCCTCGTCAACTTCCCTGTTGTCTCTGAGGAGACTAGAAAGATATAGAGGTTCTGCATGGAGCTGGCAACCTGATCATATAAAACAAATTGCTACAGACGCCACTGCTGCAAGAGGACATGAAGGCGTTGTTGCAGGCTTCCTCCAAGGCGACCATGTGCCAGTGGCTGCTCCATGTTTTCCATTAGGAGCAAAAAGAGAAAAGAAGGAAGAATAACTGAAGTCTACTTTAAACCAGTTAGGTTCAGAAAAAGAATAAAGTTGTTACATGAAAATCATTTTTGTCTTGTCTTAGTTTATCTTTGATCCACCATCATTGAGCATTAGTTCTTGGTGACTTTGATGCCATTATATGAAACTGTGTGGTTCTGGTTAGTTGTTCAGGTCTGCTATATAAGGTGTTTTCAATGGCTGGGATCTTTGGTAAGATCAGTTGTTACATCTCTTGCAGTGCTGGGCTAAGAACCATGTGATTTTCCACTGTTTGATATAGGTGTTGGCAGTGTCTACAGTTTAGACTGTTTTGTGTGCGTGTGTGTGTGTGTGTGTGTGGGAAAAGGGGGGGGGGTATTAATATTTCTATGAGAGTGATGTAAGCAGTATCCTGTTCGTAATCTGAAAATTTATGTTTGATGTTTACGTCCAAGAGAAATGAAAGCATCTTTCTCAGATGGGGCTTATAGATGCTTGAAGAGCCATCTTCTTGTTTTAGACGTTACCCAGATGTTTAGCCAGTCATCTTTACATTTGTTTTTAATTATTTGTTATGATGTAGTGATGTTGACTGGCTGGTCAGTTTATGGCATTGAAACTCCTCTTTTTGCTAGTTTATCAGCCTCTTCATTTAATGGAAAGTCTACATGTTCAGGAAAGTCTACATGTTCATGGGACTCATGAAGAGTCCCATATAGGTCTTTAATAGGGACTTTAATAAGTTACAGACGTCATTACTGCAAGAGCACATAAATGGCTTAATGGCCTGTGAATATGAAAAGTTGACGATGTCATTCAGTTCTGTTTCGTTTTTCTCAACAAGCTCAAAGTTCGTGAACATGGTTTTTTTAATGGCGGCAATTTCTGCTTTGTAGTTAAAGCAGTGGACTCAACAAGGGTCTGCTATTTTGCTTGGGTTATCCGTGTTGTAGGGTGTCACATAAATGTGTTCGCTCTCTTTTCCTCTCCGGCAGTATTGATCTACCTTTATTGTGCGTATTAATTATGTGCGCCATTCGACTGTTGGTTGGCACGTTCTATTTTTCTACCTTCGACAGTATTTGGTATTTTCATGTCAATGTTTAGACTTCTTCCATTCATACGTGTCATGTTTGCCTTCCTATCCTCACGGAGATGAATTACAGGTAAACCCAGATTGGCGACAAAGCATTTTCGAGTAATGACGCCCAGTGGTTGTTTGCACAGGGAGTTCCGGTCAATTATTGATCTGGTAGCATATTACAAACACATCTGAATAAACATCCGGAAACGCTTGTTATGAGCAAGATGAATGTAAGAAGTTGTAGTGGTAATCATTACCGAGAATTGACCGAAATACCAATTCCATATACGGAGAGTGACCGTTTGAATTTAACAAAAGCATGAGTCGTGCAGAAAAGTCCATGAGGAAAGTTAGCATAACAAGCACTTTCGAATGCTATTGGCTTAGCAGTTTAGAGGCTAATCTACATTCACGGTGATTGGATGTTTTGCCGGAAACGCCAGGTGTAAGCGTGGGCAGGAAAACTGCAATATAACGTAGAACATTTTAGACATACAACACATCTTCTTCACAAAAGTTGTTGGGCAAATAAAAAGTTAACATTGCTAAGACACATCAGCATTGTTATTGACTTCTGAAATATCTTGTAAATACTCCCTCGAGGTAGAAGCATCATCATCCTTTTATCTGTATCTCTGCCAAGAGTAATCTTGTGCGAAGGTAGACACCTTTGAAGACCCATGTTAGATACTCTAGGTTTTGTCCATTGTTAGACCATCACTGCAGAGCAAAGGGGAAGCAACCCGTGACAGAGGGGATAATGATGTCTCCATATCCCGCATTGATCAGCTTGAGAATAGAGGTAGAAGCAGATAATGCACTCCTAAGGTGGCAGTCTGAAATTTCATTAACATGGCAGTTTGGTTGCTGACTTAATGTTAGACTCAGTCCATGCTTTGGAAGGTCCAAAATAGATGGCTATAGCTTGAATGGAAACCTCCATAGAAGCATCGAATCTTCAGGAATTGGTGTGAATCTACTGACCTGGCTATGCAGGGTGTCGTAAGGCGGCCCAATTCTAATCGCTATCTTATAAAACCTTCACCGCACACATAAAATCTTGGGAGACACTGCTTGGGAAACACAATTGTTAGGCGACTGCTGATTGGCTGAGAGCGGATAAACACAGAACGCTCTCAGGGAGCCACGAGACTGGAAGCCATTTAAAAGTGTGGATTTTGGCTGGCTGGTCTTTTTCGATTCACCAGGTTCCACCAGTCATCTAGATCCAGAGCGGTGAGAATTTCCCCTTGTCCTAGGGTAGTCAAAGTAGCGTGCCTTGACAAGGGAATTCATCAATGCGAGGTTGGTTTGAGATTTAGATATTTTCTTTGTAAATACTTTAGCTGTGTTTATTAGTATCGTGGTACGACAGGGTTTCCGATAACACATTTAAAACGATCATTTCATATAACTGTTATACTGCCATTGAAGCACTACCATCATGACAGATAAATTAAGCCCACTTTGGACCACATGGTTGTTAATGACACTGCATTACAACCAACAAGTTTGAGTGTATAAATATTTTGAAATCTGTAAGTTTAGTGTGATCGAAAGGATTGTTTTATTTGGAATTCCAATATTGTTATTGTTATACAGATTTGACATCATTGCACTCCTGGAAAACCCATAGGTGCTCAGTATCCATCAGTATATGTCTAAGAGTGTGAAGGCTAACTGTTCCTGTTGCTCGCTGGTTGTAAACACGATGGATGCATCCTCTCATACGTCCATCTATACTAGCCTTACGTTTGATGCCAAATTCCAACAGTCTTAACCTTGATGATTCATCTATTGCAGTGTCATTCTCTAACAGGCGATCATTAATTGCTCTCAGTAATAATAATAGCCCCTTCAGTCTGACTATGGGAATGCGCCCCTGAGGTGACAGCCCTCAGCTGCTTATTTTCCTGGTGCTCCTTTCGACGTTTTCTCCTCACCTCTGCTTCTTGTGTGAGCCTCTCTTCGCCCAATCTGAGGTGGCGCCGTAAATAGCATCGCCACTTAGTGCGATCGGCAGCTTCATCCTCCCATGTTGCTGGATCCATGTCCAGTGCCCTCATATCTCTCTTGCACACATCTTTGAACCTCAGCTGTGGTCGCCCAACTGTTCTCTTGCCATCTGCTAATTGTCCGTAGAAGATATCTTTTGGGATGCGACCATCATCCATGCGGCGAACATGGCCAAGCCAGCGAAGTCTGCGCTGTCTAAGAAGCGTATACATACTTTGAAGGCCAGCACGTGACAACACCTCGACATTTGTCACTTTATCTTTCCACGAGATGCCGAGGATGCGGCGTAGACACCGCAAATGGAAGGTATTGAGCCTTCTTTCTTGCTTAGCATAGGTCGTCCAGGTCTCGCTGCCATATAGGAGTGTGCTGGTGACGCAGGCATTATATACCGCAGCTTTGGTCTTCATTGTGAGTTTAGAGTTTCCCCAAACACGCGATGTGAGGCGGGCAAAGGTAGCTGCAGCTTTGCCAATGCGGCTGTCGATTTCTGTATCCAGTGAGAGTTTGTCATTGATGGTAGACCCTAGGTATGTGAAGTGGTGCACCACTGCCAATTCATAGTTATCGATAGTGATAACTGGTGCAGCACCCACATCCTGACTCAGCACATTCGTTTTCTTTAGACTTATTGTGAGGCCAAAGTCCTTGCATGCTTTAGTGAAGCGATTCATCAAGCTCTGAAGCTCCTGTTGGCTTTGAGTGACGACTGCAGCATCATCAGCGAACAACAAGTCTCTTATAGTGACCCTTCTGATTTTTGTTTTTGCCTTCAGCCTTGAAAGATTAAACAGACGGCCATCTGACCTAGTGTGAAGGCATATTCCTTCAGTTGCATCTCTGAATGCATGTTTCAAGAGTAAGGCAAAGAAGATTCCGAAGAGGGTCGGAGCCAGAACACAGCCTTGTTTAACGCCACTTCGTATATCAAAGGGCTGTGACGTGCTTCCAGCATATTGGACTGTTCCCTTCATGCCGTCATGGAATGACTTTATCATTTCCAGCATTTTAGAAGGGCAGCCTATTTTCAGGAGGATTTTAAAGAGTCCATCCCTACTAACCAGGTCGAATGCTTTTGTGAGGTCTATAAAGGCGATATATAATGGTCTTTTCTGCTCTCTTGATTTTTCCTGAAGCTGGCGGAGAGAGAAGATCATGTCTGTTGTTGATCTGCCAGCTCGGAATCCACACTGTGACTCTGGATATATGCGCTCAGCTAACTTGTGTAGTCGCATTAAGATGACTATGGCAAAAACCTTACCAACAATACTAAGAAGAGAGATGCCTCTGTAGTTATTGCAATCACTTCTGTCTCCTTTATTTTTATACAGTGTTACAATCTTGGCATCTCGCATGTCTTGAGGAATAGTTGTCTCTTCCCAGCACTAGCACAGCATCCTATGCAGGGGATGTAATAGCGTGCTCTTACAGCATGTTGGTTCGGCATCCAGCTCCTCCATAGTTGGCAGACTGTTGACACCATCAAGGGCTGCAGGCGTAACGGTATTGTCTCTAGCGTAAAGCTCAGAGTAGTGCTCGACCCACCTCTCCATCTGCTTACCCTTATCGGTTAGCTTCTCTCCGCTGATGGTTTTTAGCGGTGCCGTCTTACTTTTATGGGGGCCAAGTGCTTTCTTTATACCGTCATACATTTGTCTAATGTTGCCTGTTTGCGCTGCGATCTGGATGCTCTCACTGAGCTGGAGCCAGTAGTCATTTGCACAGCGTCGAGCAGTTTGTTGAACTTTGCTTCTCGTAGCCCTCAGGATCTGTAGGGTTCTGGCACTCGGTGAACGTTTGTATTCATTCATAGCACTGCGCTTAGCTTCAATGACAGGTGCCATCACATCTGATGAAGCATCAAACCAGTCATTTGACTTTGCTGTTTTCTTACCAAAGGTGGCAAGTGCAGTACTTTGAATGGTGTTCCGTAGATGCTCCCAGTTCTCTGTAATAGTATCACCATGCTGAGGGCTACTGAGCACTTTCTCGAAGGTCGCAGTGAATTGAGCGATCATGAAAGGGTCTGACATCTTGCTGGTATCAATGCGTGGTTTCCCTTCATGTCTGACACGATAGAGTTTTCTTGGTTGTGCTCTGATTTTGCAGCAAACCAAGGAGTGATCTGTATCACAGTCTGCACTATGGTACGAGCGCGTGGAGAGCACAGACCTGAGGAGTGGCCTTCTGACGAGAATCAGGTCAAGTTGGTGCCAGTGCTTGGATCGTGGGTGTCTCCATGACACCTTATGCTGGGGTTTTGTCTGAAAGTAGGTGTTGGTCACGCAGAGGTCATGGTGGACGCACAACTCTAAGAGCCGTTGTCCATTTTCATTCATCTTGCCAATACCAAACCTGCCCAGACATGAAAGCCATGAAACATTATCGGCACCCACTCTAGCGTTAAAGTCACCAAGGAGAACAAGCTGTTCTTGCCTAGGTATGCTTTTGATAATTGCTGTTAGATTCTCGTAGAACTCATCTTTAGCTTCTGAGGCAGAGTACAGAGTAGGAGCATACACACTGACAAGGGTGATGGGACCTGTGCTAGTTTGCAGGCGGAGCGTTAACAGGCGTTCTGATCCATTCTCGCCTGGTTCAACCATTTTAGTTAGCGATTTTTTGACCGCAAAACCTACTCCGTGTTCTCTAGCTTTATTAAGATCTTTCCCTTGCCAATAAAATGTGTAGTCCTTCTCGCTCACCGTTCCAAAGTCCGCCAGGCGCGTTTCCTGAAGTGCAGCTATATCCACCTGAAATCGTTTAAGCTCATCATTAATTATCTCTGTCTTCCTTACATCGTTTACATCCTGTAGGTTTTCGGATAGTCCAGTCAACATAGTCCGGACGTTCCAGCATCCCAATCTGAGAGTTTGCTTATTTCTATTTTTTCGATAATTGCTTGGTGCAAAATTTTCTGTCCACAGTTCGGGTTTGACCCTAATCCCCATGCACCCAATGGGGAAAGCAGATAGTGGCGGGACAACACCTTATTGACTGGAGGCTGCCCAGCTTGAAGCGGGCGGTAGCTGTCCAGTGAGATCCTAGAACCTCTCCCACTGTCGGAAGTAGCCCCTGGCGCAATGCCCTACGCCAATTGGGCAAAATGCTTATAACCGGTAACTGCTACTTCCCGTGTTTTGCCGACACCTATAGGGTGAAGCTGGAGTGTCCTCTCCAGGGCGCGAGCTTGGGCACAGTTATATGGAGATCAAGCTGTTGCCCATGCAGCATGTTCCCCCTCTCCACACAGCCGGTAGATCCAAAGGAACGGCAGTAGCCGATACAGTTTGGTACCAGCCATGTCGCAGGAGTTGCCAGAATAATGTCGAATCGACATTAGACTGCCTTAGGGACTCCGACTCCGGATTTATCCTCAGGGTTTACTCCCGAAGCCAATTCCATAAATGGATATTCCCGCAAGGCAGCGGTGGTTTGAATTCAGAGTTCCTTCTCTTAGATAAGCTACCAACCAAGGATCACGAGCCCTATCTGCCCGAAGCTGCTGGTTTTAAGGCGCCAGTCGCTCGCCTTTGCCCCTTCTCCCGTCAGTGGAAACAGTTCCGCCGGGCTCAAATTGAGCCACATGTGAAGGCCGGGAGCTGGACTTGGTTGTCAGAGGCTGTTTGAGGCGCGTGCCATAGAAGTATTTTATCTGCAGTGAGAGCTTATCCTCACTACAACTCCCGGCAATAACAACCTTTGGAACCAGTATATCTCCCTTATCTATATCTTGTGTCCCACTATGGGTGCTCTTGATGCTAATCTGTCAGCTCTTTCATTACCACATATCCCAGCATGACCAGGACAGTATATCCACACCAGCTCTTGTAGACTGGAAGCTTCTATGAAAGTTTTCCATTCATGTCGCAACCAACCACTTTGAACCTTCCGAAGCATGGACTGAGAGTCTGATACAATGATAGCCTTTGTTAATGAAGTTTGTTATCCACCTTAAGGCTGCAGTAACAGCCTCGACCTCCATTCTCATGCTGGAAGTTGTTATCTTTGTCGCGAGAGGTTCAGATGTTATTAAAAATAAGAAGCTATCCTGGACATAAAGGTGTATCAGATGATACCAGGATAGTGCCAGATAAGAGTCTGGTCTTATCAGTAATACCCCCTTCTCTGAAGAGAGTAAGGGTGTATAGACACAAAGGTAGGGTCAAGCTATGTAAGTTCTCAGAGAAGATGGTGATGAATTGTTACGGTAGATTAATTGGCATTGTCTGCTAGAGGTTAGCAGCATGCGATTTTAGGGGTTACAACGTTTAATGTAATGTAAAAGTATTATTAGCCTAGTGAACGCTGTGACGTTTCAGCGTTGGTAGTCACGCACGGTGACCAAGAGACGGGACCCTTTCTCGAATGACCGTCAAACGGAGAAGACGTGTCTTTATATTCTTATAGTGTCGGGCATGGAATGCCACACAATTATATTGTATTTTATTATGGACATGGGTCAGTCCACTGTTATGATGAAGAAAGATGAAGTTACAGGTTAGTAATTGACTAAACCTTGTCGAGATGAATTAACAGTCCGTTTTAGTTATACTAGTGCCAGACGCATAATCTCACTGTCGGTCGTTGGATTTACCAACCACGCGTGCATATAGTTATGTTGTTCTGCCTACAGTAATTCAGATTTACGAGACAAAGGACTGATATGCAAGATAGCTAATTCAACATAGGATTCTAAATTATATTTGTGATGTAATTCATGATCAACGTACGATGTCTACAGAATGTATAATACATTGTTTGTTTGGACTCTAGACATGACTTATCACGTCTATGAACATTTGGGAGATTCAATTATTACTATCATGGTTTCAAGGTATTTAAACCCACATTCGCGTAATTAACATCGAAGGCACGATGCAAAAATGATGAACTGTAAACCCAGGTACCACGATTGACTATCAAGCTTTCAACGACCCGTTGGGCTAATTTTCCGACCGCAGCAGAATTGGTTGGCCATCGCTGGGGATCGAAAGAAAAAGGAAAATTTTTCTTGTTTACATACTTTCACAAACTGTTTACGATTACAAGAAAGTCACATGATTTGCATAAATATGACGTTAAACGCATGACTAAAATGCCAATCTGACGTCACTACATCATGCGTAGATGCCGCGCTTCGAAAGTACAACCTTCAACGCATTGCAGGTTTGATGAAAAATTTACATGATCAAGAAGACCAGACGATGAAATACGGTTATCAGCCAACAAGGAGCAAACAGTACTAGGCATGAATCTAGTCCGTTGATGAACTTGACATCGCCGGTGCCTTTTAAAGATAAGTCTAGACCTAGGACGATTGTCATTCATATAGCACAATACTAAGTCCATTTCTCTGTGCAGGCATGTCCACTCTATTTGTTATATATCTATGTTATATCTGTTTTTTCCGTTGATGTTGTCCCTTATTTGTGGGTATGGATGGGCGGCGGATTGAAATCAATTCTATGGCTCCTTGGATGCCACGAACTGATTTTAATTGTTCTTAAGGCCGTTAGTTAATTGCATTTTTACGAAGAACCCATCGATGGCTTTCCGATGATTTTTGTTCGTTCGTATTTGCAATTAATTGACCTTGCATGTTAGGTGTCTAGTCGTGTTATAACTGGGGTATTCTAGTGTATTTAGTTCTAATTTTTATTCAGTTCTGTAACAATGTTTGTAATCTATCGTGTTTTTCTGATCTGACTATTATTTCGTTTATATATTTGTACAACCGTTAATGAGTCCATGTATACGTCACTAATTTTTGTGTACGCAGGTTAATTTTCTATTCAGTTCATTCTTGAATCTCTCACTTCCGGTTTAGTCAACTTAGTTATAAATGCATTTTTATTGTGAAAATGTCTTGTCGTATGGTAATACTGTTCTGTAATCCTTGGTTAACAAATTGTGTTGTTTGTCTTCATTTCATCCATTTATAAGATAATATTAATACTATAATTTATTCATTAATAAGAGTGTAGATTAATATGATTAAATTTTTATGAGTTTTAAGGAGGAATTAGGGACTTTGCACCAAATTGCAGTGGTGGTCCAAGAAATGGGCAATGCACTTTATAGCTCATGATTATGACATAATATACAATAATTAATTATTATAAATTTATAACATATTAAGACATATTAAATGTTAATTAGTACACTTTCTCAGTACTACAGTGTGAACTTAGTAACTATTAAGATTAAATAACCTAATTATTTAGGTATAATACCCATAATTATTGAATACTAATATTAAGTGCATGATATAATTTCAGCACCTTAGATAACTAACTATCATAACTATTTATGATAGATATTAGTGGTTATATATAATATTTCTACAAAATATTATAGATTTGTGGAACTTATAAATAACAGTATAGGAATATTGCAATTTTTTGTAGTGATTATTCATTCGTTGAGTAATTACAAATATCTACATAGATTCTAGTGGTGATTACTAGACATAAGTAATTGAATACTTAAATAATTCAACGTCAATAATGCTTACCTTGGATCATTTCATTAAAATTGGAAAAGATTGTAATAAAAAGGGGGATGCACTCCTGGAATTTGCGGAACAACAACTTGCAAAATATAAGGCAGATATGGAAGAACTTGAAAGAAAAGAGGCGGAAAAGAAAGCAGAATTAAGACAAGAGGAAGAAAGAAAGGTGGCAAGAGATGAAATCCTACGGATTGAAGAAGAGAATAAATTGAAACGACAGGAAATCATACTGCAGCAAGAAATGGAATTGCAACGTCTTAAATTGGAAACAGCAAAACTTCATTCGCAGGGTGCTGCAGCAAGCCAAAATGATAATGCTCAATCGGGATCTTCATCCAACCGACTTAAGGGCAATTATTACTTTAAGCTACCACCGTTCAAGTTACACGTGGACGATTTGTCATCATGGCTGGCGCGCTTTGAGGATATATGCAAGGTCAATAACCTTGACAAAACTGCATGGGCACTTAAACTCAAAGAATTTCTGGATGGCG
The DNA here is from genome assembly GCA_024509875.1 of Oreohelix idahoensis. Classification (NCBI taxonomy): domain Eukaryota; kingdom Metazoa; phylum Mollusca; class Gastropoda; order Stylommatophora; family Oreohelicidae; genus Oreohelix; species Oreohelix idahoensis. The sequence continues at coordinate 333,558 of JAMPIV010006302.1, read as the reverse complement.
AACCTGCAAGTGCAGCACAAAATATTGATCCGACATTAGCCACAGACTATGAGGCCATTAAGACTTTGTTATTGCGTCGGTTCCACTTGAACGAAGAGGCATGTAGATTACGTTTCAAAAGTTTGTTGCCAGATAATAATAAAGACTTTACAGGTTTTATTGCTAACATACCCAACACTTTTAACAGATGGGTTGAACTGGCAGGTGTCAACAAATCTTACGACAAGTAAGTCGATTTGTTATTGAGGGATAAAGTGTTATCTTCTGTCAGCCCACCGTTCTTTGCTTATCTGCAAGAACGTAAACCAGAAACTATTGATGAGTTAGAAAAAATTTCATTAAATTACTGCACCGCTCATCCGAATGCTAACATTTCTGGCTCTTTGATAAGAGAACCTCTTCCTGTAGCCTCCAATATGGCATATCATAGTAATAACAAACCAAGAACACACAGTGTGGACAGAGGTAGGTTCAAAGGAAACTATGACATTAATTTTCATAAGGGACGTAATAGTTTTAACAATAACTTTAATAGAGGAAGACCACAAAATAGAAATTATTTACCTCAGTCCAGATACAACAATAATCCACGTAACTCAAGTTATAATCGGTCATATAATTATAATAATGGTAACAATTGGAACAACAGCGATAATTATAGCTCGAGACACCGAGATAACAGTTACAATAGGGGACAACGGGATAATTCAACTGATTATTCTCGTCATCGTTCTCATTCTCGCAGATCGACAAATTATAATCATAATACAGGGGCAGCCGTTACTACTGCTACAACCCCTGGGGTTCAGAGTTCACCTACTAATAACAAAATACAGTCTTCGTCTTCTTGTTTTGCAATGAATTATAACGTGGCAAATAGCTGCCCAGAATGTAATCTTATATTTCAGAAGGCAAAAGAGACAGTTCTGAACTGCGGACACATTCTACCAGAAGTCAGTCTTGCAGTCAATGACGGAACAGGCTCTCTGATCTTCAACAGAGGAAAAGTTAATGGATCCGTCGTCTCAGTTTTAAGAGATTCGGGATCGACAACGATCGGAATCCGTCAGTCACTTGTTCATCCAAATTGTGCAACTGGAGAACATGTCAGGTGCATGACCTTTGGTGGAACCATAGAATGTTATCCAACTGCTATTATACATATTAATACACCTTTTTTCACAGGCAACGTTAAAGCATGCATGTTAAGAAACCCAATTGCCGACCTTATGGTGGGATGTATACACGGAAGTAAAGATTGCACACCAGAAGAGATTATCAAATGGGAAAAAGATAATCTATGCATCGGAAATGCAGTAATAACCAGAGCACATACGAAACAATTAGAGACTATGGACACTGAAAACAAGGAAACAGACAAACATGAAAATATCGAGGTTCATTCTGCTATTGACCGAGTATCCTTTGCTGCAAAACAGAAGGAAGACAGATCATTAACAAAATTTTTTGCACTGGTCAACAAAGTTGACAATCTTGCTATGAACAATAATAATAGTCATTGGTTTATTATTAAAAATGACATTTTATTAAGATGTTTTATGGATAAAACTCATGTAAGACAACAGGTCATGGTACCTTTTGCTTTTAGACGGTACATACTTCAACACGCACATGATTCTAAGTGCGCAGGTCACATGGGATATACTCGGACACGTTCTCGAGTATTATCTTCTTTTTTTGGCCGGGAGTGTCACGAGATATTTCACAGTACGTACGCTCCTGTACGATATGCCAAGAAGTGAAAGCACGAGGAGCCTTTCACACGGCGCCTATTCAGGCTTGTGACATATCTGTGAGACCCTTTGACAAGATGGCCATTGATATTATTGGCCCACTTTTACCATCAGCCAGAGGACATAGATTTATTCTCACGTGCATCGATTTATGCACACGATGGCCAGAAGCCATCCCATTGAAAACAACCACCACCACAGATGTAGCTGATGCACTACACCTGATCTTCTCTAGAGTAGGTTTTCCTAGAAAACTTTTGTCAGATCATGGATCTCAATTTATATCTGAGACTATGACTGAAGTAATGAAGACTTGGAATATAGATAGAAATCTCAGCAGCATTTATCACCCAATGAGTAATGGTGCAGTAGAAAGACTTAACCGCACACTCAAACAAATGTTACATAAAGTTACAGTTAACCATCCACAGGACTGGGACAGAGTACTCCCAGCCGTGTTATTCGCTTATCGAGAGGTGCCACATGAACAAACTGGCTTCTCTCCGTTTCAATTAGTCTTTGGCGCTCCACCAAGAGGTCCTATGGGACTAATAAAAGACTTATTGATTGACTCCGAGATGACTCAGGATACCCAGTCATCCTATGAGTATGTAATTAATCTCCGGAATAACATTATTGATGCCTGCAAAATGGCAACAGCTTCATCTGAGGCTGCTAAAGCGAAAGCTAGAACTTTCCAAAACAGTAGTAGACGATTACGTCAATTATTTCCAGGAGATCAAGCTTATGTGTTATTGCCACATAACGATAATAAACTACTCATCTCGTGGAACGGTCCATACCAGGTTATCAATAAGATTTCTGATGTTGATTATGTCCTGGACATTAAGGGACATCACAAAATATTTCACATAAATATGCTCAAACAATTTCATACTCGACCTGAACATCTACAAGCTATTTTTCATGAACTAGATGACTCTTTCGTACCTAATGTCACTATTCTAATTTGTCTGTTATCCAGGAAGAAGAATCTTCTTTTCCTGAGGTACAGTTAGCTTTACCTGTACCTGTAGTACAGCCTACTGAATCTTGGCGGGACGTAACCATCTCTTCGTCGGTTACACCGCAACAGCATCAACAGATTGCTGAACTTCTACAATCTTATCCAGATGTGTTGACCGACGTTCCAGGTCGCACATCAGTCATTAGTCATGACATCACTCTTAACGATGATACTCCAATTCGGGTACATCCATATTCTGTTCCTCTACACTTTCTTACTAAAACTACTAAGGAACTTGAACAGATGTTATCTTTAGGAATTATTGAAACTAGTAATTCCCCATTTTCTTCTCCATTAGTTATTGTCCGAAAGAAGGACAATAACATTAGACTATGCGTCGACTATAGAAAATTAAATGCACAAACGATAGTTGATAGCGAACCACATCCACTTCTCGACGACTTACTGCCACGTCTATCGACCGCAACTATATTCACTAAGATAGACTTAACTAAAGGTTATTGGCAGATACCACTAACCGAAAAAGCTAAATACTACACAGCGTTTTCCACTCCGCAAGGTCTATACCAGTGGAATGTTATGCCTTTTGGGCTTGTTAACGCTCCAGCTACCTTTGTTCGCATGATGCGACACATTTTTTCAGGTAGACCAGACATTATTACATACATAGACGACATATGCTTATTTAGTTCATCTTTTGAGGAACATTTTTTGGGTCTTGAATACGTTTTGGACACATTAAGAAGGAACAATTTAACTGCTAAACCCACAAAATTACAAGTAGCGTTTCACGAAATAACTTTTTTGGGTCACATTATTGGAGCATGATATATCCGAACACTACCCAGTACGGTTTCTAAAATTTTAAACATTTCCGTTCCTCAAACGAAGAAACAGGTTAGAAGCTTGTTAGGACTAGTCCAATATTACAGCAGATTTGTACCTAACCTGTCATCTATCACGCCTGTCTTATCATCACTGTTAAAAAAAGACATGCCAGTGAAGGTGACATGGACTAGTGAGTGTAATAATGTATTCCTTAATATTATTGACATTTTTTCAAACCCACCTATTTTGAGACTACCTGATGTTTCCAAAAAGTTTATTCTCCGCACAGATGCGAGTAACTACGGAATTGGCGCATGTTTGCTCCAATATCATGATGACATCCTCCATCCATCCTTGTACGTCTCACGGAAACTGAAACCACCAGAGATCAAATACTCCACTGTCGACCGCGAACTGTTAGCAGTGGTGTGGGCGATAACGAAATTGGAGAAGTTCCTGTTAGGGGCCCCATTCGTGGTCCAGATAGATCAAACAGCCGTAGCATCACTACGACGGGCGAATCATAAAAGTCCAAAGCTCACCAGATTCGCTATTCTCCTACAACCTTTTGACTTCTCAATCGAGTACATCACAGGATCAGATAACGTCTTGGCAGATACTCTGTCTCGAAATCCTACTGATGTCGAGTCCTGAACTATAGTAACGTCGCAGATACTTACTCAAGAGACATAGCACTGTCATTGCTGTTCTACATAGACAGAAACAATTGCCTACAATACACGTATCTGCTTACTAAAGACATATTATATACGAAATGAACGAAATCAATTGACTCTATGTTCGTATTTACGCCAGGACTTTGCTTGATATCCATTCATGATATCACTATTGGTAACATTTTCGTGCATCAATTGAAAATAATAGAAAATACTATCAAATTAACTCAGTATGCGACATGAACTATTGTCAATAACGTCGATACTTATGAACTGAAACACTTAAACATTTTTTTTTCTAATCGGAATTCACATGGATCAAGCTTACGGTGGATCATCATATCCAACTTTAATTAATTTTAATTAAGTCGTTAAAATAATGGAAATTAAAATGAAAGGTGAGATAAATATGAAGAAAATGAAATGAAATTTGAAAAAAAAAATGAAAGAAGAAAAAAATAAGAACTCACATGATTCTTAGATAATGTTATTGTATGTAACTATTATATTATATAGTTAATAATTATGTTGATACATTACATACTACATTATTGTTTAAATTGGTTAATTTAGATAGGTATTAACAACTTAATACTAAACTTAATTAGTGTCCAACACACATAACTAAGTTAAATTTATACATTACTTTCTTTCGCTACTTTATTCTTCATTTATTTATTTCTCTCCTTAACATATCCTTTCATTTTTCTTACATTAGATTTTCAACAACTTTATTCTTATTACACACTCAATATAATTAATTATTTTAATTTTAACTCTTTAGATTAGTCTGACGTGACATTTCATTGCGACATATTTTAAGTTAATTAATTATTTAATTAGATATCAACATTAGCCATTCTCTTTTAGTTCATATAAAATTTATGTATAACATTTATGTATAATATGATCATTAATATATTAGATGACTGTTAGTTAGTCGACATGACCACGACATTTGTTCTAGACAGAACATCGTAGGCCATATGCCGCATTTTTGGTTAAATTTTTTGATATTGTTAAATTTTTTGATATTCATTCACATAGGGTTTTGAAAAAAAAATCTATCTAATAGATTTTTTCCCCCCGGTGGACAGGGAATTGTTACGGTAGATTAATTGGCATTGTCTGCTAGAGGTTAGCAGCATGCGATTTTAGGGGTTACAACGTTTAATGTAATGTAAAAGTATTATTAGCCTAGTGAACGCTGTGACGTTTCAGCGTTGGTAGTCACGCACGGTGACCAAGAGACGGGACCCTTTCTCGAATGACCGTCAAACGGAGAAGACGTGTCTTTATATTCTTATAGTGTCGGGCATGGAATGCCACACAATTATATTGTATTTTATTATGGACATGGGTCAGTCCACTGTTATGATGAAGAAAGATGAAGTTACAGGTTAGTAATTGACTAAACCTTGTCGAGATGAATTAACAGTCCGTTTTAGTTATACTAGTGCCAGACGCATAATCTCACTGTCGGTCGTTGGATTTACCAACCACGCGTGCATATAGTTATGTTGTTCTGCCTACAGTAATTCAGATTTACGAGACAAAGGACTGATATGCAAGATAGCTAATTCAACATAGGATTCTAAATTATATTTGTGATGTAATTCATGATCAACGTACGATGTCTACAGAATGTATAATAAATTGTTTGTTTGGACTCTAGACATGACTTATCACGTCTATGAACATTTGGGAGATTCAATTATTACTATCATGGTTTCAAGGTATTTAAACCCACATTCGCGTAATTAACATCGAAGGCACGATGCAAAAATGATGAACTGTAGTTATTATTGTTTCTGACTCTGCTAGGGGAAATTATTTAATTAAAATTTACCAACATTGAATAAAAACTTAACTTAAAGAATTTAAGTAAGTCTGCTGGTAAATATTTACAATTTATTTATACATTTTCTCTTTTCTGTTTGAAAAGTTTGTTTTAAAATCAAATATTTTACAAAAGTAAATAAATAAGAACATTTTTAAAAAAATGTCTTTCACTTGTGTTAAGATGTCTATCTCTTGGTAGACAGTCTAGCTTGCTTGATCTTTCACTGAAGAATTATTAGTGTTATCTTTACAATCTAATTGAGCTCTATACTGTTCTGTTCATCACGAACTGGATGCGTTTATTTTTGGTGAGCAGGCATACGCTACACAGTTGCCCTGAGAGCAACTTAACTGAGTCACTGCAGATGGCTCCCTCTGATGCTGGAGAGAATCTTCAGACGAAAACCTTCCAACTGTTACACACGATATGTCTGGCTCTTTTCCATAGACTGGCACTGCATTCGTTGTAACTTCAGTATGAGAAGCCTCTTCTTATTTGTGGTAGGCTTTAGGTTAAAGGATTAAACCTGAAACGAAGTCAAACGCAATCTCTGTATTTGCCTATCAATATCCCTCTATGACACAGATGGGGACGTTAGACAGTTTCAGACTAGCGTGCTAGCAGATGCACAAAGTATAGTATAGTAGCAACAATCATTTTAGTTCAATGTAATCATAATTTTCTTCTACCTTCTTAATTATCATTCGTTTCCCATGATTCGCCTCCATACAATAATTTGGTTGCAAATAAAACTACTAAGTAATAGGTCAAATTATACATCCCTTTCATCTTTCCTTATGTTCCTGGTAGGTGTCTCATTTCATTCAAGAAATACTTCTTCAAATACTTTATCAAACTTACAGTCGTACTTTGGCCATCATTCTCAATCTTTTAAATATTTCCGAGAGCGGGCTTTGCCTCTAGAATTACACATGAGCCTGTAAGTTTCATCAGTACACACTGTCCATTCCTAACACATCTATCCACGTCTTATCGCACAGATGGATTAATCAATAGAATTACACATAAATATATACATATATAAATATATATATAGAGAGAGATTTGTTCTTACCCTCAGGCACACACAGACTAGCCCTTAATGTTTGATTAAGGTCTGCTCACAGGTACAGAAGGCAAACACTTGCATTAAAAATGCTCTTCTTTCCCCCGCTTTCTGTGTATTCATATAATAGTGACTGACCCGAGTTTGTTAGGCAAGTCTATTTATAGTGTGACCTCAGACGTACGAGATGGGCATCCCGAGGAATGTAATCACGATCAGAAAATATGGGTACCTTTTTGCCTATCGTTCAATGTAGGAAAACTACTTTTTCAATTATCTCCGTTATTCCTGATGCGATTTTATTCCCTCAAAGCTTAAATTATACTTGGGATTAGGCTTTATGTATCTATGTAATAATCTTTTAGTTTCCAAATTGCATTTTATGGTATGCGTAGTTTAAACTGCTAAATTTAGGACAACCTGAAGCTTCGAATGCATTCAACCCAAGATTTCTCCCGTCCTATATTAGTATTAGTAAAAGTATCATTACTTACGGGGAGAGTAACATCCCTAATATTGTGTTGGTACCCTCTTTCAAATGGTACTTCTTCTAAAATGCTGTAGCAAAATGTCGACGTTAATCAGGTTACACAGATTGGGCCTTGCCATCTTTATTTTCCCAGCGGTAGTAAACATAGGACGAAGAAAGCGTTTTCAGTGGTTAGTGTATCACATCTTTCTACAATGTATGGCGCGCGGTATGGTCAGAGAATTCGTGATGTGAGACAGACGTCATTTCACGACAAACTTGTAAGCCCCGCTATGTTCGGCGACGATTCTTCCCTGCACCCGAGCAGAGAAGCCCCAACCGGATTTCTCACCATGGATCACAGACCCATCTGTATACACAATGGCATCATCATCCCATGAATGATCATGTATTAGTTGATTAATTTCCAATTCTGCTTTTCCATTCCCCCAATTTCTACACTCTCTGCAAAGGCTGATGGTTACATGCTGGGGGTTAATCCAGTTCTCATCTGACATACTCCACTCTTTCATTGTGAAAGCAGACCTCCCAGATATTACTCTCAATGGACTGAGGATTGAAAGGCAAGAAAAGCTGAAATACCTCGGAGTTACATTTGATCGCGGGCTCTTGTATATGTACCATCTGAGCAAATCACACAGAAATACAGGAGAGGTCTAGCGGCCCTAATAATAATGGCCGCGGCGCGTCTGGAGCAGAGATTACTATTTCTTCTTTATCAACAGATAGTCATATCGGTCATTGAGTATGGGCTGGGAATAATCACGCTTTCAGTAACACAATGTAAACGACTAGAACGCATTCAGAATGAAGGGATGCGCATAATCTTGGGTTGTACGCAAGATACCCCCATTGTGACAATGAGGTATATGCAGGGCCGTAGATACGGGGTGGGGGGTTGAAGCTTTTGATCTCAATTGTTCCATCCTACATATGTATTTTACTTTACTCAAGTGTCTTAAGTGGCTGTTTTATTGTTTTTGTTGTTGAAGTCTACTTCATTGCACTCCGGGCTCAATCATAGGTGCTCAGTCTCCCTCAGCAAATGTCAAATGTCAATGCTGATTGTTCCTGTTGCGCACTGGTTGTATACACACCGGATGCATCCTCTAATACGTCCACCCCTGCTGGTCTTACGCTTGATGCCAAAGTCCAGCAATCTTAGCCTTGATTATTCGTTGATTGCTGTGCCATTCTCTAATAAACGATCATTAATAGTCCTCAGTATTCTGCCTTGTCCATGTCCAATGAACCCACTATGGGTGCTCTTGAAGCTAGTCTGTCAGCTTTTTCCTTGCCAAGCACCCCTGTGTCGCAGCAAAGTTTAAGTCGAACAGACTTTTGAAAGAGTAATGAATAAAATAACGTAGGTTCTCAGAAATGGCTCGTGACAGAGACACCTACATAAGATACAGAGGTGGTACAGAGAAAGCGAATCCTCTCTAAGGAAGTAATCCTGACGATGAGAAGGAATTCTTGGAACTCTTGCGACAAGGTCCACTCTGTGATCTCAGACAGACAAGCCCCCACTCCCTGAAGGAAAATCAATCAATCAATCAATACCCTTTAGCTCCCCAAAGGAGCATAGGCCTTCAACAAACACATGCCAAGTCTTCCTGTCCTGTGCCATCCGCTCAAGTTCTTTCCATGTTTTCCTCATCATTTTCACCTCTGTTTCCAGCTCTCTTCTCCTTCTGTTTTTTTGGTCTACCTCTGCCTCTCTTTCCATGTGGATTCCAGAACAAGGACTGCTTTGTAATGCTGTCAACAGGTTTCTGTAAAGGGCAATTTTTACTATCTTGCAATATAATACATTTATATTCTTATGTTCTCAAATATTTTGGTAAGCAAAGTATTTCCTTTTTAAGTGCTTAAGGAGAAGTCATTTTTGGGTTGCTTCCCTTGAAAATAGTTCTGTCATCTTCGATCGGACTCCGCAGACGACTCTAGGCCTACTGCGATTTATTCTGTGGCTGGGTAGGAATAGATTGTTCTTGCTTCAGTATATCTATGGCCTGAATTTATACGTAGTGTTTGTATGAGTAGGACGAGTCTGTCTTATATATGGATATCTTTGCATTTCTAAGTCGAACTAATTTGGTTGTCGCTAGAAAAGGTCAAAGGCTATGCAGCGGAAGTATCGCTAGCAAAGGGTGTGATCCATGGCTGTCATCCTGTGAGGATGCCGAGTTTTGTTGTAGCAGGCTTTTTGCCGAAATAGTGATCTATATATGGATGGGGAAAAGTGATAATCATTTAGACATGTTGTATGTACTTTACCCCAGTGTTTATTCTCTTTTGCCAAGGAATGGCAAAGTTATATTTCGCATAAAAAGGTAAAACCACAATTTATTATGAACTTGGGCTTCGCCATCGTTGTTGATAAGCAGATGCACAGTGGTACTTTTAAAAAGAATATCCATTCAAAGGAAGAAGACATTCCTATGTATCAGCACTGGATTGTATGATATTATTCAATTACCTCTATGAGAGAACCTATGAAGAAATGAGGACATTTAATGAATGACTAATTTTGGTCTATATTCTATAGTGAGTGAAGCTCACGAGAGAGAGAACAGCCATGTTGAAATTCATATACTTTGTATTTATCGAGTGAGAAAAAGGGATGCCTGTACTATCGCTCGATGAACCAAGAGATCACTGCTACATGTGAGAACCCATGTCTGGGATTCCTATATTATGAAATATATATATATTGAACTTTACGTGAAGGAATATTCGCTAGACGAGGTTAGGTCTAGGAGCCTTCCTATGTATTGGTTATGGTCTGACGTGCCCAGTCAGTAAAGCCAGATGATTTACATGATGGAACGCTGAATGCTTATTTACGAATGCTCCATTATGATATTTGCCAAGCATGAATGCTAACTTAAGATGATATTCCTGTGATCAACATTATGCTGTCTATGTCGACATTTGTTCCTGTAACCATACACGTACTGTCCAAGTGTGCGTCCCATTAAATGTTATAAAAAGACCACCGTAGTTCCAGTACTTCTTGAATTCGAACAGTGTGAGTATGAGTGATGTACTACCAACCTGTCAACTCTATCGAATCATTCTACCATTCGCGTACTGACATTCAGATACACACTCATTGTTTACACTCACATTCTTGTCGGAGCCTCATCACGTTCCAGGACAAGATGACCTGTATGACCAAAACTGTGCTGGGTTTGATGAGTTGACAATCGTTACACTTTACTACACCAGTCCCAACATCTACATTTATCCACTGGTGGACATTCACATCATTTAGCAAATAAAGCATGATTCAACAACTAGTAGCCAGTATGAGTTAACACTACATACAAAAAGAGTTTAACAACTGGTGTGCCAGCTTCCTGGGTCAACCTGCACAGTGACCATATTGAGAAGTAAACTACTGAGACCAGACGTTCCTTGGGGTCTGTTACGACACACAAATACATCAGCAGTACAACTCTACAGTGATGTCAGCGTGACCTGTCCTGTCGAGAGTATGCAGTAACTAGGTCAGGGTTTGTTGACATTTGGTTCATTGGACATTTGCCATACAACTGACAGTGTTACACAGCAAGCTTGGTTGAAACATAGAACATTACACATCAGGACTGGAGAATATTTGACAGTGTTTGCGAAAGAAAATGTTATTGAACTGAGAAGTCCTACATTGATTGTTATCATTCAAATCAACGATGGAGCTTCTATTTCTGTGTTGAATTTAAAATAATTAGACCAGAAGTATTTGTTTAATAAAGTACCACAGTACTGTACTATTAGGCAGTGTAACTGAGCCTTCATTCCAACACATTCTTTCTGCAACACTCTATTTACATCATATTGCCATACTATTTATGCATTTATGTATTTATGTTTAACTATTTATATGTGATATTTGTTTGTATCCAGCGGGTTGTTGTTTCGGTTGGGCGGTGTCACACAGCAGAGTATCCCACGTAATAGAGGGTCTGATGTGTGCGTTTCTATAGGTGCAATTTTCTTCATTGAAAATTTGCTGCGACAGCTGTTGCTATTAGTGTTAGCTGTGAAGTCTGTACTCATTGTTGTTTTTGTAATATTCCTCTGTTCTTTAGTTTGTTTTGATTTGTTTGTAATTTGTTGGTCTACCCTATTCTATCTTTCAGTTCTATTCTCAATTTATATTTATATACTGTGGCGTTATTTGTATTTGTTATCCTCTTGCGGTTTATCTTTTATTGTTTTTCCAATTTTATTTATTTCATTTCCGCAAATGTTTTCATGTTTTTCTGTATAACTGTTTTGTTTTGTGCCTGATCGACATACACTATTTAAAATATAGTTGATCATATAAATTGATGTACAAGAATCAACTGATAGTTAATTGCTATTACTAAAGGTACACAGTTGATGATATAAAACACTATTTCTGGTGCACTGCACTTATATTATAGAGTGAACCAGCAACTTATAGCTGTTATTATATAAGGATTTATACAAGACCTTTGTAAGGCTTGTTTCCCACAGTGATTGGGATAGTTAAGTACTATTTTTCACAGGTTACAAAGTTATCATACAAAGTCTTTGATTAAGACTAAGAAAGTAAATTTATTTACTTTTGCAAATTACTGATCTTATTAGACAAGATGTCTACCTTGGATTATTTTATCACACAAGGCAGGGCTCTTGATAAGACTGGTCAGCAGTTAGAAGAATGGGCAGTTGCTCAATATGACAAAGCATTGGCTGCTGAAGAAAGAAAAGCATTGATTGAAGAAAAGAAATTAGAAGCTGAGGAAAGAAAATTACAAAGAGAGGATGAACAAAAGAAATTGCAGATACAGACTGATGAAAAAAGATTCCAGATGGAAATGGAAAAAGAGAAAAGAAAAGATGAAGCTGCTGCTGAAGAGAAAAAATTACAGGCTGCTGCAGAAGAGAGAAAATTACAAGCTGAAGCTCAAGAAAAAAAAGCAATAAGAGAACATGAACACCAAAAAGAACTTTTAGCATTTGAGTTAGAAAAGTTAAAGTTAACAAACATAAGTAATGTTAATCAAGCATCTAGTGGTAATGGTAAACCCTTTACTTACAAGGTCAAGGTACCAGCGTTCAACCCTTCCAGTGATGACATAACATTCTGGCTAAACAGATTTGAACGCTCGTGTCGAGCACATAATGTGGACAAATCACAATATGCTAACCAGTTATCAGAAAATCTGAAAGGTGATTCTCTGACTAGTTTAAGTTTGGTTGAAGAGGCTGACAAAGATAACTATGATGTTATTAGGGCAGCCTTATTAAAGAAGTATCAGTTGTCTGAAGAGGGTTATCGGAAGTTGTTTAAGACAATGGTGCCTGAGGCAGGTGTAGAATTCTCAGAATTCATTGCAAGGACACGTCTTACATTTGATCGTTGGATTGAGCTATCCAAAACAGAAAAGACTTATGAAGCCCTTATGGACTTGATACTCAGAGACAAGATTATGTCAAGTATAAATAAACCTTTCCTCGAATTCTTACATGAGCGTAAACCTAAGTCTCTAAAAGAAATGGAACAGTATTGTACCCAATACGTCACTGCACATCCGGACGTAGCTATTAGCAACAGTAAGGTTAAAGAAGGTATGCCAGTTGCTTCTGCAACACCATACAACCCTAATCACTCTCACAAATTCCAAGGACCTCAAAATAGGTTTAATAAAAAAGGTAACTATTACAGTTATCAGAACCAAGGTAACCAATCATTTCAGGGTTCTTCTTCGAATACCTGGAGAAGAGCTGACAGCCCTCGATTCAGGGGTGGTCATAATTACAGGAACTTTCGCAAAGGAAGTCATTCTAGAAACTATCCAAGTTTTCCTTCATGGAGACAACAGGATCATAATTACCGAGATACTCATTATAATGAATATGATGATAGTAACCAAAGGAGCTATGATTCAAACCCGAGTAGAGGTTATAATAGTGGAAACAATGATAAGTACAGAGGCAATAATAACAGAGGTAGAGCACAATTCAAAAAACATAAAGCTCATTACCAGGCGAACTCTGCACAGCAAGAGTCCCACGAAGCCTATAAACAAAATAAAGATAATGATGACTCTAATAATATGGCATGTGCCGCTTTTGATTTTGGGAGAGCATCTCAGTGCCCCCAATGCAAAACATTATTTGAGCCAACCACAGTGTCTACTTTAAGCTGTGGCCATCCTCTTCCCGCTCTTCCTGCGTCAATCGCGCATGATGGGAGAGGTTCTCTTGTCTTACACAAAGGTTTAGTAAATGACAATCCAGTCTCAGTACTTTTTGATTCTGGATGCACAACTATTGGGGTTAGGCAGTCACTCATAGATCCTTCTCATTCTACAGGCAAAGTAGTCAAATGCGTAACATTTGGCGGCACCATAGAGAAATACTCTACCGCTATCATTAGGATTGCTACTCCTTTCTTCACAGGAGATGTACACGCATGTCTTTTGCCGGATCCGATCGCTGATCTTATCATCGGTCGCATTCACGGAGTCAAAGAATGCACTCCGGAGCAAATTTCCGTTTGGGAAAATCAAAATATGCAATCTGCTAATGCAGTAGTCACTAGAGCTCAAGCTCTCAATATGCCTGAAACTTCATCTGTTGAAGATAATGAAGTGCATAACCAAGATGATCCCTTGGTAATTTCTCGTGACTCGTTTATAAAACAACAAGAAGAAGATCCGACTCTTAAGAAATTCTTCACTCTTGTAACAAAAGGTGATCCGAATAAAGATTCAAATTGTAAATCTTGGATTACAATGAAGAATGGCGTACTTGTACGTATGGTGCAAGACTCCACTAAGTCAAGTCATTCTCAGATTCTTGTACCCAAGAATTTGAGAGTTAAGATCTTACAACATGCACACGACTCTCAGTGTGCTGGTCACATGGGTTTTTCCCGTACAAAGTCAAGAGTTCTTGCGGCTTTCTTTTGGCCTTTTGTGAACAAGGACATACGGATCTATTGTCGATCCTGTAAAGTATGTCAAGAAGTCAAATCCAAAGGTCCTCGTCATGCTGCGCCTATTCAGGCTGCAGATATTCCTATTCGTCCATTCCAGAAAATGGCGATAGACATCATTGGTCCATTCAAGATCAAATCTGCTAGAGGACATCAGTTTATCTTAACGTGTGTAGACATGTGCACACGTTGGCCAGAGGCTATCCCTCTAAAGAGCATTACTACCGCTGACATTGCAGATGCTCTTTGGCTTATATTTTCTCGGCTGGGATTCCCCGGAGAAATATTATCAGATCATGGCACCCAACTGATATCGGATACCATGTCTCAAGTAATGTCTACTCTACAGATAGAGAGATCTTTGAGTAGCATCTATCATCCTATGTCCAATGGGATGGTCGAGCGACTAAATAGAACACTTAAGAACTTATTAGGGAAGATAACTGAGGATCATCCTCAAGATTGGGATAGGGTTTTACCCGCGGCCCTCTTCGCGTACAGAGAGGTCCCCAATGAACATACAGGGTTTTCGCCCTTTGAACTTGTCTTTGGCGCGCGACCGCGCGGCCCAATGTCTTTGCTGCATGATCTTATAACAGCTGACAATATTGACGATGACACAAAATCTTCTTACGAGTATGTCATCGCGCTGAGACAAAAGATTATCGAAGCATGCAAATTGGCAACGTCCTCTTCTGAATTTGCTAAGCAGAAGGCAAGACAATTTGCTAATAAGAAGAGAACTTTACGACAACTTTGTCCTGGTGACAAAGCATTTGTTTTGCTACCTTGTCGTGAAAATAGACTCCTTATTAGTTGGAAAGGTCCGTACGATATAATATCGAAAATTTCAGATGTTGACTACATCGTCGATATTAACGGGAAGCATAAAACCTTCCACATCAATATGCTTACGGAGTTCCATGAACGTCCTGACTATCTACAGCCTATTTTCCAGGCAACGGACGATTCTCATGTCAAACATGGTCATTACTCATCACTGTCTGTAATACAGGATGAGGAAACAAGTTTTTCGGATGTTAATCTCCCGCTTCCAATGATCCCACTTCATTCTAGTGAATCATGGAAAGACGTTACTGTTTCTCCTGATTTGTCTCTAGGAGAACGGCGACAAGTTTCGTCTATGTTACAAACATTTCAGGATGTCCTCACTGACATCCCTGGACAAACTCATGTCATTGAGCATGACATTGTTCTAACTGAACATACTCCAATTAGGGTTAGGCCTTATCCTATCCCTATACATTTCCAAACACAGGTTGAAAAGGAGTTGGATGAAATGATAGATTTACAAATAATCGAACCATCCACTTCTGCATATTCTTCGCCGATGGTTATTGTTCGAAAAAAAGACAATAACATACGTCTTTGCGTTGACTATCGCAAATTGAATCAAGTTACGAAGTTCGATGCTGAACCTATGCCTTTACTAGAAGAGTTACTTACTCGTCTTTCTAAATCGCATTTTTTCACTAAACTTGATTTGTCTAAAGGATATTGGCAAGTTCCATTATCCGAACGCGCCAAACCTCTTACCGCTTTCTCTACTCCCAGAGGCCTTTTCCAATGGAATTTTATGCCTTTCGGCCTTATGAACGCACCAGCTACATTTGTACGCATGATGCGTCGAATCCTATCGTATCGGTCAGATGTCATTGCTTATCTAGACGACATCTGTCTTTTCAGCGATACTTGGGAAGATCACTATTCAGGATTAGTTGAATTATTATCAACTCTGCGTGAGTATAACCTGACAGCAAAACCATCTAAAGCTTGTATTGGCTTTAGCGAAATTGCTTTCTTAGGCCATCGAGTAGGTCACGGTTTCTTGAAGACAGAAGACCATAATATCACTAAGATACTTAACATCTCTATCCCTAGGACTAAAAAGCAAGTGCGAAGTCTTTTAGGTCTCATACAATTTTATGGACGTTTCATTCCGAATCTGTCCTCTATCATGGCACCTCTCTCTACACTATTAAAGAAAGGGTCGCCTAACATGGTTCACTGGTCTCATGAATGCCAATCTTCACTAGAGAAGATCAAAACTATGTTTTCATCACCACCTATTTTAGTGTTACCTACAACAGATAAGACATTTGTTCTTCGTAGTGACGCTTCATCCACTGGGATTGGAGCGGCACTAATGCAAGAGTACTCTGGAACTCTGCATCCTGTAATGTACATATCCAGAAAACTTAATGCTGCAGAAAGGAATTACTCGGTTTTAGACCGTGAATTATTGGCAATGGTTTGGTCAATTCTCAAACTCCAAAGATTCCTTCTGGGCGCGCATTTCGTAGTGGAAACTGACCAAAAAGCTCTTACGGCTATCCAAAGTAAGAACTTGAAGAGCTCGAGATCAACTCGATACGCAATCGCTCTTCAACCTTTTCATTTTTCGGTACGAGCTATCCGTGGTTCAGAAAATGTGATGGCGGACATTCTGTCCAGATGCCCACATGATGCCACTTAACTGTTAAATATTGGATCTTTTTAATATGTATAACTTTACAACAGTTATTTTTTGTTTCTTTACTAAGATACACATTTGTAATTTAATAATAGAATGATGGTATCGCTACTTAGCGGTTTATTGATGTTAATTCACCGCTGTTCTTTGATGATTGTTTCTTCATAAATCATAAATTTAAGATTGTAGTGTGAATTTTTGGTATGCATTGTATAATTACCAGAATTGTATTATACGTACATCACACCTTCCTGGAAACATTTATTCGTAGGGAAACAATTTCTCTCAGATTTTGAGATATATATTCTCACCAGTCATATTAGGAATTATAGTTATTCCTGATATTTTCATCTGCGCAGTATTCTTGCGTTGTGAGCCTATTCTACGGTGCTCCTAGATGTATTTAAAAAAAAAAAATTTTATTTTTTTTTCCCGGGAGGTGTGGTAAGACTGTAAAGGGCAATTTTTACTATCTTGCAATATAATACATTTATATTCTTATTATGTTCGCAAATATTTTGTAAGCAAAGTATTTCCTTTTTAAGTGCTTAAGGAGAAGTCATTTTTGGGTTGCTTCCCTTGAAAATAGTTCTGTCATCTTCGATCGGACTCCGCAGACGACTCTAGGCCTACTGCGATTTATTCTGTGGCTGGGTAGGAATAGATTGTTCTTGCTTCAGTATATCTATGGCCTGAATTTATACGTAGTGTTTGTATGAGTAGGACGAGTCTGTCTTATATATGGATATCTTTGCATTTCTAAGTCGAACTAATTTGGTTGTCGCTAGAAAAGGTCAAAGGCTATGCAGCGGAAGTATCGCTAGCAAAGGGTGTGATCCATGGCTGTCATCCTGTGAGGATGCCGAGTTTTGTTGTAGCAGGCTTTTTGCCGAAATAGTGATCTATATATGGATGGGGAAAAGTGATAATCATTTAGACATGTTGTATGTACTTTACCCCAGTGTTTATTCTCTTTTGCCAAGGAATGGCAAAGTTATATTTCGCATAAAAAGGTAAAACCACAATTTATTATGAACTTGGGCTTCGCCATCGTTGTTGATAAGCAGATGCACAGTGGTACTTTTAAAAAGAATATCCATTCAAAGGAAGAAGACATTCCTATGTATCAGCACTGGATTGTATGATATTATTCAATTACCTCTATGAGAGAACCTATGAAGAAATGAGGACATTTAATGAATGACTAATTTTGGTCTATATTCTATAGTGAGTGAAGCTCACGAGAGAGAGAACAGCCATGTTGAAATTCATATACTTTGTATTTATCGAGTGAGAAAAAGGGATGCCTGTACTATCGCTCGATGAACCAAGAGATCACTGCTACATGTGAGAACCCATGTCTGGGATTCCTATATTATGAAATATATATATATTGAACTTTACGTGAAGGAATATTCGCTAGACGAGGTTAGGTCTAGGAGCCTTCCTATGTATTGGTTATGGTCTGACGTGCCCAGTCAGTAAAGCCAGATGATTTACATGATGGAACGCTGAATGCTTATTTACGAATGCTCCATTATGATATTTGCCAAGCATGAATGCTAACTTAAGATGATATTCCTGTGATCAACATTATGCTGTCTATGTCGACATTTGTTCCTGTAACCATACACGTACTGTCCAAGTGTGCGTCCCATTAAATGTTATAAAAAGACCACCGTAGTTCCAGTACTTCTTGAATTCGAACAGTGTGAGTATGAGTGATGTACTACCAACCTGTCAACTCTATCGAATCATTCTACCATTCGCGTACTGACATTCAGATACACACTCATTGTTTACACTCACATTCTTGTCGGAGCCTCATCACGTTCCAGGACAAGATGACCTGTATGACCAAAACTGTGCTGGGTTTGATGAGTTGACAATCGTTACACTTTACTACACCAGTCCCAACATCTACATTTATCCACTGGTGGACATTCACATCATTTAGCAAATAAAGCATGATTCAACAACTAGTAGCCAGTATGAGTTAACAACACACAAAGAAAGAGTTTAACAGATGGATCTCACTCTTATACTCAAGGGCCTTTTCACTCAGCTGTCTGAGTGTGAAGATTAGGTCTTGAGTACTTCGGTTTGCTCGGAATCCGCACTGGACCTCATCCAATTGTGGCTCAGCTAGGCGTCGGAGTCTCTGCTCTAGGATTCTAGAGTAGATTTTACCAGGGACACTGAGAAGGGATATGCCTCTATGGTTTCCACATTGTCGATTGTCACCCTTTTTGAAAATTGGTGTTATGATGGCAATCTCCCAATCCTTTGGTATGGTCTTGTTGCACCATGCTGCCTGTAGGACCTTTAAGAGTAATAGGTCGCCTGATGCTCCCATGTACTTAACCATTTCTGGTGTTATACCATCATGCCCTGCTGCTTTGCCCATCTTGATTTTCTCCAGTGCTGCCCTCAGTTCTTCCATCTTTATGTCATCTTCACCATCATTGGTTTTCTCTTCTGTGCTAGTGGTTATCATTTCTGATGCTTCATCATGCTCACCATCCAGGAGTTCTGAGAAATATTCTTTCCATCTTTCCATTACTTCCTTCGGGGCAGTAAGCAATTTGCCTTGCTTGTCCTTTATAAATTTGAGAGGGCATTGTTTTTCTTTCCTCATGTTCTTTAGGGTCTTATAGAACAATTTCTGGTTTTCTTGTGCATCTTTTTCTAGCTTTTCTCCAAATTCTTCCCAGGACTTCTGTTTTGCTGCTAGCACTTTGTTCTTTGCTTCTGTTCTGAGTGTCACATATTCTCTATATTTTCCATTTGTCCTGTTGTGTTTTTAGCTCCTAAGTATTGTTTCCATGCCATTTTCTTCTCTCTTATTTTCTCTTTGACTTCCTCTGTCCACCAAGGTGTCCTCTTTCTCTGGTTCCCAAGTCGGACTTCACCGCATGCTTCTGCAGCAGCTGTCTTTATGATATCCTTGAATTTATTCCAGAGGGTTTCCAAGTCATCAGGTCGTTCTTCTGTGTTGCGGTTTACTTCATTCACGCTGTGTCTGGGATGATGTCATTTCTAGCGGTTGGGATTTCAACATTGATCTTAATGAGGAACCTGAGACAGAAAAAAGTGTGGCATCAAACAGCAAGTGAGAGTCGGGGAAAGTCTGAATCAAAGTCTCAAAAAGATAGAAAGACCATGAGTATGGTGGTCCTGATAGCTAGTATTTTAATCGTATGCTACGCCCCATCTGTATTATTAGCTGTAACAACTTTCTTTGTCCCTGAATTCAGTGTTGGTGGTACATATTACAATCTCTATTATGTTTTATGGTCATTCCCGCTGTTGTTTGAGACTATTAACTCCAGTGTTAATATTTTCTTGTATTTCAAAATGAGTACAAAATACAGACACAGTTTCAACAAAATGTTTCCGTGATGCAGACACTCTAAGAATCCAGTCAGCGGGATCTCAAGTAGTCAGTAAAAATAACAGGAGAAAAGTCGCCTGTGACACGTTTTACTATTTGATGACACCAGACGCTTCAAGAGTCACCAAAACTTGTTGCCCTCTATGATGTCACGTGTAGAAAGACCAAAATATATGTTGAACTGCAATACTAATGTAGCATAGCATCATATTAAATTAACAACAGTCAACTTTATTTTGACTTTTGTTTAATACAAATAATGTGAAAAGGAGTAAAGAAATAAAAGACAACCGACAATGTTGAAATCATACAAGCATTTCCCTTCGCAGTGTCCACTGTAAAATAAGCTATAGAAGCTTGAAGCACAGACTCCCATGGCAGCTGAGGCACAAATGGATGAGGTTGAATGTGGCTTCCGAGGAAACTGAAGTACTCAAGACCTGATATTCACACTCAGACAGCTGAGTGAAGAGGCCCTTGAGTATAAAGGCGAGTTGCACATTTGTTTCGTGGATCTGGAAAAGGCATTTGACAAGGTCCCATACAGCAAACTTTGGGACTGCTTGGCAAGGAAGAAAATTCCAGCACCTCTGATACGTGCTAAACAGAGCTACTAAACGTTCTGCAGAAATTATGTGAGGACAGCAAACCATTAGTCAGAAGAGTTCAGGACCACCACTGGTGTAAGACAATGTGATATACTGTCACCATATATGTTCATACTCCTCATGGATGATATCATCAAATCAGGTAAGAAGATAATAAGAAAGTATTCAGCGGGGTACTGGAAGATGAGAGCGGTTTGTATTTCAGAGGTGGCATTTGCCGATGATGTTGTCCTGATTGTTAAATCAAAGGCATATCTTCAATCCAAACTGCAAACCTGGAAGGAAGAACTTGAAAACAAACGGATGGTCTTCAGCAGCTACAAAACAAAAACCATGGTGATATCATGATAGGAAAGAAGGCATCAGATGAAGCTGGGAGAACAGATCTTCAAGCAGGTCAACCACTTTAAATACCTCGTAGCTGTCATTGTCTGGAAAGGGGGCATCAAAGAAGATTTGGCTACCCGAAGAGCAACAGCTGGAAGACATTTTCAGGCGATAAATCGAGTATTCCTCAGCAAAAGGAAAGTTAGCAAGAAAACGAAGATGGCTGTATACCGCTCCACCTATGCCCCAGTCTTAACGTATGGGTGCGAGTCATGGGCAAAGACTACAACTCACACAAGTCAGATCCAAACTTCAGAAATGAGGTATCTGAGAAAAGTGGTTGAAGTAACATGAAAAGAACTGGTCCCCAACCAGACGACGCGTCAAGGCCTAAAGACGCAATCCCTGCAGACCCAAGTGGAACAGTCCCAGCTATTAAAAAAATTAATAACTGAAAAAGACTTTTTAATCAGCATGTAGTGATGTAGTGGCGTTAAAGTTTATTGTTTGTATGTTTAAAATGTATGTAGCATTTCTAAATTAGTTGTTGTATGTTTAAATTGTTGGTAGCATTTCTCAATTAGTTGTCGTATGTTTAAATTGTATGTAGCATTTCTCTATTAGTTGTATGTTTAAATTTTATGTAGCATTTCTCAATTAGTTGTTGTATGTTTAAATTGTATGTAGCATTTGTCAATTAGGAGTAGAGAAATAAAAATGTAATAACTGCGAGAGAATTGGTGATGTTGTGGCGTTATTTTTTTTATTTATTGTACGTTTAAATTTTATGTAGCATTTCTGAATTTTTTTTATTAATTTTATATTTTTGTATGTTTGCATTTTATGCAGCATTTCTCAATGAGTTTTTTTCCAGCCGCTGGAAATACGTGTCATCGTCCAGAACTGTCATGCCTCACGACACAGACAATCATGCCTCTTCACAACTCTGGGTCTTTGATATTTGTTATGAATGATGTAGATAATTTCGTTTCAACGTTTATGTGAGGTTGTCCAGGATCGTTTCTCACAGTATTCTCTACTTCTCGTGATCTCTATTTTCCTGCCATCTTAAATTGTTTAATTACTCCACTTCTCAGGTCTAGTTAAATAAATGTCGGCTGTCTTCTGCTGATCTGTTTCGCTTTATTTCTCTATCTATCTATCTATCTATCTATCTATCTATCTATCTATCTATCTATCTATCTATCTATCTATCTATCTATCTATCTATCTATCTATCAATCTATCCATCTATCTATCTATCTATCTATCTATCTATCTATCTATCTATCTATCTATCTATCTATCTATCTATCTATCTATCTATCTATCTATCTATCTATCTATCTATCTATCTATCTATCTATCTATCTATCTATCTATCTATCTATCTATCTATCTATCTATCTATCTATCTATCTATCTATCTATCTATCTTTATATCTATCTATCTATCTATCTATCTATCTATCTATCTATCTATCTATCTATCTATCTATCTATCTATCTATCTATCTATCTATCTATCTATCTATCTATCTATCTATTTATCTATATATCTATCTATCTATCTATCTATCTATCTATCTATCTATCTATCTATCTATCTATCTATCTATCTATCTATCTATCTATCTATCTTTCTATTTATCTATCTATCTATCTATCTATCTATCTATCTATCTATCTATCTATCTATCTATCTATCTATCTATCTATCTATCTATCTATCTATCTATCTATCTTTCTATCTATCTTTCTATCTATCTATCTATCTATCTATCTATCTATCTATCTATCTATCTATCTATCTATCTATCTATCTATCTATCTATCTATCTATCTATCTATCTATTTATCTATATATCTATCTATCTATCTATCTATCTATCTATCCATCTATCTATCTATCTATCTATCTATCTATCTATCTATCTATCTATCTATCTATCTATCTATCTATCTATCTATCTATCTATCTATCTATCTATATGTCTGTGGCCGTTGATGATTTGAAATCTCGTTGATCGTATTTTAGGTTCAGATCACAACCAAACATCAGACCCACGGTGGTTTTATCAATACCCTACACATAATACTCTCTCTCTCTCTGTGTCTACTCCTATCAGACTGTAGTAAGCTCAACACCAGAACGACTTGTAACAGATGATGGTAATGTTTATTTACATGAAATGTGTATGAGATGTTGATTGCATCTTGACATCAATCTTTTAACAGCAAAAATTTTCTTCAGCCTTCTAAATGAACAATATAAGCTGATTCTTCTTCTTCTGTCTTTGATCCTTAGCCGCCGACCATCAAAGCAGTCAGTGGCCATCACGCCTAGTGGCGTCTTGTTGAGCAACAACAAATTGATTCCTATTTGCTCGATCGGTGGCCATTCTTCGTACAGTGTCCCAACTCTGGTTCATTCTTTGCATCTGTCGTGGATGAATTTCAGATAGGTAATAGATGTTTATAGTCTGAGCAGAGGTGATAGTGATGACAATGTGTAAGGGGTAAGTAATAGTTTTCTCACGAGGTGATCGTGTAAGAGAAAGGACAGTCTCTGGATAGAATAATGCATCTAATCAAGCCTATCTGGAGGACGATATTTATATCACACGCACTTTCTCTCCCTGTACGAAAATACAAGTTACACTGCACTCACATGCACACAATTCTGTGACAAATACGCACGAACGTGAAAATAAACTATGAATAACGTATAATGGTTATGGATATAATGGATATAGGGGTTGACCGACATGATAACTAATTGTTTAATCAAGTTTATTATCAATAGAAGATCACAACAATAAGCATATACATCACTAGATCATGGTTTACAGACACAATTGGAAAAGAAGAAATTAATCAAATTGGTTCTCCCCCTCTGGTAAATGAAAAGAAAAGACGGTCCCGACAGAGGTTAATTTACCAAAAAGATCAAAAGGTAACATTAAGTTATGAAATAGTCATGATGGGAAAAAAATATGTTCCAAATGTAATCTATCCCGTTGTCGTGAAACATTCTAAATCCACATATATAAATTAAAAGGTAAATGTAAAGCCTAACGCATTAATTCAATAAAAGGAAAGAAGAATGGTAAAGAACAGTTCTGTCGCAATGACTGTACTCGAGATCCCCCTTTTTCTACTTCGTCTGAAAATTGTAACGCTTTCACGTTTGATAGTAAAGCCTATAGCAGCATACACGCCTTTCTAACAATAAAACGTGTACTGTATTTCTTAGAAAACCTTGAGATACGCAAGCTGATTAATGACCTAAATTAATACTAGCATTAATTTCATTTTATACACTGCGTAATGAAAAGACAGATGAACTTAGGATAGAGAGAGAGAGAGGTATTGAGGGGACGCATGCAACACTAACACGCAGTCGCGCGATATACAATTAATGCCACCCCCAACACGCGAAAGGCATGAAGCACTAACTTTTTTCAGATAGACAGTGATAAAAAACACTACAACTACGAGGGTTAGGTTTAAAAACCTGTTAAATGCTTATAAGGAAACATGACATTCTACTGTTTTATGTCTAAACTCCTGACATTAGTCTGACAGTACAGCAGACACCATAAAGTTTGGAAGTGAGGAGGTGGTAACAGCACGACTATCCTAGAAGAAAATACATATTTTGAACGCCGCCACTTAGCTCCCTTAAAACTTATATATTTGGGTTCCTTAGGACTTGCTGACAAAGAATATGTTAAGTGTTACGCAAATAGTCTAGGAATTAACAAATTATAGCCAAAAGAAAATAGTGAGGGTGTCAGACAACACCAAATAATAATCGCACAGTGGCATGTTTTGAAACCACCATTTTACGGGAAATAGGCCACCATGTTAAATCCTATTTGATTGGCGGGAATGATATGTAAGGCTAAACACGATTAGTCGGACTACAACTACTAATGTTGGTTGTTAGGGGAAACGTGAGAAGGGTAAAATTTTTTGAAAAGCTGTGTAAACATGGCCCGATTGGTTAGACCAGCTAATATAGTCAATTAGGAGCGTCTGTTCAGTGCCACATTTTAAAATAAACTTACTAAGAAACAGTGCGTTGAGAACCAGATCATATTTTTCTAAATAAAAGTCTGGCACAGAGGCAGATCGGAATTTGTGCCATATTCATCGCCAGTCAACGTATTTGTGTATTATTTCCATCAATTGTGGTAAGCTTGACATATTTGAGATCTTTTTAATGAAAATTGAATGTGAATTGATAATTTATGTCTGTATATGTGTGTTGTTCAGTAGCCAACATGAGGCAAAGCCTAAATATTGCTCCAACCTGAACAGGACGTGTCGGAGAAAAGTAAAACTGCATGGAATTGCCAAACAGTACACTGACACCTATCTTATTGACTAGAAAGAAATAATGCTGGAATTGCAGAGGCGTAGTAACCATTAGGGAGGAGTATACTGGTGTAAATTGTTTCAGATGAATCTAGCAGTTGGCCTACCGCTCTGAACTCAGTGTTTGTTATGTATTGTGTTCAGTGTGGAAATAGATTATAAATTAGTTCTGAAATAGGAGGTACAACCTTCTTGTTTCAGGGACCGTGGTCATAAGTTATTGAAGCAGCACCTGGTCTGAGTTTTGCTGAATCCAGAGGCTGACAGCATACTCCTTGGTCCAGATAGCGACCAGTGAGGTGTCTCCAGAACACAGTGAAGCAATCGAGCAGAGGAGTCTTTTCCTGCCGCCATCACGAAAGATAAGCTTCTGTGGCCAGAGTAGCTCAACATTATGTCCCCCCCCCCTCAAAAATTGACATTATATTAAACACAGAGGGACAATAAATTGTTTCAAATGACAGGAACTGTGAACTTTTCCCAATACTATTTCCACGATAATCAAACACTTGAAGTCATGATGACAAACAACAATCTAGCTTGAAAAACAAAACCAGTATTACCTCATAGTACTACTTTACAACTTACACACATAGTATAATACTAATAAATTATGTCAATACAAAGATCATGTTTATAAATTGTGATTACATTTGAGTGTGATTCCTGGTTCACTGTGTAGTTGAATCAGGATATTTATTATTGAAGGAATTATTACATATATATTTGAAACTTTACACTTGACTCATTTAAGATAGTCTTATAGAGTGTTATATGTGTGTGAGTGTCACAGTGTTGTAAAGTGTTGTGGAATAAATTAAATTGTTTATCTGTCTGTTGTTGTTGTGACTTACACTTCATCATTTTCATAACCCTAGACATTCAACGTAGTCATCACAATATTCCAGAATAATTCTGACTGAGGTATAAATGTGGTAGCAAGTAAGGTCATTTGTAATACACCACACTTATTAGATACAGATACCTTCACAGCTGATCTCAGTCAGTACACTAAGTCCCCTATAAATATTTATAATCCCACTTTACCACATATATTGGGGTCTCGCTCCCGGGATATTGAACTTACTCCTATTTTATATATTGGGAATAAATAAAAGTTAAAAGGTATCCTTGGGTGAAAATAAATAAGGTTGAGCTCTCAGTGCCTGTGGTTGTCCTTGGATATTTAGTTAGAGATTGAATTGCTTATATTTGCCTGGTAGACAATGGCCGACCTGGCAAAATTTCGATCTGCTGCTGTGCAGACTGCAAAAGAGTTAGGAATGGAGGGACAAGTTATGATTGCTTATGTCACTACGGAATGTGACAAATATATTGAACGTGAAGAAAGAAGATTAGAAGAAGAGGCCTAAAGAAAATTAGAATCTGAAAGATTGGCCGAAGATA
Source organism: Oreohelix idahoensis (assembly GCA_024509875.1). Lineage (NCBI taxonomy): Eukaryota > Metazoa > Mollusca > Gastropoda > Stylommatophora > Oreohelicidae > Oreohelix > Oreohelix idahoensis. Next base: position 306,320 of record JAMPIV010006302.1, on the reverse strand, counting down.
AGAAGTTAGAGGCTGAAAAAGAAATTAAGAAGTTACAATTAGAGGCTGAGGCTAAGAGGTTTCAGATTGAGGCTGACAAAGAGGCTAAAGCATTGGAGGCGGATCGTGAGGCGGAAATAAAGAGGCTCCAGTTGGAAGAGAAAAAAGCTGAAAGGGAAGCAGAAGAAAAAAGATTAGCTGCAGAAAGGGAAGACAAGAGATTAGCTGCAGAGAGGGAAGCAAAAAGGAGGAGAAGAGATTACAAAGGGAACATGAGTTACGACTAAGGGAGTTTGAGTTTCAAGGCCATGCTCCTGAAAATGGTGCCAGTCCCTTTGCCTCCGATGCTACTGCTAGTCAGGGAGCCTCAACCTCAGCTATGAACTTTCATTTAGATCATTTTGTTGAGAAAGACGATGATATTGAGAGCTATCTAAATAGATATGAACTATTAGCTACCACGTATGGGTTAGAGAGAGAAAGGTGGAGCTTAAAGTTATCTCAAGGGCTTCGTGGGGCAGCTTATGAAGTTTTTGCCAAAATGAGCAGAGGTGATCAAGAAAATTATGACATGCTAAAGCAGGCTCTTTTGTTAAGATATGAAAAGAATGCAGAATTTTATAAGAAAAAATTTAGGAATGCTAAACTACTGTCAGGTGAAACCTATCACCAGTTCTCTGCACGGTTAGAGACATACTTGGAGAAATGGACTTCTCTGGGGAAAACCCAAGATCTTAAGGAAATGGTCCTTATAGAACAATTAAGAGAGTCCATGGCTCCAGACCTGAGAAAGTTTCTCATGGAACAAGGTGCAGAGAGACTGGGTGAGCTACTAAATGTCGCTGAAAGGTATCAAGCAGCTCAGGCAGAGGTATCAGGTAATAAAAAGAAACAGGTAGACAATTATCAGGCACCACAAAACTTTAATGAATTTGATCATAGAGATCAAAACAAAGGTAAGCACCAGTTTGATAGGCCACGAAATGACTATAAAAATAAAACCCCACAATTCAATGAAAGGAAATATGATAACTGGAAACCCTTCAGACAGGAAGGAAAATATTGTCAAATATGCAGGATGCATAATCATAATACTAGTGAATGTGGTAGGAAAGTTCCTCCATATCACGCGGCATGCATGATAACAGTGGACAAGGGGAAGAAGAAACTGACAGAGAATCATATAAATCTTCAACATCCCCCCATCTGTGAAGAAGTGACATGTAATGGGGCCAAGGTTAGGTGCCTTCACGATTCAGGTTTAGAATATGAATCAGTTGTGAGTGCAACCCTAGTGCACCCTGAACAGTATACCACAGAGAAAGTGGAGATACAAGGGGCCGTAAAGGGAATATCCACCATGACACTTCCCGTAGCCGAGATCAATGTAGAGACAAGGTACGTGGAAGGAGTGATTAGAGCAGCCGTATGTGACGACCCTAATTACCCGCTGGTGTTAGGAAGCAAATATGTTTTTCTAATAAGCCCTGTAAAACCAGTAGTAACGGCCACGCTTCAGGTCAGGTCGACCCCTAGTAGAACGGAGGAGGAACCACCACTAGTTTATTCTCATAAGCAGATGAGAAAGGCCCAGGCAAAAATTAAACATTAAAACCTTGCTTTGGTAAATTGCCAACAAGCCATGCACACCCTAAGAAAGGACAATTTTATTTGAAGGAAGGACTGCTTTTCAGGAAAGCTAGAGCAGGATCCAAAGAACATGGACAATTGGTATTACCAACCCCCTACAGGGAAAAAGTGATAGCACAAGCTCATGTTGTACAAGACGGTGGACACCAGAGAAATGGCACCACCCGTCAAAGGACATCGGAAAAATTTTATTGGCCCCAAGTAGCTGCTGATATTGCACAATTTGTGGGAGCCTGTGAAAAACGTAGCAAGGTACAGTCCCCAAGTTGGGAAAATCATAATCAGATGCCAGCCAAGCATTCTGAAACATATGGGCCTAACAATAACAAGGAAAATAACAATAATAAGGTTGACATAGAGGATATGTATTCCCCTTCCCCCCAACAGTGTTCACCAAAAATATTTAGATTCGCAACTCTGAGAAGGACATCCAGAGAAAATAGAAACTCAGACCAGTCAACCCAGGAACAGTTTGAAGCCGCAGTTAGGGAGCTGGCTGACATTGACGATGATCCGCCTAAGTTAAAACCGAAACAAATTGTTAACAGAAGAACAGTGGGCAGTGGACGGGTGAGCAATTCGGAAAATGCTCACAGCGCTTCACAATATGGCTATTAACTTAGCCTTATAAGGGCACCGGTGACATTGGTAGTCACCCGACCCTACACCGTCCAAGGGAAAGTATTGATCGGACCCTGGATGGAGATAACCCACACATCTTATAGCAATGCTAAGGGCGAATTGATTTCTGATGCAGAAACTCATTTCCCCACATATTAACTTAATTCACCAGATTTTCGGTAGGTGGAACTATAGTTGGTGAATATGGCCTCCATTTGAGTGGCACATTATAGAACATTATAAATATATTATTAGAAGGGTGTTTCCACATTCAATCACGCCTGAGATCAGAAAAATTGTTGGCTGTGAACATTTCGGAGGAGCAGAGTGTCTCCATTGTTGCCTTTTCAATTGAGGATAGTCCGAGTGTTTATTAAGGCTGATCAGGAAATTTTTGGATCCACTCCACAACTCAGATATCACCATATAGATTAACTCCTCATAACGTACAAATTGAGGAACATCTAATATTCTCGGGACATGTCGTTAACCGACTCAGCGAAGAGAAATGGTGAATACTGATTGCTAAGCAGCAATAAGACAAGCAGTAACACTTGCAGCTGTACAGGAACATATCTGAAATGGATTCTTGGATTGCAGAGGTCTGAGGCAACCTTCGTCAGTAGTGCTTACTTTGAATTGACCCACCTGCATTAATCCATGATCAAAATAAAATCAGAGAAACGTTGATGCAGGTTTTCTAAGCCGCCATCCGTGCGATGAAAATCAAAGAAATCACCAGGCATAGACATAAATTTCTCTATGTGTATATAGAATTATAGACTGACATATAACGTCTGTTTTAAGAGGGGAGAATTTGTCGTGAAACATTCTAAATCCACATATATAAATTAAAAGGTAAATGTAAAGCCTAACGCATTAATTCAATAAAAGGAAAGAAGAATGGTAAAGAACAGTGCTGTCGCAATGACTGTACTCGAGATCCCCATTTTTCTACTTCGTCTGAAAATTGTAACGCTTTCACGTTTGATAGTAAAGCCTATAGCAGCATACACGCCTTTCTAACAATAAAACGTGTACTGTATTTCTTAGAAAACCTTGAGATACGCAAGCTGATTAATGACCTAAATTAATACTAGCATTAATTTCATTTTATGCACTGCGTAATGAAAAGACAGATGAACTTAGGATAGAGAGAGAGAGAGAGAGAGAGGTATTGAGGGGACGCATGCAACACTAACACGCAGTCGCGCGATATACAATTAATGCCACCCCCAACACGCGAAAGGCATGAAGCACTAACTTTTTTCAGATAGACAGTGATAAAAAACACTACAACTACGAGGGTTAGGTTTAAAAACCTGTTAAATGCTTATAAGGAAACATGACATTCTACTGTTTTATGTCTAAACTCCTGACATTAGTCTGACAGTACAGCATACACCATAAAGTTTGGAAGTGAGAAGGTGGTAACAGCACGACTATCCTAGAAGAAAATACATATTTTGAACGCCGCCACTTAGCTCCCTTAAAACGTATATATTTGGGTTCCTTAGGACTTGCTGACAAAGAATATGTTAATTGTTACGCAAATAGTCTAGGAATTAACAAATTATAGCCAAAAGAAAATAGTGAGGGTGTCAGACAACACCAAATAATAATCGTACAGTGGCATGTTTTGAAACCACCATTTTACGGGAAATAGGCCACCATGTTAAATCCTATTTGATTGGCGGGAATGATATGTAAGGCTAAACACGATTAGTCGGACTACAACTACTAATGTTGGTTGTTAGGGGAAACGTGAGAAGGGTAAAATTTTTTGAAAAGCTGTGTAAACATGGCCCGATTGGTTAGACCCGCTAATATAGTCAATTAGGAGCGTCTGTTCAGTGCCACATTTTAAAATAAACTTACTAAGAAACAGTGCGTTGAGAACCAGATCATATTTTTCTAAATAAAAGTCTGGGACAGAGGCAGATCGGAATTTGTGCCATATTCATCGCCAGTCAACGTATTTGTGTATTATTTCCATGAATTGTGGTAAGCTTGACATATTTGAGATCTTTTTAATGAAAATTGAATGTGAATTGATAATTTATGTCTGTATATATGTGTGGTTCAGTATCCAACATGAGGCAAAGCCTAAATATTGCTTTAACCTGAACAGGACGTGTCGGAGAAAAGTAAAACTGCATGGAATTGCCAAACAGTACACTGACACCTATCTTATTGACTAGAAAGAAATAATGCTGGAATTGCAGAGGCGTAGTAACCATTAAGGAGGAGTATACTGGTGTAAATTGTTTCAGATGAAGCTAGCAGTTGCCCTACCGCTCTGAACTCAGTATTTGTTATGTATTGTGTTCAGTGTGGAAATAGATTATAAATTAAATCTGAAATAGGAGGTACAACCTTCTTGTTTCAGGGACCGTGGTCATAAGTTATTGAAGCAGCACCTGGTCTGAGTTTTGCTGAATCCAGAGGCTGACAGCATACTCCTTGGTCCAGATAACGACCAGTGAGGTGTCTCCAGAACACAGTGAAGCAATCGAGCAGAGGAGTCTTTTCCTGCCGCCATCACGAAAGATAAGCTTCTGTGGCCAGAGTAGCTCAACATTATGTGCCCCCCCCCCTCAAAAATTGACATTATATTAAACACAGAGTTACAATAAATTGTTTCAAATGACAGGAACTGTGAACTTTTCCCAATACTATTTCCACGATAATCAAACACTTGAAGTCATGATGACAAACAACAATCTAGCTTGAAAAACAAAACCAGTATTACCTCATAGTACTACTTCACAACTTACACACATAGTATAATCCTAATAAATTATGTCAATACAAAGATCATGTTTATAAATTGTGATTACATTTGAGTGTGATTCCTGGTTCACTGTGTAGTTGAATCAGGATATTTATTATTGAAGGAATTATTACATATATATTTGAAACTTTACACTTGACTCATTTAAGATAGTCTTCTAGAGTGTTATATGTGTGTGAGTGTCACAGTGTTGTAAAGTGTTGTGGAATAAATTAAATTGTTTATCTGTCTGTTGTTGTTGTGACTTACACTTCATCATTTTCATAACCCTAGACATTCAACGTAGTCATCACAATATTCCAGAATAATTCTGACTGAGGTATAAATGTGGTAGCAAGTAAGGTCATCTGTAATAGTAAAGGTAAAGGAACCCGTTACACGCCCATTGAGGCATATTGGGAATATGGTGTTAGGCCCATATTATCTTGACCATCGGCGCACGAGGGGTGATGTAATCATCTGTAATACACCATACTTATTAGATACAGATACCTTCACAGCTGATCTCAGTCAGTACACTAAGTCCCCTATAAATATTTATAACATCCCACTTTACCACACCCGTGACTAATCTGAATATTGAGATAAAGAAAAAGAAAGAAGAAACCATAATTTTATGATGTTAACAAAAAAAAAGATATAAGTTTCTTTCTCTGTTCATTCAATCCACATACATACACACAGTGGCCAATGTCACACTTTTGCTTACCCCAGTAGTTGTCTCAAGCATTCCAAGGAAATACACTAATAAGTAATAAGACTATTTAGTGTCAAATATAAGTTTTGCCGAATCCAGCCCCAACTAGCCGTAGTTACTGACTGCAAATTTCACGGTAGTTGCTAGAGTCGGTGATTTAATTTGTCCTGGATACAATAAAATATCTATGCCTTCACTTGGTTGGAGTAAGGTTCATGCGTGGTGATCGCAGGTGTAGGATAAACAGAACATATATATGGTTCCTGGGTTGTCTAGCCTCTGGTGGCTGAACTGCTAGGTTTAAGTTACACAAATGTTGCTGACAATATAGTTCGCCACAGCTAGCTGATGAGATGGATATAAGTAAATCTGGTAATAGTTCTGTCCCAGTTACTATTATAATTTAACGGTTCTATTCTGGTTTCTCTCATTAAAAAAAAATGAGGAAACGTGGGCCGCACAGGTCACAGCAAGAAGCTCATCAACATTAAATATTCTTGGATGCTTATAATATTATAAGTTCGTATGATCATAATTTCATATGGCCATAAGAAAAACCGCTAGTACTCAGGTTTGATCAGCCTATGTTTAGGAAAAGAAATTATAACCATTAAACCAATTTAATCAATATCATATCTAACACGTGTTAAAATAGGACTTATTCACCACTCAATTATAAATGAGATCTAAAACACACGTGTCTATATCCTTTCGTTCTTTTCTTTTAACGCGTGCTATGAACGTTAGTCATTTATAAATTTACATAAAATGGATAGAAGTAAATAACATATACCGTCAGTAGACAGTTATTTAATGTTTGTACTGTCAATTTAAAAACATCTCTTACTGGGAAAAGAGCGAGTAATTAAATTCACTTTACGGCTGAAAAGAATTTAGCTATAAGTTATTTAATTAGCACAGAAAATCTCAGTGAAATATAACAAAAATTTAAACACACTAAATCACTTAAAAGCTGGTATATAAACTACCGCAATCAGAAAAATGAAACACTCCACGAAAATCTAATAATTTTCACTCTGTACGATAAATCTTAAGATTACGAGCTAGTGAATTTCATATAGAGTTCTGAACAACTGATCCTGGCTATCGGAGAGACATGGTATATATAGAAAAATTCCGTTCTATTGCACTTAAATGCGAAAGTAACACCTACTGCCAGACCCGAGCCAATTTGCCGTTCGATTCTTGATCAGAGGTAATTTTACCACCTCTGCCACCGACACCCTCTCTGGCTTGATTTTCATCATCTTCACCTTGCCGAATATCAGCAACGCAATTATTTCTCCTGACAGTTTTACAATCCAAGGTCCGTCTCAGACTTAACACCGTGTTCCCCTGATCAAAGAATCTATTACGCCATGCTCCGCGCTTCGCTCTCTGTTCCACATAGGGCTTAACTGCCAGATAGCTCACATGTTAATTGCACTGGTGAATCCTTCGTTCATATAGCAACAAAATTATAAACTAAATGAGGAGGGGTAAAAGTGGATGATGACTGCTGCACTATTTCCATCTGAGACAGCATCTCAGCGTCAACAGTCCTCCGCCATGTTGTTTTTGGTCTGTATCTCTTTCCTTTTCCTTCAGGGGTCCAAAGCAGAGCTGTTCTTTTGATGGCATCGTGGTCTCTTCTGAGGACATTGCCAACCCAGCTCCAGTGTCTACCAGCTATGATGGTGTGCATGTCCGCTTGCTTGCTCCGAGTAAGCAGATTTTGGTTTATGATGGTATTCGGCCAAAAGATACGGTGAATTTTTCTTAGGCATGTTATGTGAAAATAAGACAATTTCGACATTTCCTTCTCTGTAACTCTCCAGCATTCCGCACAATAGAGAAGTAAAAAAGCACACAGCTCTGATATAATCTTAATTTTGTGCTTGTGCTGTATTGAGAGGACTTCCAGATGTTGTTTAGGCTAAAAAAAAGGCTGTTCCTTTATTCATTCTGTTGTTGATGTCTTTGCCTGCCCCGCTGTCTGCTGTTACTGTGCATCCTAGTGTCACGTAGGTCTTTATATCATTAAATTGCCTACATCTTCTTCCTATTCTCTAACCCGCATCCTTTATTTTATTATCTTTCCTTACTTGTTTTTTCCTGTATTTTTCGCATCACTCGTTTGCGAAAAATATTTTCTTCAGTATTCTCAAACTTTACCTGTTTCTTTTCTCAAAACTGAGAATCGCACTAGCATTCTATTACGCAGATGTCAGTGTTGCGCTAAACTTGTCGCAACTTATTCTGACTATATATTATGACCATGCATTCTGACTATATTTAATTTTTTAATGCATGGGAAGTAACTCATGGAATTGTAGTCACTTTTATTTCTACAGTCGTCTAATCTTGATAGCATCGTCAAGAAGTTGTCTTATCTTGATAGCGAGGGTTGTTGATAATTTGTGTGTGAGCGATTTTAAGTCATAACCATGTATGGAGCGTTTTCCTAGAAACAGTTGGCAGCTTGCGATGTCATTTCCTTTTAAGGTTCGAAATCTTCAGACGAACATCGTAGAACATTCTTCGTTTCGTAAGTTAGCTGAGCTGTATTCGATTCGCGTATTCTGCGCATGTCCTAGTTTGTGTCAGTGTTTGAATGATTTCCGCCCAGGTCAGTCGGGGCAGAATTGCTGGTAAAGCGAGACGTAGCGTTGTGCTAGCGTCTTCGCTTATATTATTCAGGAAGGAGTCCTCATCATTGTTGTTCCTTTTTTGAGATGATATATCTCTATGCTATTCAAAGTGCCGGGAGGCCTATGTGATTATGTGATTTAATTCCTGATAAACAGGTAATGGAATCTTTTCTGAGTAACTTTATCGCCATCTTGTGATGTTGACATTTTTGCCTAGCCTGCCTTATTAAAGAGTCTATGATATGACGAGTTTGCTCAGCTCACGATCCACTTATATTGTCACGCATCGATTGATGCCTGTCCTAATTGCCATTTGCTTCCTGAACTTTATTGATGGATCTAGGTTTGATACCTTTGTTGTTTAAGGAACATAGAGGACGATAATGTGACGCTCAAAAAACATGCCTGTCTTGTTGAGGTCGAATATAGGAGACTAGATTTAATCTCCCATTTGATATCTACTAGCTATGATGGAAAGGGAAAGCTTACCACCTGACTACATGCACAGCTGTTTATGATATCCTAAGAAGGCATATAATGTACCATTATTATTGATGCTGTCTGCTGTTCCTGCTGTATTGTCTACGTCGATGATATTATGACTATTGTATTATACCTGTGATGTTACTACATGAATCCTGTCATTGTGGCGTCCACAATAAATTATACAAGAAAACGTCACTGGCTGTTGCAAATCTCATTGACTTTACCCATCGTGAGTTAATGTGACGTAGTTATGTGGATTGCCCTGTTTGTGATGATAACTGTTTGAATACACATCTGCATCTTATACTAACCAGACCACAGACACCATACTACGTCTTCATCGCCATTCAACAAAATGGTAGTCAACATTTGGTGGCCAGTCCAAAGGCATTATTAACCTGCCACACATCAGCCTCAACATTTGGCAGACATAAGCTGGTTTGGTCTGGTGCCAGCAGACACGGGGTCCCTTACCCACTTCATTCAACAAACAGCATTCTTCAAGACATTCTACATCTACATAAAAAAATCCTGAAACTACTCGGCGTTGTCCGGTACCTTCTGGACTTAAAAATTTTTGTTGAAATTTTTGGGAGCCTAAATGACAGTACCCGACGTTGAGTCATACATTGCCAGTTGAAACGTGTTGCTGTCCTCCTTGCATCCAGTTGCTGTCATTTGTGAAGGTCAAGTGCCGGTTGATACGAGTTGTTTTCTCAAGAAGGCCAAGTACCGATTTCAATCAATTTACTATTGGATAAGAGGATCAAGTGCCGAAACAACACGACATTCAATATATCAGAAGCTCAAGTACCATCGTCTTGACAGTTTTGGAACAGTTCAGATGTACCATCAACGTTGGATCTTTGATCTCAGAATGCTGATTACATCCTGTTTGCTGTACTGACGATTGGAGTTCCATAAGTTAAGTGGCCTGTTTGTTCGTAAACTGTGCCCTTATACTTCTACTGAGTCTTCTGTATTTCTAATTCTTTTTGTTTACATGTTATATGTTTATTTGTTATTTGTATATTTATATTTAAATGTTTATGTTTCTGCGAGTCTAAATGGGTGGCGACTCTTATAGATCATACCACGTCATAGAGGTCTTCTATTGAGAGTGTTCTGTAGGGTGTGTAAATTTCCGGTACTGGAATTTGCAAAGCGACTTCTGTTGCTATTTTTTGTTAGTTGTGATGACATGTGTTAGTATTGTTTTCGTTATTTTTCTGCATTCTTTATTTCTGTTTTGATTTGTTTGTATTTGCTAGCCTACTCTTTCCTATTATTTAGTTTCATACACCATTTTTGTTTATACACTGTGGTGTCTTGTATTTGTATTATCTTCTCGCAGATATCATCACATTTTTTGTGATATTTCTTTAATTTTCGCTTTATTTTTTGTTGATTTCTGCGAATGTTTTCGTATAGTTGCTAAATCTTTGTTATTGTTTACATTGTATTGTTTACATTGTATTGTTTACAGGGGAATGTTTACATTGTTATTGTTTACATTGTGATTGTGTTTACATAGTCATTGGTTACACTTATAGTAGTTAATTCACATTTGATAGTGGGTTATGCTTATGCATTACTACTACACTGATGATTAATAAATGATGAATAATATTACTTACAGTAATTAATTCAGATTGGATAATGGATTATGCTGATGCACCACTACTATACTGTTGATAAATAAATGATGAATAGTATTGTGCACTATTGAATGGGAAGTGCACCTATGATCAAGAGTTGATTGATGATATTTCAAAAAGGTCTATACACAAGTTCTTTGATATAAGACTTGTTTCCCATAGAGATTGGGATGATAATATAGTGTTGCGAGTAAGCAAGTACTTCAATTAAGACTTGTTATAATTAAATTTCAAATAAGATAATTAATTATTTCAGGTTGTGGACTCATATTATTACTCATCATGTTTACATTTGAGCACTTTATTGAGCAGGGTAAATTGCTTGGGAAGACTGGTGATAAGTTAGAAGAATTTGCGACTTCTCAATATGCCAAGGCATTGAAGTCGGAAGAAAAGAAAATGAAGGAGCAAACTGAACAAAAGAAAATAGAAGCTGAGAATTTAAAACTGCAGATGCAGGTGGATGAAAAAAGATTCCAAATGGAAATGGATAAAACAAAAAAGAGAAGCAGAAGCAAAAGCTGAAGAGAATAGACTACAGATTGAGTCTGAAAATAAAAGACTTGAAATAGAAGCTGAAAATAAAAGACTTGAAAAAGAGGCTGAAAATAAAAGATTAGAAAAACAAGCTGAAGCTGAAGAAAGGAAGTTACAAAGAGAGTCTGATGAGAGAAAAGCAAAAATGGAGCATGAAGAAAAACTCTTAGCTTTGGAAGTTGAGAAATTAAAGGTGATGAACATGGGTAATGCTAATGATGCAAATAAGGTCTCAGATAAGATAATGCAAGCACTTTCAAGCTTAATCTACCACCATTCAATGCTTCCATCGACGATATAACATTCTATCTGGACAGATTTGAAACTTCATGTAAAGTACATAACATAGATAAATCACTGCAGGTTTATCATTTGTCCAAGATACTTAGAGGTGATGCTTTGAGTATGTTAAGTATGGTAGATGAGCCTGACAAGAAAAACTATGAGGTTGTCAGGGCTATATTGTTAAAGAAATACCAACTTGACGAAGACGGCTATCGTCTTCAATTTAAAAATATGTTGCCAGAAACTGGAATGCAATTCTCTGAATTCATTTCAAAGATACGTCTTACTTTTTTACGTTGGGTGGAGCTGTCTAAGGCAGAAAAAACTTATGAAGGACTTATGGACTTAATACTTAGAGACAAAGTCATGTCTTCTGTCAATGAGTCTTTCCTTGCTTTCCTTCATGAACGTAAACCTAAAACAATAAAAGAAATGGAAGATTCCTGTTGCCAGTATATAACTGCGCATCCTCACGTAACCATTGGTAACTCTAAAGTAAAAGAAGGTCTGCCAGTTGCTTCAGCAGCACCTTATGGTCAAAACTCAAGTCATAGATTCCAACAAAATTTTGATAGGAAAAGTAACCGTAGTTACGGTCAAAATTATGGAAATCAATTTCAGGGTGATTCTTCTTCGAAGAATTGGAGACGAGCTGACAGTCCTCGTTACTTCCAACCTAATAATTTTAGGCATTTCAGAAGAGGATATGGTAACAGAGTCTTTTCCTCGCGTAGACCTCAAAACCAAACAAATAGATGTTCACATCAATGTGGACATGATAATAATCATGGAAACTGTAGTTCAAAACAGGACAACAGTTATAATAGAGACAATAATAACTACAGAGATAATAACAACAGTGATAACTTCAGAGGTAATAGCAGTCGCGGTAGATCTCAATACAAAAAAAAAGAGATATCAGCAGGCTAAATCGGTTCAACAAGAATCTCAGGGAGCCTGTAATCAGGTTTCTGATAATAAAAACTCTGACGCTGTCACTTGTTCTTCTTTTGACTTTGGGAGAGCAAACAAGTGCCCCCAATGCAGTACTTTGTTCGAACCGACTACAATATCGACTTTGAGTTGTGGTCATCCTCTCCCCGCTCTTCCTGCTTCGGTTGCACATGACGGGAGAGGTTCTCTAATCCTACATAAGGGTCTTGTTAATAATACTCCGGTCTCACTACTTTTCGATTCCGGATGCACCACTATTGGTGTTGGACAATCGCTTGTAGAACCATCCTGTGCTACAGGAAAGTTATCAAATGTGTCACATTTGGCGGCACTCTAGAGAAATATCATACTGCTGTAATTCGCATTGCCACTCCTTTCTTTACTGGAGATGTGCATGCTTGTCTCTTACCTAATCCTATTGCGGACCTTATTATTGATCGTATTCACGGAGTTAGGGAGTGTACCCCACAGCAGATTGCTGCTTGGGAAGATAATAACATGCAAGCTACAAATGCAGTAGTTACAAGAGCACAAGCTCTACAAACACCACAAACTTCATTGAATAATGATAATGAAGTTTATAGCCAAGATAGTACCTTGGTTATTTCTCGTGACTCGTTCATAAAATTACAAGAAGAAGATCCTACGCTAAAAAAATTCTTCATTCTTGCGAAGAAAGGTGATCCAAATAAGGATACACAGAGAAAATCTTGGATAGCAATGAAAAACGGCGTACTTGTACGTATGGTACAAGACTCGACCATGTCGGCACATTCGCAAATTCTTGTTCCCAAGAGTATGAGAGTGCAAATATTGCAACATGCTCATGACTCGCAATGTGCTGGACACATGGGATTTTCCCGTACAAAGTCGAGAGTCCTTGCGGCTTTCTTTTGGCCTTTTGTCAACAAAGACATTCGTATATACTGCCGACCATGTCAGGTATGTCAGGTATGTCAGGAGGTCAAATCTAGAGGACCACGACATGCTGCGCCTATCCAGGCTGCTGACATCCCTATTCGGCCATTTCAGAAAATGGCCATAGATATTATTGGCCCTTTTAAGGTCAAGTCGGCCAGAGGACATCAGTTTATCCTTACATGTGTCGATATGTGCACACGTTGGCCAGAGGCTATTCCTCTTAAGAGCATATCTACTACAGTTATCGCAGATGCTCTTTGGTTGATATTTTCTCGCTTGGGGTTCCCCAGAGAAATATTGTCAGACCATGGCACTCAACTCATATCTGACACTATGTCACAGGTAATGTCTACCTTACACATTAAAAGATCTCTCAGTAGCATCTATCATCCTATGTCTAATGGGTTAGTTGAGCGTCTGAATAGAACGCTCAAGACTTTACTTGGTAAGATAACTGAAGATCATCCTCAAGATTGGGACAGGGTTTTACCCGCGGCTCTCTTTGCCTATAGAGAGGTCCCAAACGAACACACAGGATTTTCTCCCTTTGAACTTATTTTTGGCGCGTCCGCGCGGCCCTATGTCTTTGTTGCACGATCTCATCACTGCCGATGATATTAGTGATGACACTCAATCCTCATATGAGTATGTCATTGCTCTTAGGCAAACGATCATTGAGGCATGCAAACTAGCGACTGCTTCGTCAGAAATTGCTAAAGAAAAAGCAAGGCAGTTTGCTAACAAGAACAGATGTCTACGACAACTTTGTCCAGGTGACAAAGCATTCGTTCTACTCCCCAGTAGGGAAAATAGACTTCTTATTGCATGGAAAGGTCCGTATGCAATAGTCTCACGAATTTCCGATGTTGACTATGTGGTCGATATAGATGGAAAGCATAAAACTTTCCATATCAACATGCTGACGGAATTTCATGAGCGTCCAGAGTATTTGCTGCCTATTTTCCAGGCAACGGACGATTCTTCTGTACCTCATGGTCATTACTCATCCCTGTCTGTCATACAGGATGAGGAATCTGTTTTTTCTGATGTCGATCTTCATCTTCCAGTGGTTCCACTACATTCCATGGAATCTTGGAAAGATGTCTCCACTTCTCCTAATCTTTCTGTTGATGAACATCGTCAAGTCTCGTCGATGTTACAGACATTTAAGGATGTTCTAACCGACATCCCTGGTCACACGCATGTCATAGAACATGACATAATTCTTACCGACAATAATCCTATTAGGGTTAGGCCTTATCCTATTCCTATACACTTTCAGTCGCAAGTGGAAAAGGAATTGGATGAAATGATTCAATTAAATATAATTGAACCATCGACTTCACCATATTCTTCTTCCATGGTTATTGTCCGGAAGAAGGATAAGAAAATACGAATTTGCGTTGATTATCGCAAATTGAATCAGGTCACAAAGTTCGACGCTGAACCTATGCCTTTACTAGAAGATCTACTTATTAGACTATCTAATTCTAGATTTTTCACTAAACTTGACTTGTCAAAAGGTTATTGGCAAGTGCCTTTAGCAGATCATCCAAACCTCTGACTGCTTTCTCTACACCTAGGGGTTTATTTCAATGGAATGTAATGCCCTTCGGTCTTATGAACGCCCCTGCTACTTTCGTTCGCATGATGCGTCGAATTCTTTCTCATCGTTCAGATGTCATCGCATACTTAGATGATATCTGTCTCTTCAGTGATTCTTGGGAAGATCACTATCTGGGTTTATATGACCTACTGTCTACTCTACGTGAGTATAATCTGACAGCAAAACCTTCTAAAGCTTATATTGGTTTTGGTGAAATTTCTTTCATGGGTCATCGTGTTGGTCATGGTCTCTTGAAGACAGAAGACCACAATACTTCAAAAATATTGAACATCTCTGTACCTAAGACGAAGAAACAAGTCCGTAGTCTCTTGGGTTCAATTCAATTCTATGGGAGATTCATCCCGAATCTATCTTCGATCATGGCACCTTTCTCAACTTTGTTGAAGAAAGGGTCGCCTAATCTGGTTCGTTGGTCTCAGGAATGTCAATCTTCCTTAGACCAGATCAAGAAAATATTTTCTTCTCCTCCCATCCTAAGATTACCTACTCTTGATAGGACTTTTGTTCTTCGAAGTGATGCTTCATCCACTGGGATTGGAGCAGCACTTATGCAGGAATATGCTGAAACTCTGCATCCTGTTATGTACATTTCTAGAAAACTAAATGCGGCAGAGAGAAACTACTCGGTTTTAGACCGTGAGTTGTTGGCTATGGTTTGGTCTATTCTCAAACTACAAAGATTCCTCCTGGGCGCACATTTCATTCTAGAAACTGATCAGAAAGCTCTTACAGCTATTCAGACTAAGAACTTGAAGAGTTCGAGATCCACTCGATATGCTATTGCTCTTCAACCTTTTCACTTCACGGTACGAGCTATCCGTGGGTCGGATAATGTGATGGCTGACATTCTGTCTAGATGCCCACATGATTCCAACTAATACTTCTGTCCTATTTCTAGATATACCACAGAGTCATAACACACCTATATTACTACAATACATTAGCACATCTGTCCTCACAGATATATGGATGCCGATTCATTGGTCCGACTAGCATACACTTTTATTAGTATGGTGTGCCGTTTTGGTATGAATGGCGTGTTGTGAATCAGAATGCACAACACTTGTCAAAGGATATTATTGCAATATTAATGGTCAGGTATCACTGAAGACATAGATTGCTATGTGAAATCCTGCTCAGATTGTAACCAGGTGACCTCAACACGTAGGGTAGACCAGTTACAGGGCCTAGGGAAGCATTGCTGCGGACGTAGGCATCCAAAGTAAACCAGGAAGAAATACCAGAAGAAAATTTGTTGATATAACAACACAACAGCAGAGGATAGGGAACTTGCTGTAGGGGAGAAAGTAATTCTTTTGTTGCCCAGCAGCAATAATAAAATGCAAATTAGTTGGCAGCGACCATATGTGATTCTGGAAAAAACTATCCAGAACAAATTACAGGATGGGTAAGAAAGGGAAGGAAAAGGTGTACCATGTCAATCTTCTTAAAAAGTATTATGACAGGGAATCTTCGGAAGTTGCACATGACCCTAGCCATAGCAACAGAGATGAAAGAGGAACCTCTCACCTTTATGGAATATCCAGTACAAGCTACAGAGAGTTATGAGCAAGTAAACATTAGTAATCGTTTGGCTCCTGAGCAGATGAAGCAAGATCAGAAGGTGTCAGAAACCCACGAACATGTGCTCATAGATAAGCCACGTTGTACAAATCTGTTGGAGTACGACATGAAGGTTACTGACTCTAAACCTGTATGTATGAAAACATACCCTATACCTTATGCGCAAGCACAAGCTTTAAGGTAAGAGTTTGACTACTTGATGAAGGAGAAGATCAGAAGACAGAAAATAAAGACAGTGATTTCGGTTTTTGAGGAATAAAACCAGCTATATTCATTCCAGGGGAATAGTTGCTGTGTGTATTACTTTAGGAGATAATTGAAGGTAAAGGTGCCAGCACGATGAACTCTGCTGTGTCTTTAAAAATTTGATATAAATCGAAGTCTGAACCAATTATGGAAAACTTTATATAAAAGGAAAGCAGAAGTTATGGAAAGTAAAAGGAGATATAAATAAAAGTCATGGATAGCAGGTTTGAGAAGCTTTATAAAGATTTTGGGACCCAGCTAACGTAAGCTCGCTCGAGTCTGCAAAAAATACACAATCTGCAAACTCAAACGTCGCCTTGCTCTCCTATACGCATGCACTCTATATAAGGGCAAACAGTGGACTATTCAAATTTACACGCAGACCGCAGAAGAAAGATAGACTGGAGAATGGGGACACTCGCCAAGACTATAACTTTACCATCAGTTTTCAGTGCAGCTCTTCCATCACCAAACCGAATCTGTTCTGTACTTTTCATCTTTCCTAAGAGGGTATGTAAATTTATGAACAATTCATTTGTTTTATTGCAGATTATTGTGTTAGAATATGTATCAGGATCAGACCTGAGGACTGAACTGAAATTGAGTTGTAAATGTTTAAAGGAATTCGATATATACCTCCGTCTATAATGGAATGTCAGTAGGAGTGATCAATTAAAGTTATTATACTGGAATAACGGACTTGGCACTCCAGAATGTGAAAGGCGAAGGTAGCATCATAATCATGTATAAAAATGTATTATATACTGATCAAAAAAAAAAAGAAACGCATAGCTACTGAAGGCACACACATAGCCATAATTTTGACATTCAATAACTTTTTTAATTTGATGAGATAATTGTTCAAATTGCACGTAAGAATATATTAGGGTTCAACCAATCAATTGACAGTTGTTTTGCATCTGGGTCACGAGAGTTTTTTGGCGTACGGACTTTCCCGTTAGTATGGTGTGTGGCCTCCTCTTGCATCGATCAGCGACTGGCATCTCCTGGGCATGGATGCGATCAGACGTCTAATGTGGGCCTTTGGCATGGCTGCCCACTCTTCCTGGAGTGCCTGGAACAGATCACGACTATTGGCTGGAGCAACGTCTCGGCGACAAACACGTCTATGCAGCTCATCCCACAGGTGCTCAATCGGACTCATGTCTGGAGACAGGGATGGCCAGGGAAGGGTAAGAATGTTGTTGGCAGTCAGGAACTGCGTGGTCAACCGTGCACAATGGGGTCTGGCGTTGTCCTGTTCAAACACAGACCTTTGGGCAGCCAAAAGTGGAAGGACATGGGGTCGAAGAATTTCATTGACGTATCGTTACGCATTCAAGCCTCCTTCAATGTGTACCAATTGACTCCTTCCGTTGTAACTGATCATTCCCCATACCATTGCACCTCCACCACCGTGCGGCGGAGCTTCATCAACGCAATTTTGGGCGAAACGTTCATTTTGCCTACGGTAGACCCTACGCCGTCTATCATGACGCTGCAACAAAAAGAAAGATTCGTCCCTAAACCAGACACGTCTCCATTGATTGTCAGCTGCCCAGAGACGTTGCTGGTTATCCCAAAGAAGTCGATTTTGACGATGGCGGAGCGTAAGGACAGGTCCTCGGTGAGGTCGTTGTGCCCAAAGTCCAGCGTCATGCAGGCTATTCCGGACAGTTTGATCAGACATATGACGTCCGGCAGGCAATGACTGGGCAGTTGAGGAAGCTGTTGTAAACCTGTCTCTGAGGTGACGAAGCCGAATAAAGTGATCCTCCGCTGCTATTATCACTCTGGGTCGTCCACTGCGATGCCGGTCTTCAACTGAGCCAGTGGCTTGGAACCGGTGCCAAAGTCGACTGATGGTACTCTGATGCACGTTTAGATGCCTGGCAACCTGACTTTGACTTTCGCCTGCATGCAGTCGGCCAATAGCAATGTTCTGAAATTTATCGATAGAGACGCCATAAATGTCTGCTTGAAAATGAACTGAAATGTTTGTGTGTAACGTTATCATTTTATAGGGTTTCAGTTGCGTAGTCAGTGAATAGTGTTCACCCCAAATTTTGATGCTTTCACGTGCGCGCAACATGAGCTGTGATCAAATATTGCGCAATAAACACTATTGACCACTGCGTTGTAATGATTACAAAAACGAACGCAATTCAGGTCAACACGTGCACTTGACAAGGTAAAGAACATTTGAGGCTGGTTTTTATATACCCTAGCACCAAATTTTACTTACAAACTCATAAAAACGCGCCCTCGGATAGCTATGCGTTTCTTTTTTTGAACAGTATATTTTATTCATGTAATATTTAGAAATGTTATGCAGATAGACACCTGTCTTCTCTCGTTACCCTAATCAGAACTGATCCCATGTACCATTCATCTATATGCAAACATCTAAACTCCCTCATTCTTGGACACATAGGCTTGTGGAATCTATGTCCAAAGGCTAGCCACGTGTCACCTATTGCCTCCAGGTTCATTCGTGTCACACTACACCAAAGGTCTAGAATCCTAGATCAATATTGCATTTCTGAACCAACACAGGAGCATCAGAGATTGCTATCTTAGATTAAAGCCATAGGCTCCCATCAGTGCTTGGTGGTCTAGAGCAAGACCTGCAACTGGCACTGCTGTGTATATTCAGAGAGGACTGTTACAGAACGTTAATGTTAAGTATTCTATGTGACAAAATTCCATCAATCATTGTGAGTGGTCAAAGCAAAAAGAGCTAAATAAAGCAAAAATTCCCTGGAAAAGAAAGGATTACTGTATGGACTACTACCTGGAAGCGATGCAGTGTTACCAAAAGAACTTCCCACAAACTGAAAAAAATAATGTTCACATCAGCTTCATGCCTGGCAGCACTGCGAGATAGATGATGAGGTCTTGCGCGTTAAAGAGAGCGATTGAAGGAAAAAGCAAAGAGGAAAGCTTACAAAGAGGAGGCTTAGACCATCAACGAGTATTTGATGTATCATTTATTGCTTAAATTTGCTGTATATATGTTCAGACTTTTCAGCTTGGTATTGGTGACAGTCAAGTAATACAGTGCTGATAATGCAGATTTCTGTTTTGGATCAGTAACATTATTACCTAAAGACTTCTTATAGATTCTGGGGATTTCAAAGCATATAAAGTTGTTTCCTAAAACTGCCTGCTGGTTAGAGAGGAAAGTACAACTGCTGTTTATGATTTGTAAGGTGATTCTAATCTTAAGATTTTCATAGGACACATCTTTGGTTTTATCAGACTAATGTAGACTGCCTAACACATTGGTTATAATCACATCTCCTTATTTATGTAGTCATTGAAGGTTATTTTTGTTTGTTTGGAGAGAGGAGTTACCTACACTTAAAATGCAAGCAGTAATGAAAGCATTTATAGCTAAAAACCTATTGTGGTTGATCATTGTTTCCGTATGTATCTTTCTATTGGTGCTTCAGTAAACAGTTAATTTTTGCAGAAAATACGATCTGTTTTCATCCTACTAATTTTCAGATGAACTTAATTTGTATAGGTATTTGCTAAATAATTGTCTGTTCATATTTAGTTTGTGAACCGTAGTAAACTGTGCGTTTCAGAAAAAATAAACTTGTATTTTCAGATTATACACACACACACAAAACAGAGTGTCGCCAAAGTTGATGTTGTGATACATCAGTATAATATCTTCCTAGTGTGCTACAATGCTGTCGGAAGATCAATTCTGTTACTTATCCTCCCCATCCTTTGGTCTTTGCAATAGTTTATAATCCATTCTTTAGATACCCATGATATCTGTGATAGTGTTCTCTAAAACCACATCATCTATGCTCCCGCTGATCCTATAAACTAGCTCTGTTTATTTATTGTCCATGATTTGCTTCCACATAACACACGCACTAAAAAATAATCAGTTAAATACCCGCTACACTGACAGCCTTTTCCTAGCCTGAATACAATCAGTGTACGTGAAGAGAGAATGTCACACATAATGCCATCTAGAAGATGAGACTAATGTGGTTGCTGTATTTTTCATTGTCCTTTTGTGATTTGTCATGTTCACATGCTACACAACCAACACCAAAGAATTGTTATATTCATCTGTCCACCCCATAGTATTGCATTACATGGGCTTTTACAGCAGTAGTTTGTGTAACACTGTGTAGGATCAGAGACTCTGCACTGTCTAGAATAAAATATGGTTCGCTCACAAATAGACGTTTAGAAAATGTTCAAACAATAACATTGACTCCATTCACTCCATACAAAATAATCATTATATACTCGACATAAATGTTATAACAATAACACTGACTATATTCACTTCATACAAAATAATAATTATATATTCGACATCAATGTTTTAACAATAACTTACTTCCTTACTTACTTAGTCGTTCCCCTTCTACCGTGATGTGTAGATGTTTGGAAGAGAGAGCGCCAGACTATCCTATCGACTGTCTTCCTCCTGGCCTGGTTCCATTCTAGTCCTTGGTCCTTCAAAGATTGTCTAATGTTGTTCTCCCAGGGGAGTCTGGGTCATCCTGTGGGTCTGGATCCCTGGCTCTTTGTTTCCCATGCTTGTCGTGGTATCCGATCTTCTCCCATTCTGCAGACATGGCCAAACCATCTTAGTTGGGACTGTTCTACTTGGGTCTGCAGGAGGTGGGATTTTAGGCCTTGACGTATTGTCTGGTTGCAGACCATGTCTCTTCTTGTTACTTCAACCACCTTCCTCAGATACCTCATTTCTGAGGTTTGGATCTGGCTTTTATGGGTTGTAGTCATTGCCCATGACTCGCATCCATATGTCAAGACTGGTACATATGTGGAGCGGTATACAGCCATCTTCGTTTTCTTACCAACCTCTCTCTTGCTGTGGAATCCTCGATTTGTGACCTGAAAAAGTCTCACATCTGCTGCTTTTCGAGTTCCAACTCTTCTTTAATGCCTCCCTTTCGGTCTATAATAGCTCCGAGATATTTAAAGTGGTCGACCTGCTCCTGGACCGATTCTCCCAGCTTAATCTGATGTCTTCTTTCTTCTCGTGATATCACTATAGATTTTGTTTTAGAGCTGCTTATGAATATACCTCTCTTCCTTCCGGACTTGCAGGTTGGATTGGAAATGTGCCTCTGATTTAACAATAAGGGCAACATCATCAGCAAATGCCAGCTCTGAAATACATGTCTCATCTTCCAGTACCCCACTGAATACTTTCTTGTTCTCTCCTTACATGACTTTATAACATCGTCCGTGAAAAGTATGAAAAGATAAGGTAACAGGATATCACCTTGTCTTACACCAGTGGTGGTCATGAACTCTTCTGACGTATGGTTTGCTGTCCTCACATAACTTCTGCAAGACTTGTAGAAGCTCTGTATAGCATGAATCAGAGGTGCTGGAATGTTCTTCCTTGACAAACAGTCCCAACGTTTTCTCCAGGGGACCATATCAAATGCCTTTTCCAGATCTATTTAACAAAGATGGATCTCACTCTTATACTCAAGGGCCTTTTCATTTAGCTGTCTGAGTGTGAAGATTAAGTCTTGAGTACTTCGGTTTGCTCGGAATCCGCACTGGACCTCATTCAATTGTGGCTCAGCTATGCGTCAGAGTCTCTGCTCTATGATTCTAGAGTAGATTTTACCAGGGACACTGAAAAGGGATATGCCTCTACGGTTTCCACACAGTCGATTGTCACCCTTTTTGAAAATTGGTTTGAAAATTTTAACAATAACGCTGACTATTTGCACTCCATACAAAATAATCATTATATACTCGACATCAATGTTTTAACAATAACACTGACTATATTCACTCCATATAAAATAATTGTTATATACTCGACATAAAGGTTTTAACAATAACACTGACTACATTCACTTCATATAAAATAATTATTATATACTTGACATCAATGTTTTAACAATAACACTGACTATATTCACTCCATATAAAATAATTGTTATATACTCGACATCAATGTTTTAACAATAACACTGACTACATTCACTCTATACAAAATAATCATTATATAACCATCATCAACGTTTTAACATGACTATATTCACTCCATATAAAATAAATATTATATACTCGACATCATCATCATTTTTTGAGCTTCTTATGAAGCATGGATTAACCACTGCAACATGTCCCACAGGAAGCCTGCACGATGTAGATACAAGTTCTGGTAGCAGTGGTCCTTGTATAAATGTGTTTTACATGATGAGGTTGTCTGGTAGCAGTGGTCCTTGTAGAAATGTGTTTTACATGATGAGGTTGTCTGGTAGCAGTGGTCCTTGTAGAAATGTGTTTTACATGATGAGGTTGTCTGGTAGCAGTGGTCCTTGTAGAAATGTGTTTTACATGATGAGGTTGTCTGGTAGCAGTGGTCCTTGTAGAAATGTGTTTTACATGATGAGGTTGTCTGGTAGCAGTGGTCCTTCTAGAAATGTGTTTTATATGATGAGATTGTCTGGTAGTAGTGGTCCTTGTAGAAATGTGTTTTATATGATGAGGTTGTCTGGTAATAGTGGTCCTTGTAGAAATGTGTTTTATATGATGAGGTTGTCTGGTAGTAGTGGTCCTTGTAGAAATGTATTTAACATGATGAGGTTGACTCGTAGTAGTGGTCCTTGTAGAAATGTGTTTTACATGATGAGGTTGTCTGGTAGTAGTGGTCCTTGTAGAAATGTGTTTTATATGATGAGGTTGTCTGGTAGTAGTGGTCCTTGTAGAAATGTGTTTAACATGATGAGGTTGTCTGGTAGTAGTGGTCCTTGTAGAAATGTGTTTAACATGAGTAGGTTGTCTGGTAGTAATGGTCCTTGTAGAAATGTGTTTTACATGATGAGGTTGCGTGGTAGTAGTGGTTCTTGTAGAAATGTGTTTTATATGATGAGGTTGTCTGGTAGCAGTGGTCCTTGTAGAAATGTGTTTTATATGATGAGGTTGTCTGGTAGCAGTGGTCCTTGTAGAAATGTGTTTTACATGATGAGGTTGTCTGGTAGCAGTGGTCCTTGTAGAAATGTGTTTTATATGATGAGGTTGTCTGGTAGTAGTGGTCCTTGTAGAAATGTGTTTTCTATGATGAGGTTGTCTG
Organism: Oreohelix idahoensis; assembly: GCA_024509875.1. Lineage (NCBI taxonomy): Eukaryota > Metazoa > Mollusca > Gastropoda > Stylommatophora > Oreohelicidae > Oreohelix > Oreohelix idahoensis. The sequence continues at coordinate 282,528 of JAMPIV010006302.1, read as the reverse complement.
GTATTAGTGGTCCTTGTAGAAATGTGTTTTATATGATGAGGTTGTCTGGTAGTAGTGGTCCTTGTAGAAATGTGTTTAACATTATGAGGTTGTCTGGTAGATATGCGTTTTATATGATGAGGTTGTCTGGTAGTAGCGGTCCTTGTAGAAATGTGTTTAACATGATGAGGTTGTCTGGTAGTAGTGGTCCTTGTAGAAATGTGTTTTATATGATGAGGTTGTCTGGTAGTAGTGGTCCTTGTAGAAATGTGTTTAACATGATGAGGTTGTCTGGTAGTAGTGGTCCTTGTAGAAATGTGTTTAACATGATGAGGTTGTCTGGTAGTAGTGGTCCTTGTAGAAATGTGTTTTACATGATGAGGTTGCGTGGTAGTAGTTGTCCTTGTAGAAATGTGTTTTACATGATGAGATTGTCTGGTAGCAGTGGTCCTTGTAGAAATGTGTTTTACATGATGAGGTTGTCTTGTAGTAGTGGTCCTTGTAGAAATGTGTTTTACATGATGAGGTTGTCTGGTAGTAGTGGTCCTTGTAGAAATGTGTTTTACATGATGAGGTTGTCTTGTAGCAGTGGTCCTTGTAGAAATGTGTTTTACATGATGAGGTTGTCTGGTAGCAGTGGTCCTTGTAGAAATGTGTTTTACATGATGAGGTTGTCTGGTAGCAGTGGTCCTTGTAGAAATGTGTTTTACATGATGAGGTTGTCTGGTAGCAGTGGCCCTTGTAGAAATGTGTTTTACATGATGAGGTTGTCTGGTAGTAGTGGTATTTGTAGAATTGTGTTTTACATGATGAGGTTGTCTGGTAGTAATGGTCCTTGTAGAAATGTGTTTTTCATGATGAGGTGTTCTGGTAGCAGTGGTCCTTGTAGAAATGTGTTTACATGATGAGGTTGTCTGGTAGTAGTGGTCCTTGTAGAAATGTGTTTTACATGATGAGGTTGTCTGGTAGTAGTGGTCCTTGTAGAAATGTCTTTTACGTGATGAGGTTGTCTGGTAACAGTGGTCCTTGTAGAAATGTGTTTTACGTGATGAGGTTGTCTGGTAGTAGTGGTTCCTGTAGAAATGTGTTTTTCTTGATGAGGTTCTCACCCTTTTCATGACCCCATTCACATTCAACGAAATGTCTTCATGTACAGCAGTCCAATTATTTGTTAGCTTCTTCAAAGACTCCCCCCTCCCCCCGGAAATATTCGTTATGTGACCTAGATTATTGCTAACAAATACGGAGTCCACACAAGACATGTGATTATACAGGATAATTGTAAAGGTAATTGTTATTTTGAATTTGTTAGTTCTTCATATTATCCAATTACTTTATATGAAACAAACGTCGCAATACAGGGACTTATCTGTTATTTTGTGACATAAAATGATGTGTCACATTAACACAAGAGCGCAAGTGGTGATCACTTGACATTGTGGCGGGCAATAATATTTGCTCTCTCTTGTAACGTTGAGTTTATTGTTCATTTTAGAATTGTGTTTCTTTTGTTTTGTTTCTGGGAATATAAAATACAACTTATGTGTCACATGGTCGTTCTTGCTTCCTTGTTTTGACACGTGGTTTAGGAATATCCAATAGACATTACGTGCTGATAATACAATTAAAAAATCATCTTGTAGAAATATTATATCCCATTCTGTGATCACGTGATCGTCCTTGACATTTTATGGCACCAGTCCCGCTTGGGTCATGGCTCTCAAGTGACATACGTTCTCTTAACTACTCGGCCAGAGCTTTGAACTTAATCCATTTCGATAAGGGGGCATCACTAAAATGGTTATTTTCACCTGATGTTGTAAAAGTCTCTGCTCTCATAATCTTTGAGGTCATCTCCATTTGGTGCGATCGGCATCTCCGTCCTCCCAGAATCCTGGACTAATCTCTTCATGTCTCTCATGCACACATCTTTCAAACTTTAGCTGCGTTTGTCTTTTTTTTAATTAGGGGAAATGGAGGGTGGCAAGCGCAAGCTTTGATTCAATATTAAGTTTAATCCAGTTGAGAGATATTTAGCACTTTGTTGCAACACATAGACGTTTTTATAATGGGAGTCACAGAAATGATTGTTAGTTACCTCCCTTGGAGTGCTTGGCCGGTTACATTTTACAAACTCGGCAAGTATCGATTCCATACGCATTGGAGAAAAAGATAGGGAAAGGTGGGGGGGGGGGAAACAGTGAGTATCCATATACACAATAATCATGTAAAGTCATTGACTTTATACTAACTTTCTGTATTCACTACACAACAAGACATTGACTTTGGGAACTCTTATCAATTGTTCACTACCATATCATTGCTATTTCCCTCATATTAAACATTAAGATACATTTTTGCGTTTATCTAAGGGACGTAATTTTTTATTACAAGGGGGGTAATGAATGCGGGAAAGCAAATCATACGTTTAAACATATTGCAGATTTATTTCACATAATTTTGCTTGTAGTACATTTATTGCAACTATAAAAGATTAAGTGTATTTAGGATTAAGAAGAAAACGATTCTTTGATTTGCCATTGTTATATAAATATGCAGTTATATTTTATATGGGATAAATAAATGCACGCTAGGCTATATACAAGTTAGTAAATATGTATAACTCGAATTTCTTTTATTGCATTATGAATTATTAACAAACTATTTGCAATTTTTGGCCGGCACAAAGTGCTGCCTAAACTAAAGTTGAGACGATGTAATTGACAAGTCCCCTTGTGAGCCCGATAATGAGCATAAGTCCCTACCTACCTTCTCCACCAAACATATATTTATTTATATACTAGTAGATATACCCTGCTTTGCTTGTGTAAAAAGGAATTAAATAATATAACTTATAATACAGTCAGACAGAGGTTCTAAAATATAGATTAGCTTGCCCGAAGTAGACCAAAGGCGCCCAAACTATCGCCCGAATTAGCCAAAAATTCGCCTAATGTAGCCCAAAGTCGGCCAAAATATCGCCCGATGAAGCCAAAAAAATTGTCCAAAATAGCCTAAAGTCGTCCAAACTAAGCCCAAAGTAGCCACAAACGGCCCAAAATATCGTCCGAAGTACCCCAAAGTCACCCAAAACATCGTCAGAAGTAGCCGAAAATCTTCCAAAACAGCCATTAAAAATAACGGCCCAAAATAGCCCCAAGTTACCAAAAATATCGCCCGAAGTAACCCAAAAATAGACTTATTTTTTTTATGTTAGCGCTTTTCTATAATTAATTTTTAGAAAGCAGTTAAACAGAGAGACAACTCTGCTGCTTTGCAGGTAGCCTGGGGAGGAATAGAGGAATTATGTCGTAGCACATGGAGATCTTGTTTTTATTTTGAAAACAGGAAACTATTTTTCTTTATGCAGTAGGGCGTGCTGAAAAGGGATATTAAAAAAAACGAGAACCAAGGGAAATAATACGATTAATGTCTAGCTTTCATTACCAATATAACTTGTTGCGTCCCCTGAAACACAGACAGACAGACAAACACCACTCACACACTCACACACACACACTCACACACACACACACACACACAAAGAGGCTCTATAATATAGAATACAGACATATTAATAGCCATGACTCTATATTCCACCGTACACATGCTGTCTCATGCACTACCTTTCTCGCTGCTCATCTTTCCCATTCCTACTACATAATGCTGGCGCTTCGTCTTCGTGTCCTTTCTGACCTTGGGGGATGACCGAGAGCTATGCTCAAGAACGTGGCTGTCTTGTGATTTAGTCAGTGTTATTAACACAACGTTTTGATTTAACCCTGATTTTTGTATTACACGAATATATCTATTTAATAAACACGTTCGGTGCAATGAATTGCAATAAAAAATTAGATGTAAATCATTTTGGACCGAATCAAACACATGACATTCGACTTAACACCAGTAAAGACGAGTTTGACAAACCTAAAGGAAAATTGTAATTTCATCTCAAGTGGCTTCAAATAATTATCCAGTTCTTATTAATTATATTTTTGTTGTTAATTTGGGTTTGGTTGTAAGGAACATTTTATTGCACATAGACAAGTCCATTAGTGCTCCGATCTCGTCCTTTAGATCACTCAAGGGGGATCTCAGCACAGTGCAAAACTCGTAGCACCGGCGATAATTACAATGTGTGTACATAGGAATCACACATTCTATAAATATATGTGTGGTAGGTAGGTTTCCTAATTTTTTTTATTTTCCAGGAGCAGCGGCCGTATGTCCTACTCTTTACAATTTCCTACGGCCGAGGGATTTATAGCGTGCGCTGCTTACACCTGGGGCCTCCTCTTTGTCGCCCTCATCCTAGAAGTCTAGACATTAGATCTCACTACCCAGGAAACATCATTGGGAACTACTGGTTCTGAGATAAACATATCCATCAATTATATTAACTGTGTGGGGAGCGAACCTGGTACATTCACAATTAGAGGCGGACGCCTTACCTCTTCGCCACTCCGACCGCACAATTATATTTTTTTAACTTGTTAACGTGTAACAATTAAATTTTTCGTCTTGTAAGTATAAGCTTGACTATGAATAAATTGTACTGCTTTATTTGCGTATAATGTTGCCACATTAATCCTTTGTTGTTTTGTATGCTCCTGACACATTAACTGCAATATTATTTTTTAAATAATTCCATCAGCCACCACGCACTGGAGCCGCCAATGACCACAGATTATACAAGGTAAACAGGTGGCAAATGTTCCAAACAATAAACAAAAATGGTTGACTTAAGGCATGCCAATATTAATGGTTACACAGAGAAGTCCTAATAATATTAAATAGCTTGCGCACACGAAGAGGGCGTAGTCAATCGAGTATTTACAATAGTCGATCCTCGTGTAAGTATTGCCCATCCTCCCGTTCTGTTCATTAGGAAGTCATGTGACCAGTTATACTTTGTCTTTAGAGTTTATGATTATCTTTTTTAATTTTGTATTTGCTCTACTCTAATCTTATTTTTTATATTGCAAATGACGTGAAGCCTCCATTGTAGAATTAATTTTTTTTTTTTTTTGGCTTTCTATTCTTTCAAAACCATTCATAGAGTCTCGTGCCGACTGGCGTTAACGATAATATGTTTTCATGTCCTCGGAAATCTCTAATAAGGTGTGTGTTTTCAATTCTCGTCTTGTTTCATATTGCCAGTTTGTTGAGGTATTTTTCTCATCGTCTCTCTCTTCTTTTTTTTTTTTTGAGTTCAATTAATCAGCTATTATTAGTTTATACGATTTTGTCTTCTCATGATGTGTTTAATCAGCAATGATTGTTTACGCCTAACTGTGTAGATTCATTACTATGATGATTTTCTTCTGCTTTTGTGATGACTTCGTCACTTGATTTTCTTATCTCCAAAGTGTCTGTAGCAACGCACCCTTCGGAGTAACTATGCCTCTGCTGCCTACATTTTAATTTTCTTCACACATGTTTGTTTACTGTCTATTTATCACATGCGTAAAGTAATAAAGTATATAATAACATCGTAAAAACATTCTAGGTTCTAAAGGTTGTCATACCCCGGGAATTGTAGTGATGATAAACTCTCACTGCAAATAAATTATTCAACGGCACACGCCTCAACTAGCCTCTGACAACCAAGCCCAGCTCCCGGCCTTCATGTGTGGCTCAATTCGAACCTGGTGGAACTGTTTCTACTGACGGGAGAAGGATCGAAGGCAAGTCACTGGCGCCTTAAAACCAGTAGCATCGGGCAGAGAGGGCTCGTGATCCTTGGTTGGTATCCTGTCTAGGAAAAGGTAAATCTCTGAATCCAAATCACCGCTGCCTTGCGTGAATATCGAGAAAAAGCTCTCAGGATAAATCCCAAGCCGGAGTCCCTAATGCAGTCTAATGGTAATTCGACATTATTCTGGCAACACCTGCTCTATGGAAGGTACCAAACTGTATCGGCTACTGCAGTTCCTTCAGACCTACCGGCTGAATGGAGAGAGGGAATATGCTGCATGTGCAACAGCTTTATCTCCCTACAACTGTGTCCAAGCTCGCGTCCTGGAGAGGACACTCCAGCTTTACCCTATAGGTGTCGACACAACACAGGAAGTAGTAGTTACTGGTTATAACTTATAAGCCTCCTGGACAATGGGCATAGGTCATGGCGCCAGGGGCTACTTCCGACAATGGGAAAGGTTCTAGGATCTTACTGGACAGCTACCGCCAGCTTCAAGCTAGACCGAACTCAGCCAGTTAGATGTTGTCCCGTCACTGTCTGCTTTCCCTAGTGGGTGCATGGGGATTAGGGTTAACCCAGAACTGTGGAAGAAAATTTCGTACCAAGCAATAATCACAAAACAAGAAATAACATTGTATTGGCGAGGTGAATGAAAACAGACAACGGCTCATGGCGTTGTGTGTCCATCATGACCTCTGCGTAACCAATACCTACTTTCAGATAAAACTGTAGCATGGAGTGTTAATGGTGACACCCACGATCCAAGCAATGGCACCACCTGGATCTGATTCTTATCAGAAGACCACTTCTCAAGTCTGTGCTCTCCACGCAATCGTACCATAGCGCAGACTGTGGTACAGATCACTCCTTGGTTTGCTGCAAAATCGGAGCATAACCAAGAAAACTCCATCGTGTGAGACATGAATGGAAACCACCCACTGATATCAGCAAGATGTCAGACCCTGTCATGGTCGCTCAATTTACCATGACCTTCAAGAAAGCGCTCAGTAGCCCACACCAGGGTGATAGTGTTACAGTAAAATGGAAGCACCTACGGAACACCATTCATAGTACTGCGCTTGCTATCTTTGGTAAGACGACAGCGAAGTCAAATGACTTGTTTGATGCTTCATCAGATGTGATGACACCTGCCATTGAAGCTTACGGCAGTGCTGTGATTGAATACAAATGTTCACCGAGTGCTAGAACCCTACAGATCATGAAGGCTGCGAGAAGCAAAGTCCAACAAACTGCTCGACGTTGTGCAAATGACTACTTGCTCCAGCTCAGTGAGAATATCCAGACCGCAGCACAAACAGGCAACACTAGAGGCATCTCTCTTCTTAGGATTGTTGGTAAGGGTTTTGCCAGAGGCTTATTAATACAACTACACACGTTAGCTGAGTGCATATATCCAGAGTCCCAGTGTGGATTCCGAGCTGGTAGATCAACAATAGACATGGTCTTTTCTCTCCACCAGGAAAAAACAAGAGAGCAGAAAAGGCTTTTATATATCGCATTTATTAACCTCACAAAGGCATTTCACCTGGTTAGCAGAGATGGATTCTTCAAAATCCTCTTGAAAACAGGCTGCCCCACTAAATTGCTGGAAATGAAGACATGAAGGGAACAGCCCAAAATGCTGGAAGCGCATCACAACATACGCAGTATGCCTTACAATAAGACTAAAGAAAACAAATGTGCTGAGTCAGGATGTTGATGTTGCACCAGATATTACTATCGATAACTATGAATTGGCAGCGGTACGCCACTTCACATACTTGGGGCCCAACATCAACGACAATCTCTCTCTCTTGCCACATAAATTGACAGCCGCATCGGCAAAGCAGAATTCACCTTTGCCCTCCTCACAATGCGTGTTTGAGGAAACTACAAACTCACAACGAAGATCAAAGCTGCGGTATATAACTCTTGCGTCACCAGCACACTTCTATGTGGTAGCGAGACATGGACAACCTATGCTAAGCAAGAAAGGAGGCTCAATAGCTTACATCTACGGTGTCTACGATACATAATCGGCATTTCGTGGAAAGATAAAGTGACAAATGTCGAGGTGTTGTCACGTGCTGACCTTCAAAGCATAAATACACTGCTTAGACAGCGCAGACTACACTGGCTTGATCAAGTCCACCGTTTAGGAAGATAGTCGCATCCCGAAACAAATCTTCTACGAACAAGGGGCAGATGGCAAAAGAACAGTTGGGCGACCGCAGCTGAAGATCAAAGGTTTGTGCAAGAGAGACATGAGGCCACTGGACATAAATCGAGCAACCTGGGAGGATGAAGCTGCCGATCGCACAATGTGACATAGCTCTCTACAGCGCCACTTGATATTGGGCGAAATGTAGCTCTCACGGCAAGCAAACGAGAGGTAAAAATGTTGAAAGAAATACGAGGAAAAAAAAAACAGCTGAAAGCTGTCACCTCAATGGCACATTCCTGTAGGTAGTTTTGACTGAAGGTGCTATTATTATTATTATTATTATTATTATGATTGTACCATTCTTGCTGCGTAGGTTGTAAGTTTGTTGTTTTTTTAACTTTGTAATTAATTGCTTGTTTGTTTGTGTATTTATTCTTATCGAATATCTGCAGTGTATTAGACAGCTGGTTTTGTCTTTGCAAGTTGTGCACTGAGTTCATTTTTACATCAACTAGTCAGATGTTATGATGGATCCAAGACACGTGAACAGTTTCACTTGCTTTAATGCTCTCTCTTTTTCACATATTCCACTTTCTGGGATGATGTCGTGTCTTAATTGTTGCTGTTGCTGCTGCTGCAGGCTGCTGCCGCTGTAGTAACGTCATGTAACAGTGTTGGTCAAAATTGAAGTTATATGTAACAATCTCTTTCACAACTCAGACGTTGTTAACTGGACATCAATGGTGTTGCTTGTATGATGTTATTTTGCACGTTTGCTTATGTAGTTTACATTAGCAAGCAGTTGGTGACAAAAAAAAAAAAAAAAAAAAAAAATATATATATATATATATATATATATATATATATATATATATATATATATATATATATATATATATATATACGAGGGGCGTTCAGAAAGTAATGCACCACATCGCTTTTCTCAGCTAATAATGAAGATAGAAGCATGAAATTTTGCACACTTCAAATATGGAATGTGCCAATTGTATGCACTAAATTGCACTGCAACATGCCAAATAATACGGCTGCCCTAAACCGTTGAAATGGAGCGTGTTAGCAGCTTGCGTTATAAACAGCGAATTGTGACAGAGTTTTTCGTTGCAGAGAAGGAAACTGTTGTGAATATTCACAAGCGTCTATGTGATGTGTATGGAAGTTTTGCAGTCGTCAGGAGTACAGTCAGTCGCTGGGTTCAGAGAATCAAAGAATCAGGAAGTGGAGATACGGAGCTGCTTGATCGGCCGCGCTGTGGACGTCCTGCCACAGCCACCAACGCAGAAATGTTGAAATGCGCTGAGGTCATTATTCTTACTGATAGGCGAATCACTACTCAACAATTGGCCTTACAACTGTCAGTCAGCATTGGTAGTGCAAATGCAATTATAAAAACTCTCGGATTTTCTAAGGTTTGCGCAAGATGGGTTCCTCGAAGTCTCACAAATGACCACCGATTGGAAAAGAAAGCAATTTCTTCTGAATTGTTGGAGCGTTTCAATGCTGATGGAGAGAGCATTTTGGCTAAGATCGTTACAGGCGACGTAACCTGGGCACATCAAGTTGAACCTGAGACAAAAAGACAGTAAATGGAGTGTCATCATTCGCAATCACCACGAAGAAAGAAATTCAAGGCAATTCCTTCTGCTGGAAAGGTCATGATCACTGTCTTTTGGGACATTGAAGGTGTGATTCGTGTGGACGCTATGCCAAGAGGAGAGACAATCAATTCGCAAGCTAACATTAAGACATTGAAAAAACTCAATCAACGTTTTCGCAGAGTTCGGCCGCACAAACATCTAGCAGACCTGCTTCTCCTTCACGACAATGCGCGCCCTCACACAAGTCTGGCAACACGGAAAGAAATCACCAAATTGGGTTGGACTGTACTACCCCATCCACCCTATAGTCCCGATTTGGCACCCTCTGATTTTCATATATTTGGTCCACTTAAAGATGCACTCCGTGGGACAAGGTTTGAAGATGATGAAGGAATGATTCATGCAGCGAAGAAATGGCTACATGATCAAGACAAAATCTGGTACGGGCTAGGAATACATGCACTTGTTTCGCGCTAGCATAAAGCCGTACAAGTTGATGGGGATTACATTGAATAATAGCGATGTTTACATGACATATCCATGTATATTGTGCATAAATTTCATGCTTTTTGAATAAACAGCTCCTGATAAAAACGATGTGGTGCATTACTTTCTGAACGCCCCTAGTATATATATATATATATATATATATATATATATATATATATATATATATATATATATATATATATATATATACATATTTATATATATATGATAGTAATCTCTTTACAGAGCGATACAACAGGAAGCAATCTGATCATCAGAAGAAGTCCCCCGTCCGACAAGTGTTTCGGCCCGATATACTCCTTTACACTCTAAGCTGAGCGGGCCCACTTGGGTCATGACTCCCAAGCGTGTCAGCCTCCTGTGGTCTTGTATCGAAGATGAATCCATTTCACTTATGATAGCATCTTTAATCCACAACTCCGCCAGCCGTGGAGGCAATTGTGAAAGTAACAAAGAGAAGACAAATTATTCCGTTCGTTTCGTCGCACACACTGAGACACCATCGCGAAACCGACGAGTCTAGCCACTGCGCGTTCGCCACTGAAATTCTGACACACTGACACCTCTATAATATACACCGCCTGTCGCCTCTCAGCCACAGCCCTTTCACTAGTACACCAAAAACTCAACGTATTGTGGACTTTGACAAATTTCCTGGTGTTTTCTGTACCGCAGCGTTTATTGTCACGAATTCCATTGCCCCTTGCGGTTGTTCCACAGCCAGCATGATGCCTTTTCGGCAGTTTCACTAAGCCTCTTCAGTGCCCTTGTTCTCGACTGTCCCCTCAGCCCCAACAGTTTCAATAGATCATACACTGATGCAGCCACAAGCCCTCTTGTGCCCACTTCAACAGCCATGACCCTTGCAGTGAACCCATCTTGTCTCAGATCTGCGGCCAGATCATTATTCTTGGCCGCTTTGAACAAATGTTGCTCGTCTAATCTGGATTCAAATGGCACGGTCAGTTCAATCAGTATGACCTGAAGCGTTGCTGAAGAATGAAGCACTATATCCGGCCATCCCCGCGATTTTCTGATACTTTCTGGATATGCCCCTCGTCTAGGTAGGTCTACCGCCATCTCCCAGTCGTTTGCACAGTCAAGAAGAGATGGTAAACCGCTACCAGGTTTACTCGGTTTGGGGTGTGCTGACTTTACTGCCCTCAGAAAGTATGTATTTGCGGTGCTCGGCCTGGGTTTGCTATTCGCCTTCATCCTTGCCAGATCTATTGTCGCAGCAAGCTCATTTAGCACTTTGTTATGGCGCCAAGTGTATCGCCCTTGTCCTAATGACACCTTACACGCTAAGAGCACGTGTTCGAGTGTCTGCCTCCCCTGGCACAGGGGGCACTGCTCATCATCCGACTTTCCCCATTTCACAAGGTTGATGGCCGACGGCAGCAGGTCATACATTGATCTAACAACGAAGCTGAGCCTAAGAGGTGCCATATGCCATATATCATTCCATGTCGAGGACCTCTGCAGGGCTCCTTCCCATGTAGTCCATTGGCCTTGTTGAACCGGCTGCACTGCTTTTTGCAACCTCTTATCATTCTCAGCTCCTCGTATCTCCTGAACTACCATGTCTCTGCACTCCCTGCTTGATGCCTTGGACCACCAGCGGATGTCTACATAACCAAATCCCCGTCTATTCGTTTGTGTGTATCCGATTACCTCCCTCAGTTTGAAAGACTCTTGGGCAGCATCAACAGCTTCTTCCATTCTCCACTTCCTTCCCGTTTTCAGTGTGGGCTGGATGGACTTAACCACGTCATCAGCTGACTTGCGTAGCATCATTGCAAGATTTGCCTTTCCAACTTTGTACTCTTCAACAACTGACTTGAAAGGAAGAAGTTTTGACTTTTTGCAGTACAGTGCTACATCTGACAGATCTGGTGGTACCCCTAGCCACTTTCTCATGAACTTGTTGACCTTCTGCTCTATAGCTTCCACTGTACTTGTGCTTATTTCATATATAAGTGGCCACAGCAACTTCGGTATCAACATGAACTGGTGGCACCACAGTTTGAACTTTCCAGGAGTCTGCTTTGGTCTATGATCTGTAGCCCTCTGTCTGCCATTTCTATTGTCTATTGCACTGCCTTCGAGTCTTTTAATGAGGCATCGTACACCCTGCCAAGACTTTTAACAGGTTCCTTAATGACAGTAGGGATTCTTTGGTTGGAAACCATGAATATGACCTCTGCTATCTTCCCTTTCCTGACTGATAGGCTTCTCGACTTCTTGGGTTTGAAGCTCATTCTGCACCAGCTGACTAGTTCATCCAGGCGAGCTAACATCCTCCGGGCCTGATGTTTATGTGACACATTCCACCGAGCTTTGGACCTATAGCCATTCCTTCAGCCGCATTGAGGATTACCTGCATAGCCATCACGAATAGTATCGGAGAGATGGTACACCATATCGCAATTTCAACTTCAAGGCCAATCCACTTCGTTGTGTACTCTCTGGTTGAAAATCTGACAGCAAACCCTGCGAAATACAGCTTCAGCATTGCTGCAAGCTCTTGTGGAACATGATACATTTCTAGGGCCTGCCACAACATCTGGTGTGGAACGGATCCATAAGCATTCGCTTGATCCAACCAGATTACATGGAGGTTTGTTCTGTCAGACTTTGCCTTTTGGATTGCTTCCCAGATCATTGTGGCATGCTCTAGACATCCTGGTGTACCTGGGATACCTCCTTTCTGAATGGTAGTGTCAATGTACCCATTTGCCAGGAAGTATGTAGTGAGTCTTTTCGCCATCACTGAGAAGAATATTTTCCCTTCCACATTGAGAAGTGAGATTGGCCTGAACTGACTGATGTCTATCGAATTGTGTTCCTTCGGGATGTAGACTCCGTTCGCCTTTCTCCACTCCTTGCTTTCAAGCTGGGTTTTCCACGCATTCTTCAGTAAACGGAGCAGTCGCTTGAGCACTTCAGGGCATCTCTTATACACCACATATGGAACACCATTAGGACCTGGAGCTGACTTGCACCGAGCTTTCTGGACAATGCTTTCTACCTCTTGCACCGTTGGGGGCTTGGTGTTAAATTCAGCTCCTGGCTTACTCGGCCATTTATGGCCTGCCATGCTGCTGAGCGGCTCATCTCTGCGACCATCTGAATATGTCATTCTAAGGTGTTCTTCCAGGTCTTCTTTCTTGATGTTTAGCGTACCCGACCGTGGCTGCTCAAACAGTTCTTTGGCAGACTTGAAGAGCTCCCTGAAGAATCTTTCCCTATCCCTTTGCGTCTTCCTTCTCTTCCTGCACAACCTTTCTGCTCTACACAGGGCATTATGTTAGCCTTTCAGGTGCTCCCAAACATGTCGTAACCCTTCCTTCTCTGTGGCAGCTGCGTTCTTGAAAAGTTTTCGGGCATGCTTCTTCTGTTTCCTGATTTCTCCTATTTTAATTTGTCTTCTACTTTTTCGTGGTGGGTTACTTTCCCTTGCCTCCCTCACTCCGAACACTTTGCGACAGCGCAGATATATTATTCCGCTGAAGATTTCCAGCTTCTTCTCCAAAGTTATCTGCTTCAGGTTTTTATCCAACTCTTTTGCCAAGGCTTCGTCCAGCTGTTCCCAAAGCCCTTTTGCACTGGTAGGTGGAAACTTGATTGCATCTCTCTTCCCGTCCAAGAAGTGTGTGAGATCATCATCAGGCAGATCAACTTGAATGTACTCAGCACTGTGTATTGACTCCTGGCTGCGTTCTTCTAACGTCTTATTCGTCGAGACAGAGCGCTGTTGATCTCCCCCATATGACCTCCCACACCCCTTTTTCGTTCGGTGGATTTTCATTCCTCTCTGAGTAGAGAATTCCCTACCACTGGCACATGGAAATTTCAGCCGTTGTTCAGAGCTCGAAGTCCGTGTAACGGGTCTGGTCGATTCCAATGAGGCGCCTGTGGATTCATCATTCCCCCCCCCCCCCACACCCTTTCGGTGAATCCTGGGGCATCTATCATTTTTGGGTCCTGTAGCAATTGAATACAGCTTACGGTGTGCTAACCCGGTCCGCCGGTTTCTAGTCTTTCCCAGTGTCATCTGTCTTTCCAGAAGTCAATTGGTCTTTTCCCGATCGTCACTGGTTTGACCATGTAATTATGATAGGAAACTCTTTACAGAGCGATACAACAGGAAGCAATCTGATCATCAAAAGAAATCCCCCCGTCCGACCAGTGTTTCGACCCGATATACTCCTTTACACTCTAAGGGAGCGGGCCCACTTGGGTCATGACTCCCAAGCGTCTCAGCCTCCTTTGTCTTGTATCGAAAATGAACCCATTTCACTTATGGTAGCAACTTTAATCAACAACTACGCCAGCCGTGGAGACAATTGTGAAAGTAACAAAGAGAAGACAAATTATTCCGTTCATTCCGTCGCACATACTGAGACACCATCACGAAACCGACGAGTCTAGCCACTGCGCATTCGCCACTGCAATTCTGACACCTCTATAATATACATCGCCTGTCGCCTCTCAGCCACAGCCCTTTCACTGGTGCACCAAAAACTCAGCGTATTGTGGACTTAGAAAAATGTCCTGGTGTTTTCTGTACCGCAGCGTTTATTGTCACAATCTCCATTGCCCATTGCGGTTGTTCCACAGCCAGCATGATGCCTTTCCGGCAGTTTCACTAAGCCTCTTCAGTGTCCTTGTTCTCGACTGTCCCCTCAGCCCCAACAGTTTCAATAGATCATACACTGATGCAGCCACAAGCCCTCTTGTGCCCACTTAAACAGCTATGGCCCTTGCAGTGAACCCATGATGTCTCAGATCTGCGGCCAGATCATTATACTTGGCCGCTTTGATATATATTTACGAGATAGCTACTGAAGGCACACACATAACTGAAGACCATTAAAAACGCACCACTATTATATATACTGATGCCGAGAAGCTGGAAAAAAAAGTGTGGGAATGGATTTTCCCCGTGTTTGTCATGAGGCAGAGAGCAAATGGCTTCTGGAATGGAAAGTGCATGATTCAACCCACGGGTTTGTGTACAGACTACATGAAAACAACACGATTCCCAACAGCTATGAACCTGAAAATGTGTACGCGTTGTGGAAGTATACTCGGTATAAAAATGACGTTGAGACAAAACACCAAGTACATGTCCTTAAAATGCCACGACTATCTGAAAACGACCGCCAACGAGCCATTGGTATGTTGGAGGCCGGAATGACCTCGCTGGCCATTGCCAGAAGGATGAATTGCCACCACAGCACTATTGTACGTCTCAATGAGCGTTAGGGAACCACTGGCAGTGCCCGGGATAGACTTCGGGGTGGCCAACCCACGAGTTACTACCCCTGCGCAAGATCGTCATATTGTGCTGAGTCACCTAAGGAATCGTTCTCTCCCGGCAAGTCAAATAGCAAGAGCAATAGTGGGTAGACGTGGGCAAGTCTCTCGAATGACAGTCATACGACGACTCAGAGATACAGGCCTTACTGCAAGACGACCTTATGTTGGGCCAAACGTGACTCACAGACATCGTCAGCAGCGCCTGCAATGGGCAGAGCAACATGTCAAATGGACTAGACTGCAGTGGAATGCTGTCCTATTCACATACGAGAGCAGATTCAACATATCCTTTGCTGATGGACGTATGCGGATTTGGCGACGGTGTGGAGAGCGCTTTGCAGATTGCTGTGTTCGTCAGCACAACCGATTTGGAGGTGGCAGTATTCACATTTGGGGAGGATTCAGTTTTCACCATCGCTTGCCTCTTCACGTCTTCCGTGGAAATGTTAATGCTGTGACATATCGAGATGAGGTTCTGGATGCATTGGTTGCTCCTGCGTTCACAAATTATCCAGACTTGCAGCTTCTCCAGGAGGATAACGCACGTGCGCACACCGCATGCATTACGTAGCAATATCTACAGCAGCAGAACATTGTGACGATTGATTGGCCTGCCCTATCACCAGACATGTCCCCTATAGAACATCTGTGGGACGAGCTTGGACGCAGAGTCTACAGGCAAGGTTCTCCAGCTAATCTGCAACAGCTCGAAGCTGCTCTTACACGTGAATGGGACTTGATTCCCCGGAATTTCCTTCAGAGACTTGTGCGTTCCATGCGGAGCCGCTGCAAAGCTTGTTTGCAAGCACACGGCGGACATACCAGATACTGAGGATAGTGTGAATGAATTTTTTTTTTGGTTGCATTTTTGGTTTTCTCTCTTGCCTGCACAGAATGCAATGAATTTCATAACAATCAAATGTACACATTAATGACCAGCATGGATTCATAGAAAAATGAATAAAGATTCCAAATATGTAAACTTGTAAACACTTATATTTACATTTCACACTCTGTTCCTGGATTATACAGGTGGTGCGTTTTTAATGTGCTTCAGTATATACATATATACATATATACATATATATATATACATATATATCTATCTATATATATATATATATATATATATATATATATATATATATATATATATATATATATATATATATATATATATATATATATTTATTTATTTATTTATTTATATTTTAGTATAAAGATGAAAACTCTCCTTGTCCATCGTAGTAGATGTAAGTGTGTGTTCAAGAATATTATGTACAGTCTGTACAAACAAAGTTATCTTCAACAATGGTCAGCATCAACATTTTCTCTGGAATAATGTGTACGTTATCTTACACCTGCATTTCGCAGGAATTCTAAATTTAAATTCCAGTAAATTTATTCTACAGTTGACATGGTCCTTTACTTCCTGTGCACATTTTGCACCAGTGAATGAGTTAGAAAATGATTTGCCCAAACGTCCTACTGCACATCGAGGTATAACTATTTATGAGCACTGTCTTTAGCTCTTACAAATAATCAGGTTCAATGTTGCTTTTCTTTTTTATGTGAAATGACAGGCTTCTAATGGTTCTCTTTTCTCAAGAAACCCATGTCTTGTACTTATAACATCTCTCGTCATATAATAATTCTATAATCCACATCACAAAATACGTCTTACCAACCAATTCCGCAGTATCTTATTTCTCTTTTTCTTCCTCGTTCGTCCTGAAGGTACGTTGTTTGCGTTGTGTCTGTTTACACCGGAGCTGCGATATCTGCGCATTTCGGCCGACACATCCGACTTCAGCACGGCATTTTTTGGGACCGGGTTTGCCTTCCCTCTTCGATCCATACTCTCTCAGCCAGACTGCAGTGATGCAGCCTGTTTCCAGGACCACCACGTGGAGGTGGAGTAGTGTCTTGGTTAGCTCTGGTTCGCTGACCCTGACGCAAGCAGTCAAGCTATGAGTTGCTGACTGCAATCTCTATTGCTGCATCTTTGGGTCCCCATTCCGCAGTATGAAACTATACTCTATGTGATCAACATATATCCTATCTTCCTATTCTGTTTCGCATTCATCACTTAAATCGTCTCTTACCATAATCTGCATCCACAAAGTGAAACTAATAATATCACCTCTTCATAATCTATATTTTGAGAACCACTGTCTAATGTTCTTTGTAAATAAAAATAAGCTGTTGCTAATGATTCTTTGCACTTAAGACGGACAGAATTGAGAATCAATTACTGGCCAAAAGTGGCTCAAGCTGAAGCACACCCTGCTCATAAAACCTTTGTTAGAAACCAAGAAAGTGTATGGGACATCCCCTTAGATCCAGACAGATATCCCTCAGGTTGAAGAACTCTTGAAGACCTGGCTCTATACAATGACTTATCAAACACATTTCAAACTAATAACAATTACAGATAGATCATTCCAACATGGGACCTAAAACCTCTAGATATTGATGAGAAGCACACAGAAAAGGTCAGGAGCACACATAAGCAACACTGATACAACAATATACATAGAACAGCTCACGAGGGAAAGCTTAGCTGTATACATTGACGGGGCCAAGAGCGATAATTAGGTGTACGGATAGTAATACCACAGTTGAGGACTGACAAAAGCTATGGCATCACAGAGGGTGTATCCATCTTCACCTCGGAAATGACATCCATCTTAAAAGCATTGGAACGTATCTCAGATAACCCCCCACAGAAAGTTAGCATAATAACAGACTCGTTGTCATCACTTTAAGCCCTCAACAGGGATGCAGCAGATCAGACACAAAGGAAGAAATACCCGGTATTGTAACTAATACAGCATTAACAAGCAAAGGGTAAATGTAAGGCTTATATGGAACTGCTTTTACAGTAAGCGGCTAAGAATAAAAGAAGATGAAGAATATGGGTTCCAGCTAACATAATAATAGCTGGGAACGAACTAGCTGGACTAGAAGCCAAACGGGGCAGAGTAAGCTCAAAACCAGGTACGAGTAGGATTGGGAAGATCTGAGACAAAGAGCGAGGTCAAACAGGTTATAACAGAGGAATGGACGATTTTCTCACCTGCTCTGCAGCAAAGGTCCAAAAATGGCCGAAATTAGAATATTAAAATGATTGTCATCAAAGGTGTCAATCTTCGCTCAAAATTACGCATGCCAGAGATACAGACAGAAGAATGTTTCTTCTATTTCAGGGAGCATCACTTGAATTTTCACATAAAAGGCAAAGCAACTGAGATCATCTAAGGTGTCATGAACTTGTTATCTTTTCACCCCTTCTGTCAGGAATCATAAATTTGCTCGTATTTTCTGAGCCCCCAACTGAAATGATTCTGTAAAATATTACTTAAATAGCTGTGAATGGTTATGTATTTAAAATACATGAGTCATATGGGTGAAATTCACTAAAATAATGATTAAATATCAATTTGTATTTACAGATAACAAATTTACTAATCAATTATAGTTAACAAAGTTAGAATAGTGTTTTATGAAAAAAGCTCTGACATTTTCATAATTGGTTGTGACTTTAAAGTGAATATCGTTAAAGAAAATATTTTGCTGGGCCTGACTGTAATACTTAACTAGCCAGTTGTTGACGATGATTTGTTGTTGGTGTTGGGCTCAGTCACTGTTGGTTCCTGTCGCGAGTATGGAAATAGAGGATGTCTGAGTTTAGACAGAATATGAATGAGTAATGTGAAAGTAGATACAATTAGAGTCATTAATGAAAATGTGGAGAGAAATATTGTAGTAAGATCCCTGATACCCCGATCAAATAGATAAAATATTATCGATTATAAATCCAAATACTATAGAGATAAAATAGGGAGTTGTGCTCAACGTCTTCGCCATCGCCCGCAGTCGCGCAGGTTTTGAGAAGCCTTAACGCAAAGTGAATGGTACCCTCTCTCAATATTACAGGCTTTTCATACTGCGTCCTTGAAATTACCTATAACATTTTGGCAGCCAAGGCGTGTTTCGTTCCAGGAAAGAGTGAGAGAGAAACGGAGGAGTGACGGAGAGAGAGAGGAAGTATTAATAGAACGACATGCGACAGTGGTTTTGGGCATCACTTACGGTAACGAAAGTGCGTGACTTTGCTACTAGCAGAATTTGGAAAAGCGGTGCAAATCCACTACAAACCACCTGCCCACCCCGTTCACTAGTAGCGCAGTTTGAATGTATAAACACTTAGATTGGGAGACGGTAGTAAAAACACACAGACAGGCTCGCATTTCCTGTATAGTTGTATTTTCTGATGAAATCCAAACGCGTTGCTTCATTTTGAAACATAACGAGAGAGGGAGGGAAAACGGTGGTGGATTTAAATAAAAGAAAAAAAATTACAGCTAACTTTGAAATTTGAAGATACCACTAATGTGTAGGGCTGGAGATGGCGAAAGTGAAACTTAGAAGGATAGATAACGGGTGGCCCAAGGAACATCGATGCAGAATAAAATAACTGAAAGGACAGTTGACAAAAACAATGATAATACTTGTTCATTGGAAGATCATACTACCAATGATGTTATATTACCTTACCGTAGAGAAAAACAATATATGTTATTTGTATAACTGAAGAGGAAAAAGGCAATAATGAAAAGTATGATAAAGAGAGAAATAAAAATATAACGACTATATGACCGACAGTCGTCTGATCAATAATTGCCGTTTCTCATTAAAAACGCTTAGATAGTAACAGAAATATTGTAAAGAAAAGACAGAGAGACAGACGCATTGATATCCTCACTCAACTTTGCCAGTCTTGGGAGAGGGGGGACGTTCCTTTTTTTGAAAGTGTAATTTATTTTGAAAAAGAGGCAAGTGGGCATAACATAATTTGATTGGCTGTGGTAGAATAGATTAATGGTAGTAATAAAAACGATTTGAAGCCGGCGTTAGTTGCCACTTGAAGATAATGATTTCAAAAGTAGTGTTATCATCAGACGCAAGGGATTCATGACCATTGCCTTCGCTGTTCTGCACCAGTGGCGATCTTAGTGTGACCATTGATCGCCGGTTAACCTACAAATTGTGAATTATTTCATTGATGCGGTAAGATAAACATTTATATAAACATTATTATTGAGATGTATCTGTATTATTGAATGTGTATGCAGGATTGATGGGTAGAGGCAAAACTAGAAAGGCGCCAAACTCAACACTTTGTGTTATTCCACAAGTGCTATTAGGGAAGATTACCATTTCTTTTAAAAGCCAGGCAGGCTTACTTAAACTTTGGGAGAGAATGAAAAGACATAGTTGGAAATAAAATAGTACATTATTATGATTGGAAGGCCAGAAAACCACTGGCCGTCTTCAGCAAGTCACAGTGTTTTCACATGACTTCATAAAATTAACTATAATTTTCCTATGAAAGGAATGTATCAAACTGATGATTGAAATTTACCTGAGTATGAAGCTGTCACCCCATCAGATAGGAACGATAGCTATTTATGTAGCCATAGAAACTGATCTTGAAACTGTTGATAATGCTTAGTTGGTTAAGGAAGGAGAGATATGTTTAAAATACTGAGGAGGCCTTAATCCTCTTATTTTCAGGGTTCCATGTTGAAACAGTCAGTGAGCCATATAAGAATTATTGAATCTGCACGTTCAAGGCAATAAACTCTGAAAAGTGCTGTAGCAGTGTCTAAACTTTGCAGTCGTGAAGACTATCGTTGTGGAAGAAAGACCACAGTGCTCCAGGACTTGAAGATAAGAACCATCCAAGGGTTCATGATTTTTCACTTGACATAATCTCTCCAGTATTAAATCAACACAGCGTTCTTGGGTTGATGAACACAATCGTTCCTCATAAGAGTGACCCTTTATAGAATTTAGTGCTTTACCAGGACATTCCAAGTCATAGACATTTTCATAATATAACTAGACAAGTTGTCTTTTTTAATTCACAATACTGTAAATACATTTCCATTCTATTTTGAGTTTTTAAACATTCCTGTACCCAAGAAATTGAGGTACAAGAAATTAAAATTGTAAAAAATTGTTACTCAAACTTTAACCATTGATTTGTTTAATCATTTTCATTGAGTTACATTAGTGGTTGTTGTCATTCTCTCTACATCATATAGCACATTACCCTCGACATCTAGCCAGAAAACAACCAGACACCTTTACATAAAAGTAGGCTCAAAATATATCGCAGATTGAGGTCGTAGGGTGGTAGCAGTCAGGCACCCTGAGAACAAGCATCATCAACTATTAGACTCAGGGATTTGCATAGCTGACCTCACTCTGTAGACAAGTAATATTTATCTCAGTAACATCAAAACCCACCACAGATATGACTTCTGGAGGGAAGAGAGATATAATCTGATATGTAAGGTCTACTTCTCAGCCATACTCGATGTGGTAAAGTGGGATGTTATAAATATTTATAGGGGACTTAGTGTACTGACTGAAATCAGCTGTGAAGGTATCTGTATCTAATAAGTGTGGTTTATTACAGATGACCTTACTTTGCTACCACATTTATATCTCAGTCAGACTTATTCTGGAATATTGTGATGACTACGTTGAATGTCTAGGGTTATGATAAGGCTGAAGTGTATGTTCACAACAACCAACATACAGATAAACAATTTAATTTAATCCACAACACTTTACAACACTGTGACACTCACATACATATAACACTCTATAAGACTATCTTAATAAGTCAACTGTAACTTTCAAAAATATGTATTAATTCCTTTCAATAATAGATATCCTGATTCAACTACAAAGTGAACCAGGAATCACAATCAAATGTAATCACAAGTTGTATGTACACAATTTATAGATAGGATCTTTGTATTGACATATATTATTATTGCAATATGTGTGTTAGTTGTGATGTAGTACCATGAGGTAATACTGGCTTTTCAAGCTAAGTTGTTTGTCATCATGACTTCAAGTGTCTGTTTCTGTTGGAATTAATATTGGAAAGGTTCACAGTTTCTTTTTATTTGAAACAAATAAATGTCCCTCTTGAATTAAGGTAAAGTCACTTTTAGAGGGGGTATACACAAGATTGAGCTGCTCTGGCCACGAACTCTTAACTTCTGTGTGGGCGGCAGGAAACAGTCTCCACTGCTCGCTTGCTTCACCGTGTTTTTGAGAAACAACACTGGTCGATAACTTGACCAAGGAGTATGCTACAAGCCTATGGATTCAGCAAAACTCAAACCATGTGCTGCTTCAATACGTTAGTACCACGGTCCCTGAAACAAGAAGGTTGTACCTCCTACTTCAGAACTAATTTATAATCTATTTCCACACTGAGCACAATACATAACAAACACTGAGTTCAGCGCTGTAGGCCAACTATTTTCTTCTCATGTAAGTACATTCACCAGTATTCCTCTCCCTAATGGTTACAACGCCTCTGCAATTTCAGCTGTAATTCCTTCTATACAATAAGATAGATGTCATAGTACTATTTGGCAATCGTATATATGCCTATGCAGTTATACTCCTCTCCGACAAGTTTAGTTCCTGGTGGAGCAATATCTAGGCTTTTCCTCATGTTTGCTACTGAACCACACACATACAGACATAACTTATCAATTCACATTCAATTTTCATCTAAAAGAGATCAAATATGTCAAGCTTACCACAATTCATGGAAATATTAAACAAATACGTTGACTGGCGATGAGTTATGGCACAATTCCGATCTGCCTCTGTCCCAGGCTTTCATTAGAAAAATATGAGTTTGCTTCTCAGTAAGTTTATTTTCAAAATGTGGCCCTGAACTGACGCTCCTAATGGACTATATCAAATGGTCTAGCCAATAAGACCATGTTTACCAAAGCATTTGAAAAAAAGTACCCTTCCTACCGTTTCCCTTAACAACCAAAATAGTATTTGCATTCGACTAATCATGTTTAGGCTTACATATTCTTCTAGCCAATCAAATCGGATTTAACTTGTTGGCCTATTTCCCGTAAAAGAGTGGTTTTAAAACATGCCACTGAGCAAATATGGTCTGGTGCTATCAGACAACCTCACTATTTTATTTTGACTATAATTTGTTAATTACTAAACTATTTGCGTAACACATAACATATTCTTTGTCAGCAAGTCCTAAGGAACCCAAATATATAAATTTAATGGAGCTAAGTGGCTCCGTTCAAAATATGTATTTTCTTCTACCACCCGTTCACTTCGATACGATGGGGTGTCTTCTGTACTGTCAGGCTAAAGTCAGGATTTCAGATCTAAAACAGTATTGGGTCATGTTTCCTAATAAGCATTAAACATGTTTTTTAAAACCTTACCTCGTATTGGTAGTGTTTTTTATCACTGTCTATTTGAAAAAAAGTTAGTGCTTCATGCCTTACGCGGGGGATTGGCGTTACTATTAATCGAGAGACTGTGGTAGTATTGCATGCGTTCCTCCGTTCAGCCCTCTCTCTCTCTCTCTCTCTCTCTCTCTAAGTCCGTCTGTCTTTTAGGTTACGCAGTGTATATAATGACATTAATGCTAGTATTAATCTAGGTCATTACGCAGTGTGTCTATCTCAAGGTTTTCTAAGAAATACAGTGCACGTTTCATTTTTTTATTTTCTTTTTTAACCGCGTGTAGTTTATGCAGTAGGCTTTACTAGCAAACGTGAAAGCTTTACAATATGCAGACGAAGTAGAAAAAGGGGATCTCGGGTTCAGTCATTATGGCATTACACGACACAGGCGTACGCCATTGTGACAGCACTGGTCTTTTACCATTCTTCTTTCCTTTTATTGAATTAATTCGTTAGGCTTTACATTTACTTTTTAATTTAGATATGTGGATTTACAATGTTTCACGACAAATTCTCCCCACTTAAAACAGACGTTATATGTCAGTCTATAATTCTATATACACATAGAGAAATTTATTATTATTCCTGGGGCTTACGGTGATTTTCATCACACGGATGGCGGCTTAGAAAATCCGCTCCCAGGTTGGTTTTTCCAGAAATATATTCTATGCTGAACTGGAATGGCTGCAAAAATAAGGACCATCTGAGTAACCTTGAATTTTCATGCCTAACCTGCGCTAGAAACGCCAAGGGTTTGTGATCCGTTTGCAACTTGAATGCCTTCCCATGCAGATAAATATTTAACTTCTTGATCGCCCATATTACTGCAAGACATTCTTTTTCTCTAGTTGAATAATTGGTTTCAGCTTTATTCAACTTTCTACTAGCATATGCCACTGGGGTTAATTCCCCATTCAGTGCATCTGATTTCTGTAACAGGGTCGCGCCCAATCCGATATTACTTGCATCCGTTCTCACAATGAATTCTTGACTTAAGTCAGGTAATTTCAAAATAGGTTTGCTTGTGAGCTTTTCCTTCAATTCCTGGTATGCCAATTCACATTGTGCTGTCCATGTAATTCGATATGGACTTCCTTTGCGTGTCAAATCAGTTAACGGTGCACATATGGAATTAAAGTTTTTGATATACTTTTGGTAGAAACCAAAAGATCTCACGTCTTTCTTGGTTTGTGGTCTCGGGGCTTTCTTTAGTTTCTCTAAATTCTTGGGGTCAGGGGTCATGTTTCCCTGATGGACTGTGTGTCCCAAGAATTCTAATTCTTTACATCCAACGCAACATTTGGTTGGTCGGGCTGTTAAATTCGCTTCCCTAAGTCGATTAAACAGCATGTTCAGAGAGTCAATGTGTTCCTCAAATGTTTCTGTTGCTATAAGGATATCATCCATGAAATTTGTGATGCATGGATTATTCAGGGGATCCAACAATTTTCTCATCATTCTAGAGAAGACACTAGGCGCATTCTTCAATCCAAATGGCAATCAGTTAAACTCATAGTGTCCCTCTGAGGTACTAAAAGCTAGGTATGGTCTAACCTCAGGCTTTACTGGAATCTGATAGTATCCTTTACTCAGATCCACTTTTGAGAAATATTTAGCTTTATTTAGCCTGGCAAACAACTGATTTGTATCCGGCAATGGATCCACCTGACCTTCTGTGATAGCATTCAGTCTCCTGTAATCTATTCAGAGTCTATGTTCTCCAGAGGGTTTCCTTAAGAGTACCACACTGGAACTATACGAAGATTCACTGTGTGAAATTATTCCTTCCTTCAACAAATAGTCTATCTCTTCCTTCAAGGCTTTCTCCTTAGCAAAAGGAATCGAGTAAGCTTTCATACAGACAGGTGTGGGGTCTATCAGCTTTATATCATATTCCAATAAGTTTGTATGCCCCGGTCGGTCCGTTAGCACCTCTGTATGATCATCTAAAACCTGTTGCACTCTCTTCTTCTGATCTTTCGTTAAGTGTGTACTGATTTTCACCTGTGCAGCTGTCTCCCAGGGGTGTAATGGATATTCAAATGATGAAAGTGGTTCCTTTTTCATCTCCATTGCAATGGACAAGGTCAACAAGTGTGTCTCTTCCTGATTTTCTCTTTCCAAATATTTCTTCAGGAGATTCACATGATAGATTTTTTCTTTCCCCTTCTTATCTATTTTATAATTGGTTCTAGACACCTTCTCTAGAACTGTATATGGACCTTGCCATCCAATTTGTAACTTATTCTGACTACCGGGTAGAAGAAGCAGTATCTTCTCTCCCACAGCCAAATCTCTGTCTTTAGCTTTCCTGTTGTAATAGGCAGCATGTTTTTTCCTGGCTTGTCTCAAATATTCATTGGCAAGTTTCCAGCCAGTTTTTAAACGAGTGGTCAGCTCATTCACATATTGGTATGAGGATGTAATATTTTCCTCTGCCTTTTCATCAGTCCACGTTCTTAACAGAGCTACATATGGACTTTTAATTTTGTGGACCTATTTGTCCATGCACCGGTATGGTCTCTTCCACTCGAAGCTCTATAGTGATGATTTTTCTCCCCAGAATTATCATGCACAAAACGACCGCTACCAATTCTTTTCTTGGGGCTTTCTCCCCACTTAGAATTCCTGATGAGAGATTTCCTCTCTACTTCTTCTTCCTCCAGTTTACATAAGTCCGATTGAGGGATTTTCGGCTTATCCTGGGGTAAGATATCTTTTTGCACTCGCTGCATAGTGGCCATAGTAAAACAGTCAATTGAAGATTGTCCGTGAAAAGGGGCTTCCCATTTCACTTGGTCCACTTTATTAAATTTATTTTTCTTTTCAGTGTCAGGCCTACGTTTGCCCCGTGGCGTGTGGAGGTCCTGATCAATGTTCCCACTTGTGGGTGTTCCCTCATGTACTATGCTACACCTTTCTACAAAATTCACAATGTCCCACCTTGCCTTGGGCCAATAATAATTTTGAGCTACCTTTTGGATGATGGTACCTATCTTCTCATGGTCTCCATCTTTTCTCACATGTAAGCTCCTTATTAAGTCTGTCCTATACCTTTTAGGAAGTACCAGCTGTCCCTGACCTTTGGATCTAGTTCCAGTCTTCCGGAATATCAGTTTGTTCTTCATATAGAAGTCTCCTTTTTCTGGAGGTGTGTGACAATGGGACAAATTCCTAAAACAAGGCTTGAGGGTCTTATCCCCAGCCTGCGCCTTCCTCAACTCTTCTGGAGTGGTATTTAACATAATATCCTCCTCCTTTCTTGAGGTCGACCTGACCTCAAGGGTGGCCATATACACAGGTTTCCTTCTGCAACGGTCAGTGTCATGATTGTCCATCTGACAATTATTACACCACCTTTTTCCTTGGTTGAAAGATTTTCTTTCATCATATTTCCTTTCATCGAATTGTGGGGTTTTATTTTTATTGTCATACCGTGGCCTATCCAACGGGTGCTTACCTTTGTTCTGATCTCTAGGATCAAATTTATTAAAGTTCTGTGGTGCCCTAAAATTATCTACCTGTTTCTTTTTATTACCTGATACCTCTGCCTGAGCTGCTTGATACCTTTCAGCGACATTCAATAACTCACCCAGTCTCTCTGCACCTTGTTCCATGAGAAACTTTCTCAGGTCTGGAGCCATGGACTCTCTTAGTTGATCTATAAGGATCATTTCCTTAAGATCTTGGGTTTTCCAGAGAGAAGTCCATTTCTCCAAGTAGGTCTCTAACCGTGCAGAGAACTGGTGATAGGTTTCACCTGACAGTAGTTTAGCATTCCTAAATTGTTTTCTATAAAATTCCCCATTCTTTTCATATCTTAATAAAAGAGCCTGCTTTAGCATGTCATAATTTTCTTGATCATGTCTGCTCATTTTGGCAAAAACTTCATAAGCTGCACCACGAAGCCCTTGTGATAACTTTAAGCTCCACCTTTCTCTCTCTAACCCATACGTGGTAGCTAACAGTTCATA
Organism: Oreohelix idahoensis; assembly: GCA_024509875.1. Classification (NCBI taxonomy): domain Eukaryota; kingdom Metazoa; phylum Mollusca; class Gastropoda; order Stylommatophora; family Oreohelicidae; genus Oreohelix; species Oreohelix idahoensis. Next base: position 254,932 of record JAMPIV010006302.1, on the reverse strand, counting down.
TCTATTTAGATAGCTCTCGATATCATCTTCTCTCTCAACAAAATGATCTAAATGAAAGTTCATAGCTGAGGTTGAGGCTCCCTGACTAGCAGTGGCATCAGAGGTAAAGGGACTGGCACCATTTTTAGGAGCATGGCCTTGAAATTCCAACTCCCTTAGTCGTAACTCATGCTCCCTTTGTAATCTCTTCTCCTCTTTTTCTGCTTCCCTTTCTGCCTTTTTTTCTTCTCTTTCTGCCTCCTATTTCTGAGCCTCGGCCTCAATCTGCAACCTCTTAATTTCTTTTTCAGCTTCTAACTTTCTTTCAGCCTCTTTTTCTAATCTTTTTTCTTCACGTTCAATAAATTTGTCACATTCAGTAGTGACATACGCAATCATAACTTCCCGTCCATTCCTAACTCTTTAGCAGCCTGCACAGCAGCAGATCGAAATTTTGCTAGGTCCGCCATTTTCTAACAGGCAAATTTATATAATGTCTAACTAAACAATACAATCTATAATTAATTATCTAAGGACAACCACAGGCACTGAGAGCTCAACCTTATTTTCCCACCCAAGAATACCATTTATTTTTTATAATTTCCCGAAGTGAATTACTCCCAATATATATATGCTAGGGGAAGGTTCAATATCCCGGGAGCGAGACCCCAATATATGTGGTAAAGTGGGATGTTATAAATATTAATAGGGGACTTAGTGTACTGACTGAGATCAGCTGTGAAGGTATCTGTATCTAATAAGTGTGGTTTATTACAGATGACCTTACTTTGCTACCACATTTATATCTCAGTCAGACTTATTCTGGAATATTGTGATGACTACGTTGAATGTCTAGGGTTATGATAATGCTGAAGTGTATGTTCACAACAACCAACATACAGATAAACAATTTAATTTAATCCACAACACTTTACAACACTGTGACACTCACATACATATAACACTCTATAAGACTATCTTAATAAGTCAACTGTAACTTTCAAAAATATGTATTAATTCCTTTCAATAATAGATATCCTGATTCAACTACAAAGTGAACCAGGAATCACAATCAAATGTAATCACAAGTTGTATGTACACAATTTATAGATAGGATCTTTGTATTGACATATATTATTATTGCAATATGTGTGTTAGTTGTGATGTAGTACCATGAGGTAATACTGGCTTTTCAAGCTAAGTTGTTGTTTGTCATCATGACTTTAAGTGTCAGTTTCTGTTGGAATTAATATTGGAAAGGTTCACAGTTTCTTTTTATTTGAAACAAATAAATGTCCCTCTTGAATTAAGGTAAAGTCACTTTTAGAGGGGGTATACACAAGATTGAGCTGCTCTGGCCACGAACTCTTAACTTCTGTGTGGGCGGCAGGAAACAGTCTCCACTGCTCGCTTGCTTCACCGTGTTCTTGAGAAACAACACTGGTCGATAACTTGACCAACGAGTATGCTACCAGCCTATGGATTCAGCAAAACTCAGACCATGTGCTGCTTCAATACGTTAGTACCACGGTCCCTGAAACAAGAAGGTTGTACCTCCTACTTCAGAACTAATTTATAATCTATTTCCACACTGAGCACAATACATAACAAACACTGAGTTCAGCGCTGTAGGCCAACTATTAGCTTCTCATGTAACAACATTCACCAGTATTCATCTCCCTAATGGTTACAACGCCTCTGCAATTTCAGCTGTAATTCCTTCTATACAATAAGATAGGTGTCATAGTACTATTTTGCAATCCTATATATGCCTATGCAGTTATACTCCTCTCCGACAAGTTTAGTTCCTGGTGGAGCAATATCTAGGCTTTTCCTCATGTTTGCTACTGAACCACACACATACAGACATAACTTATCAATTCACATTCAATTTTCATCTAAAAGAGATCAAATATGTCAAGCTTACCACAATTCATGGAAATATTAAACAAATACGTTGACTGGCGATGAGTTATGGCACAATTCCGATCTGCCTCTGTCCCAGGCTTTCATTAGAAAAATATGAGCTGGATCTCAACGCACTTGCTTCTCAGTAAGTTTGTTTTCAAAATGTGGCCCTGAACTGACGCTCCGAATGGACTATATCAAATGGTCTAGCCAATAAGACCATGTTTACCAAAGCATTTGAAAAAAAGTACCCTTCCTACCGTTTCCCTTAACAACCAAAATAGTTTTTGCATTCGACTAGTCATGTTTAGGCTTACATATTCTTCTAGCCAATCAAATCGGATTTAACTTGTTGGCCTATTTCCCGTAAAAGAGTGGTTTTAAAACATGCCACTGAGCAAATATGGTCTGGTGCTGTCAGACAACCTCACTATTTTATTTTGACTATAATTTGTTAATTACTAAACTATTTGCGTAACACATAACATATTCTTTGTCAGCAAGTCCTAAGGAACCCAAATATATAAATTTAATAGAGCTAAGTGGCTCCGTTCAAAATATGTATTTTCTTCTAACACCCGTTCACTTCGATACGATGGGGTGTCTTCTGTACTGTCAGGCTAAAGTCAGGATTTCAGACGTAAAACAGTATTGGGTCATGTTTTCTATTAAGCATTAAACATGTTTTTTAAAACCTTACCTCGTATTGGTAGTGTTTTTTATCACTGTCTATTTGAAAAAAAGTTAGTGCTTCATGCCTTACGCGGGGGATTGGCGTTACTATTAATCGCGAGACTGTGGTAGTATTGCATGCTTTCCTCCGTTCAGCCCTCTCTCTCTCTAAGTCCGTCTGTCTTTTAGGTTACGCAGTGTATATAATGACATTAATGCTAGTATTAATCTAGGTCATTACGCAGTGTGTCTATCTCAAGGTTTTCTAAAAAATACAGTACACGTTTTATTTTTATTTTTTTTAACCGTGTGTAGTTTATGCAGTAGGCTTTACTAGCAAACGTGAAAGCGTTACAATATGCAGACAAAGTAGAAAAAGGGGATCTCGAGTTCAGTCATTATGGCATTCCACGACACAGGCGTACGCCATTGTGACAGCACTGGTCTTTTACCATTATTCTTTCCTTTTATTGAGTTAATTCGTAAGGCTTTACATTTACTTTTTAATTTAGATATGTGGATTTAGAATGTTTCACGACACTCGAGACTATGTTTAAGAATCCATACCCTTATCCGTCCTCTGTTGCTAAATAGAATAATCTATTTCAGTAAGAACTACAACAGAAGACATCAAGTGACAATTAGAATAGATAGAAGTGAATTCTGACAGCTTAGAACACATACATATATTTATTGAAGAAACCACAATACCAACATGAAATAATAACTTCACTAGCCCTAAAGAGCTTGTAGTTATATATCAAAATCACAGAAAAATAATTTACTGAATCGCACAGGCAAAACGTCTCAAATTCCAAACAACTAACACCGGACTCTTTCTCACCACCCCAACAAACTAACAGGGAAAACCCTAGTTTCGCGATGAAACAGCTTATCCTTTGTGGTTGTCAATCCTGGTAGGTATATTACTCCTCCGCTAGGAAAACACTGCACTGTTTCGTCTAATTTGGTATTCTAAGGTAATGGAAAATAGCTCTTTCTGTAACAGCTTAGTAATAAATCCAATGCGTTCACAATTTCCTGTGGCCACAATAGCAGGTGAAGTAGATAAAGCAAACGCTGACGATTACAAAATAAGTGACTTCTGCTGGCAAACGAGTATCCAGGAGGGGTCCACTGATGCACCTCGTATGCTGGATAGTGAAGGTTTGAGCTCTAAGACAAGTGATAAGTACTGTCAACTGTCGAATTTTCTTTGTCGTTACGACAGAATAGTCTGAGTTAAACTGACGTCAATGGGTCTGACCGTATTGCTGCAAAGACTGGATGGCAAAGGAGGCAGTCCATATGCGCTAGAGTGATAGATAATTTCAACAAGAGGTTGTGTTTAAGTAATCCACGAAGCAGCCTTATATGCTGAAACTTGCAGTATGACCTGGACTGCCGTGTAATAACTATTATGAGGAAGTTGTAATATAACTGGAAGCAGCAATATAATCTGGAAGCACAGCACAAGGATTAACCAAAGCTCTAAAAATATACAAGCAATCAATATCTCATTACTACTCGTAATTCACACTCCCTTGTTATTTTTCTCACCCATGCAAAACATATCCAACTTCCCCTCGCCATTTCTCTCACAAGAAAATCGAAACAAAACCCGTTCTCACCCTCTCTTCGCTCTGGTTAGCCTAAGTGATCAACTACCAATGTAAGTCCTGCCCTCTTTTACTGATTGCAAATTACACATTGCGCGTCGCATCTTGAAAATGACTCGCATGTTAAAATATTGTCACATACTCACACACTTGGTCCCACGCACTATGGTAAAGCCAAAAACAATTTTATGTAACCAAACATCAAATGATGATTATAAGTGATAATTACTCAAATAGGAATAACACCGGATGAGTTACCAAAATAGCGTTGAGCTTATACTCAATTTTCATCAAATAACAACAACAACAAAAAATCTCTTTACGTAAAATTATACACACTCACACTATCTGTCTTAAGAAAACCACTCTTAGCTTTACAATTAGTGATTCTGGATGGTGGCTAGCTCAATATAATTCAGAGTATCCTTGTCACGGTGTCACGGATTGCCTCCCCTGATTTGCAGTAGTGGTCCAACAGTGGCCAAAACTCAAGATTATCTAAATGGGTCGTCAAAGGTGTCTACCTTCGCACAAGATTACTCTTGGCCGAACTGTAGATAGAAGGGTAAAGACGCTTCTACCCTGTGGGAGATTTCAGAAGATATTTTCAGAAGTCAAGAACAATGCTGTTTAGCGATGAACATTTGTTAACTTATATCTGTCCGTCGCCTTTTGTTAAGGATTAAAGCAATTGTTTTTAGCCTATTCAAGCCCCCAGCTGAACTGATTCAGCGAATTTTCTCTTATAATGGTATAGCTCTGTTTAGAGGTAAATATATGTCTAGATGCATATAAATAGGAAATATTATGGCTCATATGTTTGTTTTCATACATGTAATGACTGAATAGACTATGTCTGTTTAGTTTTAAAATGACTTGTAACAAACTTAATAATCAATTAGTATTAACAATTTAAAATAAATAAAATGCTGGTGACTTTTATATTGGAATCACATTTTCTGTTCACATAGATTTAGGGAGAGGTTATAGTCAGAAAATTATGTCCTTTTTTGCTGGTGCCTTTCTATAAGCACTGAACTGATATGAGGGAGTCCTGCTGCTGGGGTTTTCGTCACTTCTTGGTGATGTGTGTACTTCTCTTACACGAGTGGTGTAGTAACTTCAGTACTTTGAACCGTCTGATAGCTCGTAACTACGAACTTTTGGAAAAATACATAAATGCCTCTGATAAGAACATTTGTCAGCTGTCAATTAACAAGCGCATTCTCGCTGTGCACCCACCAATGTTAATCTCTCTTCTTCTTCTTCTTCGATCCTTAACCACCGACCGTCAGAGCAGTCAGTGGCCATCACGACTAGTGGCGTCTTGTAGGGCAACAACAAATTGATTCCACTTTGCACGGTCGGTGGCCATCCTTCGTACAGTGCCCCAACTCTGGTTCATTCTTTGCATCTCAGCCTCCACAGTCCTCCGCCAAGTTGTTTTTGGTCGGCCTCTCTTTCGCTTTCCTTCAGGGGTCCAAAGCATAGCTGTTCTTGTGATGGCATCGGGGTCTCTTCTGAGGACATGACCAACCCAGCTCCAGCGTCTGCCAGCTATGATGGTATGCATGTCCTCTTGCTTGCTACGAGTAAGCATATCTTGGTTGGTGATGGTATTCGGCCAAAAGGTTAATCTCTCAGAAGAATGAAATTCCCGAGTACACAGTGTAGCTCTATGTATTAACTGGGAAAATGAGTCTGGACAGCGCGAATGACGATTTGCCTGAGTTACAATTAACGAAGTGCAAATATCTCACAAAAAAGTATACACTTTATGGATATGTGATGTAATCATCAGTCATCACTGCTCTATTCGGAGTCTGAGGTCACCTCTGCTGTCGGTTTTTCGCACGACTAGCCAGAAGAAATCACCAGCGCTTGCTGTAGTGGTTTATGAATATACTAGTTTAGTCTGATGAGGCTGCCAGCCTCATTTATATAACCACTTAGCAAGAAAACATGTAAAATTTACATATGTAAAATGATTGTTACACTTACCCAAAAGTTTTGGGAATACACAATCTCCTCACGCACGGTAGCATGGACACGAGCAATTTAGGATATATGCTCTCGAACCACTTGGTCTGGAAATTGTGAATCCTTTTTATGACAGGTGAATCTGCGAAACACTTGGTCTGGGAATGTTTCTCTTATGACGAGTGATCCTATTCCTATGTTTCTAGTCTTCGTATTTTAAGTCCAGGTTCCTTACGTTTTTCAGTCTCTGTAATTATAAAGGCGGGCTTACTTCTTAAGGTTTTAAATTTCCATAATACTTCAATCTGTCACATATAATATAGGAATTCTAAGTCCGATGTCTCTCTGGCTTCTGGGAGTCACTCATATGACGAGCGCTGCAGTCTCTCTGTTCTGTGTCTCTGATTTCCCTAGATTATATTTGCAGTTCTCAGTTCACATCACATATGGTGCTTCCGTCGGATTTTCCAGTAGGATCCATAGTTTATTCCGGCTTCTTACTTTAATCCACTCGTAAGCTCTTTAGCACTGGTTTGGGGTGTCAAATCTCAAAATATCCACCACGCGTTTTAAAATAGTACATTTAATATTCCAACGCGTGACCTCTTTCAAAGCATGCGGTAATATTTCCGCTCAATCACAACAACATGTGACCATGTTTGCCTGGCGTAATGTATTCCGCCAAGATGTCTACCCAGACAGATTATCTGTAACAATCAAAGGGATTGTCCCACAAAAAGCGATAAACGCATCTATCACTGTGTAATCTACCAGACACCGACGTCTTCAACCCAGACTGGCAAATACAGCATCTTTACCTACTAAATATTTCCCAGAAGCTAGCACACTTTTCGAAATTGGTGTTCCATGTAAGGTCATCCTTACTAAAAAAACATGTTAATTCTTCTAATGCCATTATATATATCTAGATGTCTATCCTAAACATGTAATGCACGTTCATTTATAAGCTCACGAAACTTGACGCACACAATATCAAGATCCTCTCTATATTCAGCAAACATATTCAGAACTATCAAGTGCACCACTCTTGGCATTAGCGCTGCTTGAGAATTTATGTCTGAGACGAACACAGCTTAGAACATCAACAACTGAACCACATTTATTTGCAATGCGTTAAATATTTGCTCGAAAAAATACTCCTTATTGGAAAATCAACTGATGACCACAGATTAAAATTAGTTTACCATTGGGATTAAAAAATATTTTTCAAAACTGACTGTCTTCTTTTGGAAAATTACTTGCAATAACTGCTAAGCTGGCATACTCAGCTCGCAGTGCTCTCTTATCAATAGCATTCTGATGTGCACTTCATGATTGGCATACCTATAAACTGGAAATCATGGACAGAATATGCAAGTTTCTTTTTGTTTCGTTGTCATTATACTTAAATGACTTATAATCCATAGTCGTCCACGATTGTATCATCACGCATGGATATCAATTAGATGTTATTGATGCACGCTCAAAACTTTGGAATATGCATTTTTTTTGTGTGCTTCAGTATCGTTTATTCTGCTCGTCCTATGGTCAAACTCTGTCACTGTAACAAATAACATATCATTCAAACAATCAATCAATACCCTTTAGCTCCCCAAGGAGCATAGGCCTTCCACAAACACATGCTATGTCCTCCTGTTGCGTACCATTAGTTCAAGGTCTTTCCTTGTCATCCTCACCATTTTCATTTCCGTGAGCACCTGATCGCTAGCGCAGTGTTTTAACCATTACACCAGCGAGGCTCCCCTATGCTCCACTTAAAACTGGTACCACTCTCTTCAGAATGCACATTAGAAGCACACCTCAATGCAATAGTACAATTGTAACCGGGGCAGGTGTTCCTTAGGACTGGAACGGCACCATATTACATCATGTGGCAGTGCCGGTATATGCAGTATTTTCAGTTTACTTTGCAGAGAGCAGATGTTTAACTGGCCTAATCACCAGAGATTTATATTTCTCTCTTAAATTTGTGTTACCAGGTTCGATTTTCTTCTCTTAGGTGTTGATGTAGCGAATTTTATTTGAAATGGATAGATTTCTTATCTAGATCTCAAAACAGTAGTAATTCACCTTTTCAACAGCGTTCGATTTCATGCAAAACTTTTAATATCTTTCAGCATGAAACTTAAAATTTCAACAAAGTCTGGAAATCAGAACATTTTTACAATAATAAGTATAATAAAATTCTATCATCTCATCAGATGCTTTTATCGATGCAAAAAAATCCCTTTTTGCATCTTTGTCTCGTAGGCCTACTCACTTGTCAAATATGGCGAACCTTCTCATTCCACCGTGTTCCTTCCTTTAAGTTACAGTCTTGTTTTAGGTTCGACGACATTTACCCATCTCCTCAGATTTGTCCTTGATTTCTTTATCGTCATAAGCATTCCTTGAGTTAGATGCTTTCCAACACAAGAATATTTTCTACTCTACATGGTTTGAGGTGTAAGACTATTTTTTTGCAAATTGACTCAAATCCTCGAACCTAGTTCTGCTGCGACTAGGGTTGGGAGCTCTATTCAAAATACATGTTTAACGATTGTCACTACTTACGCCAGTAAGAAATATATATATATATAACCACTCAATGTCCTGGAATACACATTTTATAAGAAATGTTGAAGTTTGATTTTCTCAAACTAAGAAATATGTAGAGCTGGACCAGATACGACCTCTTGAGTTGCGCTCTTTCATTCTACTGCCAAAATGGCGTCGTTGTTCCACTTTCCCCGGGGTAAATCTGAGCTATCCGATTGGTCAGGGGAAATCACCCAATTATTAGAAATGGCGTGTAGAAGCGACTCTACCCTAAATATGTGACACTATTTACTATTTTCTGTTTCTCATAAAATATAAAATTATGGGGTGGTCTGTGCTTCCTCTGTCTGTTAGAATATAGTCTGTTTCCAAAGGAACAACTATGTACACGGCCACACAATTAAAACCACAAAATAGTTAATCCTTCCTAAAACGATTCACAATAAACCCGACTTGCACTACGTTCTTATTTATAAATAAATTTATGTAAGGCAGTTACGCCGTCAAAAAAGTTTCGTATTCCACTTTTTTTGTATGTACATATGCATTAAATTGTAAACATAATAATGACAATAATAATAATAATAATAGATACATAGAAAATAAAATAATAATAATTTAAAGGCAGGCTTCTCTCTGCGCACATGACAAAAGGGAGGATGAAAAATGTTTAACTTGCACACACTCACTCACATGTACTTAAGATAAAAATAATGGGTGATGGAGTCCCTCACTTCCAACGCTGTGTGTGTAGGGGAGGGGGAGGGAGGATAAGGTTATGTGTTAATGGGAATGGGGAAGGTAGGAAAAAAAACACAGGTGATGGAATAACACGTAATTGGCAGTGGGGTGGGGGAAGGGAGAGGTTATAGGAACGTGACCTTCGTATAAACTAAAGGCTTTGATTTAAGAATATTTGGTAGGTCGAGGTACAGGTAGGTGGGGATAGTGGACAGGTTTTAAAATAAGCGTCACTTGCTGGAGGAACAAATTTAGCAGAAAAGCTGGGCATATAAATTTGTACTCAAATACTGATTGAACACGACATTTCCAAATTATAAAACGAAATTCCGAGAGTAAAAGAATTAATTTAAAATGGATGTCTGGTAGTATCTTGGGAATTGAATTAAGCATAATCGCTTTGAAAATGTCTGTTTTTTTTTCTTATGTGTGTCCAGTATGTCTTGTAAGATTCTCTGTGCTGGTATAATTGTACTACATTTATAGAAAATGTGTTCATCACTTTCTTGTACATTTTCCTGGCACATCTTGCATCGTGATTTTTGTTTTAATCTGTGTGCTGCTCTTTCTGTGGTTAGTGTCATTTTATATAAAAGTCGATATGTGACTTCTCTGGCTTTTGGTGCGATGTTTTTGTTGTGAAGATCGGTGAAAATCTCGGTGTAATCTGTTATAAAGTAATTGTAACCTCTTTTAATTCTTATGTGTGAAGGTCGTGCTTGTAACCTGACTAAGTGTTTGTAAATTTTGTTTGTTTTCTGGTTAATTAAAATTTTGTGTCCTCTGATAGCTTGTATGCATGTCCTGTAAAAGTGTGGTAGTGTGCCGTAATGGTGTGGGACATTGTTCTTTAGTGGCCTCAATCTAGCAAGTCTAAGCCCTACGTAGTAATGGGCTAATGTTTTTCGTTCTGGGTCTCTTTTTATATTTCCTACATGTCTGATATGAAGTGCCTGTATTTTTGTCCCTATATCCTGGAGGGCAACTCCCCCGAATCTTTTCTATTGCATACGTGTTTGATGTTTAATGCTAAATAAAGTGTGCCATAAAACAAAACGCCTAATCTTCTTGTTTATCTCTGTCCCCGTATGTTGTGATGGGTGATGGGTGATGCGCCAGTAGTGGGGACACCATTTCAAGAGGTTGTAATCGACATTTTAGGACCCTTAGAAAGGACTAAAAGAAGGCACAGGTTTATCCTGATCTTAGTCGACACTTGCACTTTGTGGGCTGATGCTATACCGCTAACATGCATGAATTCCAATCATGTCACAGAAGACCTCGTGCAGATATTTACACGGTTGGGTTTCCCTCAAAACGTTTTGATGGACAACAAATCCCCATACCGTAGCCTGTTGATGGAAGAGATCGTAAAGATCCCGAGGAACCAGCACATCTACACAAGCCCTTATAATCCGGCATGAAGTGGGTTAGTAGAACGTGTCAACGGAAGCCTCATTAGGATATTACGTAAGCTGGTTCAAGAGAAACCGGAAGATTGGGACCTATATATATATGCTGCCTTTTTCGCCTACAGAGAGGTTCCCCAAGCATCTACGGGATTTACGCCAGCCACACTTTTATTCGGCAGACCTATTAAGGTGCAACTAGAAGCGTTACTTCGGTCCCTGGCGGACCAAAAGGCTGACGAGACAGTCGTCTCTGTAAGCAAATATGTATCTGAGCTCATGGAAAGGCTACATTTAGGATGGGATCTAGCTACAACCAACCTTAAGAAAGCACGCGCAAAACATGCTAAAAGATACAACAAAGCTGCAAAAGAGAGAGAACTCCAACCAGGGTAGAAAGTTTTGTTGCTACTACCAACCGGAAACAATAAACGTCGCATCGGATGGCAAGGGCTGTTTACCGTCCTTAAAAAGATCTCACGCACCAATTACAAGATCTCCATTAAAGGAAAGGAGAAGGTCTTCCATAAATCTGCTTAAGAAATATTTGGAAAGACCAGTGCCGTCCTCCGAGCATCTCATAGCGGTCGCTATAGCAACGGAAGACGAAGAAGATGATGATATTTGCATGGAGTATCCAGTGCAAAAAACAGAATCCTTTAAAGATGTCAAATTCGGCGACATATTTTCTAAAGAACAACAGACAGATACCAGGGCGCTACTGAAACAGTACGCTGCAGTCTTAACGGATGTACCTGGTCGAACAAATCTCATCGAATTTGATATGAAATTAACTAACGAGACCCCTGTTCGAACCAGAGTTTACCCCATTCCGTACGCTAAAGCTGATGCACTTCGCGGAGAAATAGACAAGCTGCGTCAGGCAGAAATTATCAGTGAGTCGACATCTCCTTACAGTTCGAGTGTAGTGCTGTTGCAGAAACCCAATAAGGAAGTTCGGCTGTGTATAGATTACCGGTTACTAAACGCTGTAACGGAATTCCAGCCCGAACCTCTCCAGACTGTTTCTGAGTTGTTCACCAAGCTTAGCAAAGCAAGAAATTTTTCCAAGATTGACCTGAGTAAAGGTTATTACCAAATACCAGTCAAGGAGGAAGTTAAACCTTTGTTAGCTTTCAGCACTAGTGAAGGACATTACACAATTAATGTGATGCCGTTCTGACTGCACAACGCACCAGGAGTGTACACCAGGATGATGAGGAAGCTTTTAGAACCTTTGCACAGTCCCCATATCCATAATTTCATGGATGACATACTAATTGCATCGGAAACCTATGACGAACATATTGCTACGGTTGCTATGCTCCTCAGGAGACTACAGGAAACTGGTCTTACAGCCAGACCTAGCAAATATCTCATCGGGTTTGAAAAGCTAGACTTCCTGGGGCATACTATTTCTCATGGCTGCATGTGGCCTGTTAAGAAGAACGTTGAGAAAATAGTTGCAGCAAAAAGGCCCCGAACGAAGAAAGACACCCGTTCTTTCTTATCACTATGTGCATATTATCAAAAATACATCCAGAATTTCAAAGGACTAACTGCACCCTTGACTGACCTTACAAAGAAAGGCCGACCTGACCGGGTTATTTGGGATTCAAAGTGCGAACACGCATACAGCACGTTAAAAGGACAGTTGTCCAGTACCCCATTTTGAGGTTACCTGACCTCAAGAAACCTTTTGTATTGCGGGTCGACGCGTCGTGTCAGGGCATCGGGTCAACACTGCTGCAAACAGATGACACCGAAACGAATATGTTATTCCCAGTTGCGTATGGCAGTCGAAAATTAAAAACGGCTGAGCGTAACTACAGCACAGTTGAAAGAGAATGTCTGGCATTGATTGACGAAATAAGACGTCATCATGAGTTTCTTTACGGGACATCTTTTACGGTGCAAACAGACCACGCTCCCTTAGCTTTTCAAGGCGCAAATAAGAAATTCAACGCAAGAATCATGCGCTGGGCTTTGCTTTTAAGCGTGTACCCTTTCAAAGTGGAATATATTCCGGGAAAACAGAACGTCGGAGCTGATTTCATCAGAAGAAACTGGACTACGGAGGAAGACGAGGAAATTAAAGATACCAATCATCCGAAAGTTATCAATCAGGGCACATTCATTGTCATAAATAAAACATGAAAAATGGTTTCATGTCTAAAAGTGGGGCCGATTGTGACGTACGTATAGTATGAAAAGTGAAGTCCCTGAATTGTTAGATGATAGGACAGTAGTCTCGAATAGCTTCGCAGCCCCTGGATTTGTGTGCAACACAAGAGTGAACGTGGATTCCACGCTGGCTCATTAGCATGCACAATAGCAACGGGGAATTCTACCACCTGTACTCATTAGTATGCATCATTTCCACGTGAATTTTAAACACGTTAGATAATTAATATGTAGATAGTTTCAAGAGTGCATCCTGGACATCGCGTTGTCTTAAAGGGGAGGTTAAACCACGCCTACCGCAATCTCTAGAGCGATTATAAGCAGTTATTTCCCTACCTTGCCTGTCCCCCATGCCTAGCAGGGCGTTGCCAGAATCCAGTGAGGAAAGCGCGATACGATCAAAGGCAGTAGTGGTCCCAAAACGGACGAAGCAGTTTCCGCTGTCGTTTAGCATCTCAGTGCAAAACAGAGAAGAGCAATGAAACCGCTCGCAGAACGAGACGAACGGGAAAGACGAGCGATCAGAGAGTTAGGTAATATAGCGGGGACTGGCGGCGCAGAATCTCGAAAGTTCCCTAATTTCAAATAAGGCGTTAAACTTAACATCTAGATATTACCTCTCATTTCATTTAAAATATATTGAGACCACTGAAGAATTTAGTTTATCGTTCGTTTGCCAGAGATTTAAAGAAGCACTAGCTTATAGTAGAATCCTGCTAGATTTCCTCTGGATTTTTGGCTATATTGGAGTGAATTCATTCTGTGCAACAGTAAAATATATTAGTTTCAAGTGATCAGTGGTTTTGTTCTTTCATTTTTTTTTCACTGGATTTTGTGTTAATTTAAATCTATTAAATAAACCCACCATAAAAGTTTCCAGTTATAAATTAAAGGATATTATCTATACTTGTACGTTATTTCCCGATATAATAGATGTTTAAATTAATGTTAAAGCGTTAAGGGATTTATTACCAATTAATACAGTTTAATTCTGTATATATATATTATGTGTGTTTTTAACCATTAGACTAGTGGAGAGTTTTTCTTAAATATATAATTGAATACGCAAGTGTATAAAATAGTCTTAACTGTAAAATTATCGCGCGTCCGTATATGTTTTCATGTTTTTTTCTATTTTTTAACACAGAATGATCATACACCTTTGCGTCCCAGCAATTATAGAGTCCTCCAGACTCGGTTCTTCAACATCCATAATTTTTGAACATTTAAATATAATCTTGTAGCGACCCGGTGCGGTTTCGCTCTCTAAAGTTAAATGAGATAAAGCCACCCAAGAACATTTAAATACTAAATCAATATAGTCTGTAAAGATTAACTGGAGAAGAACAATTGCCAGAGCGATATATTTAAATTTTACTGTTCTGCTGTGGGAAAGAGTATATCATTTATGTACACTGACCGTCACGTATTTTTCACTGGATTAAAACCCCCGAAGAGAAAAAACATACCTCGCTGTTCAGTCTTGTCATCACGCTATAGAAGTTTTACACCACCAGCAATGAAAATCCAAGAGACCACTACATTCTCATAACTTTACCTAAGCCAGTGCCATCCCATAGAAACTTTTAGTTGATAATAAAAAAGGAACACTAATGCTTCACCTTCCAGCGATTACGGGAAAATTTGCCAAACGCCAAACCCGCTAGTCTGGGGCTGGAAAACGAAGGAAAAGACTCAGACAGTGTATTGAGTAATTTAATTGCTGTTTGTGTTATTCTATGGAGAGCCACATTCACCGAGTTAAGTGTGAGAAAATGTGTGATGGCCATCGCTAGCGTGCATGTATGAATGAAAGATATTAGCTAAACTTATAATTCTCTTTACTTGGTAAATATCCTTATACTGTATTCCTTGTATTGTTCTCTTTAAGCGGGATTGCTTACCTTTGCTTATTTCCCCTCCCTTAATCTGCTTAGTCGAGGGATAACTTGGAGAACACTAGGACTCTGTTCCTACACCCCATACCAATTATTGTACAACCCCCTATCAGAATAATTAATCTATTTTTTAGTTAAATTATCTCTTTCTGATAACCACTTGTCTTTGGACTGGGTTTTCTTTCTCTATACAAGCGGAAAGGGCATATTGGGAAAATCCTCCCCAACCCCACCCCCCCCCCCCCGCCCCCCCCCCCCCGCCCCACCCCCCCATCACGACCACCTTGTTATTTGTATTTTTCTGTAACTATGATTTTTTACTGTACCATGCTAAATGTTGTGATTTTGGTTTAATGATAATAAACACCACAAAACTGATATTACTGTTTTGGCCGACCCATTACCCCATATATGTTATATGTAGTTTGTATTCACGTATGTGTGTTTGAAGCACCAAATTGGTGGGTGTACATGAGTGTTTGGAAACCAGTAAAAATTGTTTCGCCAGGAGAGGTTTAGGAGTCTACAGATAAACAAAAGTTGTTGTAAGATAGGCAGATCGGAGAAATTACCCAATCTCAGAGTCTGTCCTTACTCTTTTCAGCGCCCTTGTGAATCAACTATCTATTTCTTACCCCTTTCTATCATAGAGCCTTCACCATCATTCTTCACTATAGCGGGACCACTATTTCTAAGACCTATCTCAAATAAAATTTACGACAATAAGGAAAGCAGCAAATCATGCTTGGGATTTCAGGAAAGGAAGAAACAAGACTGGATAACACCAGAAACATTAAACACCATAACACCGAGAAAAGAAATGAAAAGAAAAGAAAACACAAGCAAAGTCCCCCAGGTTAAAGCAACTATATAGCGAACAGTACAGTCAGCTGGACAAGGAAGTTAAACGCCAAACACGAGCCAACAAAAGGAATTTCCTAGACGATCTTGCAAGACAGGCAGAAGAGGCAGCACTGAGAAATGAACAAAGCACAGTATACAAAATAACTAAATTCATCAGCGGAAAACGAGGTGCAAACAATATTACATTAGTAAGGGATAAGCAAGGAAATCTCATCACGACAGCAGAGGGACAGGACACAAGATGAGCAGAGCACTTCAGAGAAACTCTGAACAAGGAACCCCCAGAGACACAATTGAATGTTCCTGAGGCTGAAAACGATCTAGATGTAAATACAGACATTCCACGAAAAGAAGAAATCATCACAGCAATCAAAGGGTTAAAGAACGGAAAAGCTCCTGGCCATGATAACTTAAATGCAGAGCTATTTAAGACAGACCGTGAGGTAGCAGCAGAACTATGAGAACCACTATTTGCACACGTCTGGAAAACGGGGACAACACCATCGGAGTGGAAAAAGGAATAATTGTCAAATTGCCCAAGAAGGGAGTGTAGTGGTTTTTGATGTTATTGTATGGTTGATATGTTACCTAGTGTACTGTATGAGGTCAGCTGTGACGGCACCTGAGATAAAAGTTTATGGGAGTTACAGGAGTCCTTTCTGCTACCACTTTACGACCTCAAACAGACCTATTCTACTATAATGAGTGTTAGCTACGTTAAAAGTCTAGGGTACTGAAATGTAATGTGTAGGTAATAAAATACACTGACACACACATGTAAATAATAAGTCTAATAATAATAATAAACTCTATAATACACTGAACTAACACTGGCTGTTAAAGTTTAAGTTTAAAAATTTTTTTAATTTATTAGTCCTGAACCAATTTTTTATTTTGGTCAGAACTTATGAAATGATAGGTATTTATCAATGAAATGCATATATATATTGCATAATCAAATATAACTTTTGTACATAGGTATATTATTACAATGGTTAATATTAATGGTATCTACAAAGTCCTGGGAACACTAGCACTGGATGGTTAGTTGGGGTGGCGTCATCATGCTCAATCTATGGTTACAAAAGTTTATAGTCCTCAACATATGGACTGGTGTTAATGTTTCTATAACACGCTTTATTTTGTTATTTATGGTGGAATATTGAATGGATGAATCTCCAGCAGGCCAGGTTTGCAGTTTCCTGGCCTGTAATGATGTAGTATAGAATTCTTGTGGCCCACTCCTCTCAATAGCTGGAGTAAAATGTTAGGCTGCACAGACACCCGCTCTTGCACTTCTACAAGAGTATCTGGCACAATTGTAGTGCCAGATCAGAAACTCTGAAACAAAATTTGTGCCATGTGTCAGTACTCTATCCACTGCGCCACTCTTACACACAACACCACAAAACAACACTACACAGATTGAGTCAGATCTCTCTGACCAACGTAACACATCTCACCCAGTTGTTATCAGTTAGTACAGGTTCCCCAAGACTGCATTGCATCCGAAATAGGTTCAATAGTTTCTTCTTCTATTTAATAAGGTGGGTGATATGTTCCCACTGATATCAATAATCGATCCTCCTTCCATAGTCTTAGATAGGTTTCCATATATTATTAGTTTGTCTCTAAGCCCTGGACTGCGGCTGGGGACCGAGAGCAGGCACTTACTTGCCGTAATCATTTTTCATGATATGGCAGTATCAATCACTCAAAATATTAAAATAAACAAGATAATTGCTTTTTGCCTTACCACAATTCAGAAATGAGAACACAGTTATTTAGGACTAGCAAAACTCAGCTGAGCTGCTGGCCAGACTAGGGCGTCCCACTGATTTTTATTTATTAATTCCGGGAAATCACCGCTATCAGTCTAGAACTGTGTTACTGGACAGTCTTCTAACAAATGGTACAAGTGCGC
The DNA here is from genome assembly GCA_024509875.1 of Oreohelix idahoensis. NCBI lineage: Eukaryota > Metazoa > Mollusca > Gastropoda > Stylommatophora > Oreohelicidae > Oreohelix > Oreohelix idahoensis. The sequence goes on along the minus strand of JAMPIV010006302.1, from coordinate 237,195 downwards.
GTCTCCCATTCACCAATATGAATACATTTGTCCAATCACGGACTTCCCCTCTAACTTTTTTTCAAATATTCAAACTAAAAGTCAAATTTCAGTCACATCTCAGTCAAGTGTGTATTATTGTCTGTTGGTCCGTCTGTCTCTACTTGGTTTTTCACAAAAATACACTTGTTTCTTGGACCAACGAAACGTAAAAACTGCACAAACCTGCCTCATTAAGTTATTTTTAGCTTCTATCCTTCGACTTTCCCCCTCTAGTTCATTGCAGTTTGATTTTAGCATTTTTAGGGCTCAAGGACACCAAAACGTAACTTTAGTGAAATACGCACAAAACACTGTTCGCTAGTCTGATGTGAACAATACAGTCTTTCGTCAATATCTTCCGTGTTATCTGTCCGTCTGTATAATTAAAAGTATATTATTTCTCTGCTCAAGATGGGCTATCAAACTAGCTAGGTTTTATTTTCATAACTTTATTATTAAAGAAAATCCTACTTTTCTCAAGGTTAGTTTTTTGAAAGATGTTTTTTTTTAACCTTCGCTCACTGCGTTTGCCGCTGTATTCAAATAAAACAACCAATTACCGTAAAAGCGTCCAAGATATGACTGTTTCTAATAAGAGACAAGGTCCTTTTTCTACCAATGCCTTACATTGTGTCAACTAGTGTCGTGATTTTTTTCTTTAAACTACAACTTGCGTCTTTTTGCTTTTTAGATTCAAACACGTGTTCAGTCATACTTTTTCCTTTTTATCTTATGTCCGTTTCCCCTCCCGTCTAAAAGGGTAAACCGTTTCGTCTGCATGTCTAACTAGTTAGTTTCAATGGCGGTAGAAACCGCTGGCATAGGCGAGAATGTATCCTCGTATCTTACGTATAATTTTATCCCTACATTTTATCTTACCCGTTATCTTTGTAATTGGAGATATTTTAACGTTGTATCACTATTTTTCATCACAGGGAGATCTTGCAGACTGCAATAATTGGAGAGGAATCACTCTTCTCTCAGTTCCCAGCAAAATACTAGGCAGGATAATTATACAGAGAATTACAAAAGCAGTAGACCACAAACTGAGGAAAGAACAAGCAGGATTTAGAAAGAACAGAAGATGTGTAGATCATATATTCACTCTCAGGAACATTATAGAGCAGTGCTCAGAATGGCATAGACAGCTGTACATTAATTTCGTTGATTTTGAAAAGGCTTTTGACAGCATACATAGGGACAGTTTATGGAAAATACTGAGGGCTTGTGGAATTCCAAGCTGCATATTGACACAAAAAGCCTCTATGCCAACTTTACGTGTAGTGTTGGGCAGAGCAACCTAACCTTTGAGGTAAAGACAGGAGTACGACAGGGATGCCCCTTATCAACCACTCTATTTTTAATAGTCATAGACTGGGTGATGCGCCAGACAACAGAGCGCAGTCCAAGAGGAATAAGGTGGACTACATTTTCTTCATTGGAAGATCTGGAATATGCAAATGACATTGCACTACTATAACATTCACATCAACACATCCAGGATAGACTTAATAAGTTTAGCTAGGAGGTGGGCTTGAACATCAATTTAAAGAAGTCAGAGGTCATGACGCTCAATGTGAACAATCCTGAGCCCATATCAGTAAGGAATCAGCAACTGGTACAGACAGACACCTTCACATACGTGAAGAGCATTACTACTGCTGATATTGCAGATGCTCTATGGCTTATATTTTCTCGCCTGGGATTCCCCGGAGAAATATTATCAGATCATGGCACCCAACTAATATCGGATACCATGTCTCAAGTAATGTCTACTCTACAGATAGAGAGATCTTTGAGTAGTATCTATCATCCTATGTCCAATGGGATGGTCGAACGGCTAAATAGAACACTCAAGAACTTACTAGGGAAGATAACTGAGGATCATCCTCAAGATTGGGACAGGGTTTTACCCGCGGCCCTCTTCACTTACAGAGAGGTCCCCAATGAACATACAGGATTTTCTCCCTTTGAACTTGTCTTTGGCGCGCGACCGCGCGGCCCTATGTCTTTGCTTCATGATCTCATAACCGCTGATAATATTGATGATGACACGAAATCTTCTTATGAATATGTCATCGCGCTGAGGGAAAAGATTATCGAAGCATGCAAATTGGCAACTTCTTCTTCTGAATTTGCTAAACAGAAGGCAAAACAATTTGTCAATAAGAAAAGAACCTTACGACAACTTTGTCCTGGTGACAAAGCATTTGTTTTGCTACCTTGTAGGGAAAACAGACTTCTTATTTCTTGGAAAGGTCCGTACGATATAATCTCGAAAATTGCCGATGTTGACTACATTGTCGATATTGTTGGAAAGCATAAAACCTTCCAAATCAATATGCTTACGGAATTCCATGAACGTCCGGATTATATGCAGCCTATTTTCCAGGCAACGGACGATTCACCAGTCCAACATGGTCATTACTCATCACTGTCTGTAATACAGGATGAGGAAACAAGTTTTTCGGATGTTAATCTTCCGCTTCCGATGATTCCACTTCATTCTAGTGAATCATGGAAAAACGTTACTGTTTCTCCGGATTTGTCTTTAGGAGAACAGCGACAAGTTTCGGCTATGTTACAAACATTTCAGGATGGCCTTACTGACATCCCTGGACAAAGTCATGTCATTGAACATGACATTATTCTAACTGACCATAATCCTATTAGAGTCAGACCTTATCCTATTCCTATACATTTTCAAGCACAGGTTGAGAAGGAGTTGGATGAGATGATAGATTTAAAAAGAATTAAACCATCCACTTCTGCGTATTCTTCGCCGATGGTTATTGTTCAAAAAAAAGACAATAACATACGTCTTTGCGTTGACTATCGCAAATTGAATCAAGTCACGAAGTTTGATGCTGAACCTATGCCTTTACTAGAACAGCTACTTACTAAGCTTTCTAAATCTCATTTTTTCACTAAACTAGATTTGTCTAAAGGATATTGGCAAGTCCCTTTATCTGAACGCGCCAAACCTTTTACGGCTTTTTCTACACATAGAGGCCTTTTTCAATGGAATTTCATGCCTTTCGGCCTTATGAACGCACCAGCTACATTCGTATGCATGATGCGTCGAATTCTATCTTATCGGTCAGATGTCATCGCGTATCTAGACGACATCAGTCGTTTCAGCGATACTTGGGAAGATCACTATTCGGGGTTAGTTGAATACTATCTACTCTACGTGAGTATAACCTGACAGCAAAACCCTCTAAAGCCTGTATTGGTTTTAGCGAAATTGCTTTCTTAGGTCACCGTGTCGGTCATGGTTTCCTAAAGACAGAGGACCATAATACAAGTAAAATACTTAACATTTCTATTCCTAAGACTAAAAAGCAAGTGCGAAGTCTCTTAGGTCTCATACAATTTTATGGACGATTCATTCCGAATCTGTCCTCGATCATGGCACCTCTTTCTTCCTTGCTAAAGAAAGGGTCTCCTAATATAGTCCATTGGACTCAAGAATGTCAATCCTCTTTGGATAAGATCAAAACTATGTTTTCTACTGCACCTATTTTAGTGTTACCTACTAAAGAAAAGACATTTGTTCTCCGTAGTGACGCTTCATCCACAGGGATTGGAGCGGCACTAATGCAAGAGTACTCTGGAACTCTGCATCCTGTGATGTATATTTCTCGAAAATTAAATGCCGCAGAGAAGAATTACTCGGTCCTAGACCATGAATTATTGGCTATGGTTTGGTCAATTCTTAAACTTCAAAGATTTCTTCTTGGCGCGCATTTCATTGTAGAAACTGACCAGAAAGCTCTTACAGCTATTCAAAGTAAAAATCTGAAGAGCGCGAGATCAACGCGATACGCGATTGCTCTTCAGCCTTTTCATTTTTCGGTGCGAGCTATCCGTTGCTCAGAAAATGTGATGGCAGACATTTTGTCTAGATGCCCACATGACTCCACCTAGCTGTTAGATCCTCAGACTTCTAACAGGTTTAACTCTACTACAGTTTTTTTCTCTCTATATTAAAATATGTACACATATGTAATGTATGATATATTGATTGTATCACTACTTAGCGGTACATTGATGTATATTCACCGCCGGGTCTTTTTAATGTTTTCTTCTTTGGTAATCATGAACTTAAGATATCTAATATGAAATTATTGGATAAACTATTGTATAAATTGTGGCATTGTCAGTAGTGTAGTAGGCGTTGGTGACACCTCTCTGGAAATATTTATACTTAGAGAAATACTTTCTCTGAGATCTTGAGATATATTCTCACTTGTCGTTTCATATGACGACTTCGCCTCACATTAGGCGTTATATTTGTTTGGAATGCTTATCATCTGCGCATTGTTATTCGTGTTTTGTGAGCCAATTGTATGTTGCTCTTAGATGTATTTTTTTTAAAAATGTTACATTTTTTTCCCCTTGGGGTGTGGTAATCTGTTGCGCACATATTCTTTTGTATGGAATTATGCGACGCACGGATTACTGTAGGTAGGTAGGCATACAAATGTATTGTATGACTATTTGATATGAACAGTATTTATTTTGAAATGCTCTCATGATCAAAGTTATATCACCCATGATTAATTCATACTTTTTTTGTATGGGTGATCTCTCTTGAATATCGATTTGGCGGATGGATCTAGACTCCGTTGATCTATTCTTTGTTCGGACAGAAAACAGATTATTCTTGCTTAGGTTTATGCAGGGATGTTTATGGTCCGAGTCTATGTTTACTCAGTGTCTGTTGGAGACGATTCGGTCTTATATCGGGTTATCTTTGTATGTCTATGTCGGACTATTTTCCTTGTACTGTATTTTGGGGTCAGGTGCTTTTCGGCGCATGAAGATACGTTAGGGTGTTCTTCAGTGATGTAGAAGCCTATGGCGGGAAGTCATTTCTTAGACCTGCCCAAAGTTTGTGATCTCTTTTTGAATATGGGAACGAAGATATTTTCTTCTGGGATGGTTAAATCCATGAGTTCCCTAGTGTTCATTCCATAACGCGAGGAGAAGAGCGTTTCTGTGTTTGCTAGTGGTTTTTTCCTATGCCAAGGTAAAGAACTGTTTACCGAACTTTTTCCATTCCTAGGCCTAATATGGGCAGACAGCTACATGAATTGAACCATGTCAGTATGTCGGAACGACATGTTATCTAGCAGCACTTATTACGTATATATGCAGCAACTATGAGGAAAGAATATACTGAATGTTATAGAAACAGTTATGTACATGAACTGCATCGTTATTGAAGCTTCATTGTGCATCATTATCGTGAGCGAGACTCACAAGACTAGAAGCCATTTTGGAATGCTATTTATTGTTGATCATTTACCAGAGAACAGGGACGCCCTTATTACCAGGTGATGATACAGAGATCATACTTATGAAAGGAAAACCTACTATTGGTAGTTTAACGTTTTCTCAGGAAATATTGGCTGAACTGTATTTAGCGGAATCTTCGCTAGAGTGCAAGTTACGTTTATGCTAAAGAGGTTCGGTCTAGGAATCAGGTTAGAGCCTTGTATATTAACTGACATGATCAGTCAGTAAGGCCTGATGAATATTTATATAAGATATGGAACTCTGAATGCTTGTATACTGATGTTCCATTGTGATTTTCCTCAACATGAATGCCAATTTATTATTGTACACCGTGGGTCAACAATATGCTATTGATGTCGACCTGTGTTCCTGTAACTGTACCCGTTCTGTCCAAGTGTGTGAATCAAATTAAACTATTGAAACGTCCACAGTAGTCTGCATCAGTAACTTCTAGATACGCATGAATGAGTGTTTGAACCTTCAGTCAACTCCACAGAACAGTCTACACATTCGCGCATTGACATTTATTGTAACACTCATTGTCAACAATGCATTCTTGTCGGGGCCTCATTGTGTTCCAGGACGAGGTGACCTGTATACCAGACACTGTGCCCGGTTATTAGAGTTGACCAGTTACACCAATACACCTTTACAACGTGCTCTGATATATACACAGTTACGATGAAGCGAGAACCAGCGTTATCAGTCGCCAAAGTTGATGTTGTGATACATCAGTATAATATCTTCCTAGTGTGCTACAATGCTGTCGGAAGATCAATTCTGTTACTTATCCTCCCCAACCTTTGGTCTTTGCAATAGTTAATAATCCCTTCTTTAGATACCCATGAGATCTGTTATAGTTTTCTCTAAAACCACATCATCTATACTCCTGTTTATCCTATAAACTAGCTCTGCTTATTTATTGTCCATGATTTGCTTCCACATAACATACGCACTTAAAAATAACCAGTTAAAAACCCGTTACACTGACAGCCTTCTCCTAGCCTGAATACAATCAGTGTACGTGAAGAGAGAATGTCAGACATAATGCCATCTAAAAGATGAGACTAATGTGGTTGCTGTATTTTTCGTTGTCTTTTTGTTATCAGTTATGTTCACATGCTACAGAACCAACACCAAAGAATTGTTAAATTCATCTGTGCACCCCATAGTAGTTGTCACAGTGGGCCCTATGTTTCTCTTGTATATGACCTAGGACTGGTTACGGCATCAAATAGTCTCTGTCACAGTGCCGGGTGAGTCTATCAATAACTTTCTACTACGTGACTGTGGCAGGCCTAGTTATTAATTCAAATGGTTAAATTTCTTTCCTTGACCTATCTTCCAAGTTAGAGCTATCTCTTTGACTGGCCCTTTTCGCCAGAGGTGGGAATTCCTGGATGAGTTAAGGTTCGTCTTTCTTTTAACCCAGACCTCGTTCTTCCCTCCTAGGTGTTGACTAGCGACTAGAGCGTATAGGGTTTCCTTAATTCCTTATCTATAATATCCCTCTATTCCTCAATCTCTTCACACATCAAAGCAACTGGAGTGATGTGATTCAACTTCAAAACAATTTTATTTACATGAGTTAATATCCATGATCTTCAAACATTAATTCATCAGACACAGTTCTCAGATTCAATGTCCTCAAATCTCCCACTTGATTCAATCAGATATCTCAAGGTATAGGTATAAAATTCCTTCTTCTGTAGCCTCTTACTCATTTCTTTATGTACAAAGTCTACTAAAGTTCATTCTCAATTTCTGTTTGTTTTCCTCATGATTCATACAATAGTTCTTCTAAATCCTTGGGGTCATGTTCTCACCTAATCTCAACTTAGATAGGCTTAACCCCTTTAAATGCAACCTTTTCAAATCAATAGTTACACCTGAAATAATCAAACAAAGTATAATACTCAGGTGGCATCCTCCATACTTACGCTGACATGAGAGAGCGCAGAATAAGCTCTATAGATGTTAGAGCATTTCAAACTCTTACTTCTTACTCTAGACGTAGACTAAGCCTCTCTTTCAATTCATGACAGCTAATCCTGGTTATCTGTTGGTACATAAGTTATCCGCTTTGTACTTAGTCAAAAGTTCAACTTCCAAGTTCTCCCTATTTAACCGCTCCATTAAACATGAGCAGCATTACCCTCATGTGGTGTCCTGGCTATAATTCTGCACCGTGATTCTCTTTTTACATCAGTTTATACAAGATAAAATATAAAGTCAATCTTACCAGAGTCAAAGAAATTCCAAAACTTATCACAATTTCTTACTAGTCACTCCTACTAGCTTGTCTATGTTTTAAAGCACAGTTTAATCTAATATCCGGAATTCCTACCAATATTCAATCTAGAGCTATCTACTCTCTCTGTATTGAAGTTCTGTCACCACAGATATAACTTCTTGAGCCCAGCAATTCACATCTTGCTTGGTTGGGTTCGCCGCCTGGACTGAGTAATTTTTTTGTTGTTGTTAAAAACCTTTATTGGGTCTTGATATGTTATTTACAAAATATCACATGGTATAAGCTAAAAAAGGAATAAAAGATAAACCCCACCCTCCTCCCAAACTAGCATTACAACAAGTCGATATCTGTAACAAGAAATATTATAACATCAAAACATGTCAGAACTTACCAAAATTTTAAACAATTTCTATAATAACATAACATATGAAAGATACCCCCCCCCCCCCCCCTTATCCCTAAGTAAAAATAAATAATCCAAATTTGGATGCAAACAGTATTTCACATCAAGCTATATCAATAAGTTCAAACAATAATATATAGTTGATGAAACAAAATGTTAATGAGGCTATGCAGATTCTATTTATGGTACATTGACTTCCTACCGTGAGATGATTGATGGAGACATATGTGTTAAATGGTATTTACATTGCGTGATATTTACATACAAAGCTACTTGCTTTGTATAACGACCAAAGAAAGTTTTTAAATCTGTTCTATTATGTCTTGTGTCATGTGTTCATATATTTGTGTAAATGTTCTACTGTCATAATGTCTACCGTCATACACAGCCTTATTCCTACATGTCCATGTAAGGTATCTAAAGTTAGCTAGTAAGATCAGTAGTTTAAGTTCTGTCCGTCTCGACATCTGTGGTAAAGTGTTCATCATGACAGCTCTGTATAAATTAAGTGTTTATTGTGAGTTTGAGGCTATTAATTTCCTTAAATGGTTTAATGTAGGGACCACTGTCTTACATGTGTAAAACAGGTGGTCTTCTGTCTGCATAATGTTGTCGCTACACAGTTTACATTTTGGTGCTAATCTGTTTGCCTTTATTGATGATTTGTTAGCAAGTGTTGTTAAATTGTGTAGTAGTCTGAAAGTGACTTCTCTTGCTTGCGGTTTGATGTCTATTGCATGAATGTTTGTGAAACTCTGTGTGTAATCGGTTATAAAAAGGTTGTACCCTCTTCGTGTGTTCAGAGGTGTTTCTTGTGCTGCAACAGAAGCTTGTATATAAGTTTAGTGTCTTGCTTTATAAAATGTTTGTTCCCCTCTAAATTTTTCAGACATATTGCATAAAAGGGTGGCGGTGTACCAAAACAATGTGGTTGGTTATTGTTTAATTTACAAAAATTTAATAGTCTTAACCAAATATAATAATGTGCCAGTGGGTATAGACCCGGGCTTTTTGTAACTTCTCCTATGTATTTAATTCTTAAAGCTTTAATATTAGTGTTGATATCCTGTAAGGCTATCCCCCCTTTATTTTTAGGTTGCATTAGAGTAACGTGTTTAATACTGTGCCAAGTATTCCTAAAAATAAAGGCCCTAATTAGTTTATTTATTTCTATTATAGTCTTTTCAGGTATCATTTGTGTGTTTGCTGTGTAAATTATTTTTGGCATAATAAAACAATTAACTATGATACTTCTTCCGAAAATGGTGGCCGTTTTGTATTTGTAGATTTCTAGCATATTTTGAATTTTCTCTTACAATTTTGTCCATGTTTCTTTGTTGGGGTCTTGTGGATTGAAAGAAAAATTTATCTCATAAATTTTGATTTTATTCACTTGTGTTAATTGAAAAGGGAAATCTGATCTATTGCCCCATCTACCTATCCCCATTATACTAGATTTTTGAATGTTTAGTTTGGATTCGCTAGCGTATCCAAACTCTGTAAAAACCTCTAATATATTTTTTTATAGAATCCTTTGTTGTTGGAAAGAATATAGTATCATCGGCGTAGGCCAACAGTTTCTTTTCCCCTGTACCGGGGACGAAAGTTTCCGTGATATTTGTATCTTGTCTTATTCTTTCCAAAACAGGTTCTAATGTTATTACGTATAACAGGGGCGATAATGGACACCCCTGCCTGACACTTCACGTTAATTTGAAGGAGTTGGTTAAGCTGTGGTTAACCAATATTCTACTTTCAGGTTTGTTATATAGAATTTTGATCCATGTTCTAAAATACTCCCCTATATTATTTGCTTTAAGACTTTTATGTAGGAAGGCATGTGATACTCTATCAAATGCCTTTTCCTGGTCTAGGGATAATATAGCGCTCTCGCACTGCCTATCATGTGTGTATGTAATCAAGTCTCTAATGAAATGTGTGTGTCTACAAATATTCCTACCTCGAACACTACACTGTAGATCTTCATGAATTATTTTGTGCATGTGTGGTTTAAGCTTCAGAGTAAGTGCTTTAGCTAGAATTTTGTAATCAGTATTTAAAAGAGAGATGGGTCTAAAATTCTTAATTGACTTTTTATCATTACTATCCTTGGGGATTATGGTAATATATGACTGATTTAAACTTTCCGGGAGTTCCCCTTTTAGAAATGCTTCTTCAAGCATTTTAATTAGAATGGGCCCAAAACAGGGGAAGAAAGCCCTGTATAATTCTGCAGTTAACCCATCAGGTCCGGGTGCTTTATCTTTTTGAAAAGAACTAAGGTCCTCTTGCAAATTGTCTAAAGTTAAAGGTTGGTCTAGTCTTTCACTTTCCTCATCACTTAAACACTTTGTGTATTGTAGAAATTTATCTTGTATGTTTGCATGCGTGTCTTCTCTAGTATATAATTGTTTATAATATTCAAAAAAGCGTGACTAATGTTGGTGCTATCTGTTTGCTGTTGCCCGTTCATGTCTGTTATCTTATGTATCTGTCTACTGCGTTGAATGTTCTGTTCAATTGCTAAATATTGTCTACTAGGGATTTCTTGCTTTATAGTATTTAATTTTGCCCTAAGTAGCGCTCCCTGGTAGGTATACTGTCTATATTGGTCTAACTGTTCTTCTAAGGTGTGGATGTGAGGGTTCGTGTTGTCTAAACTTTTGGTTAAACTAATTGCTTCCTCTAAAATCCCCTCTTGTTTTTCAAACTTCCTGTGTATGAGTGTAGCCAACAACTGTGTTCTATCTCTTATTGTATTTTTTAACATGTCCCAATATTGTGCGATGTTATTATTGGGAATATCTTGTGCGTAACCTTGTATTAATTGTGTTATTTGTTCTGTGTAATAAGTATTTTTAAGTAAATTGTTGTTAAATTTCCAATGTGAGGATCTCTTTACTTGTTTGTGCTTGTGTCCCGTACTTAAGGATGTGTAAACTGCCTTGTGGTCTGTAAATTTAAGAGTGCTTTCTATATGGTATGTTTTGTGTATATTGTAGGTACTAGATGCATATATTCTGTCCAGTCTTGATGCCTGTCTAAAATATGGGTTTATTTTGTCGTATTATGTAAAGGTTTGTTTGTGAGGCTCTATTTTTCTGTATACGTCCGAGAGGGCATTTAAGAGCGAAGACTTTTCTCGTGCCTTTGCTCCCCCTACGGAGCTCTTAGACAAATCTAGGTCAGACAGGACACAATTAAAATCTCCGCCCAAAATCTTCTGAGTCATCTTGTAATTTTTCGTTAGAGTGTCGTGTAATTTGTCATAAAAACTAGGTCAGTCGTCTTTCGTCTCTGGTGCGTATATATTGATGAGTGTGTGTGTGTCCTGTCTGTTGTGTTTGTTTTGTATTTGAATTATGACCATTCTGCCACAATTGTCTGTTCTATAATGTACTGTTTCCCAATCTTCATTTATTTGAAGGATGGCAGCACCACCATAGCTGGTGCCTAAGGCAAACCAGCCATGTTTAAGTCCTAACTTAGTTACTATCTGACTGGCAGAAAAATCAGAAGTAATCCCGGTCTGTTGCAAAAACAGGAAATCCGGATTGTCTTTTTTAATAGGTTTAATTACATGGTCTAGTTTATTTCTCAAACCATTGATATTGAGTGATATTATCACTAGACTGCATGACGGAGTGGTAAACAGAGGTTGGCCACTCGCTGTAAACTGTCTACCTGGCAAAGTGACAGAGTGGACACTTGCCGTATCTAAACTATTTGACAAAGCGGGGACTGAGTGCAGACCGCTTGTCCTACTTGAATTGCAAGTATTACAAGAATTACCAGAATTACAAGGCACAGTAGTGATCTGGGGCTGGCTACCTGCTTTAAGTGAATTTCTCAACAAAGTGCTAGTTGATGGCTTATCATGTGTTATAATTGTTGTACATGGTAAACAGGTAGGTTGGTCACTTGTAATTAGTCTACTCGGCAGAGCGGTGTCTGAGTGCTGACCGTTTTCTGCTATGACTAAAAAACTTGACACATCCGTGACTACACTTCTTGACAAAGCGGTGCTTAAGGGCTGACCACTTTCTGTATTTTGACTACTCGACCCATTAGTGACTGATTGCTGGCTAAAAGTCGTTGTGCCCTGATGATTAGGGCCTAGCGCAGGCGAAGCGGCGCTGTCAGACCCTCCCGCCCTGACGGGAAGGAGGGTTGGCTGCTTAATTAAAACTGTGCGCATGTGAAGTGTGTAGTGTGAACAACCAAAACATCAAAAAACTACTTACATTTTATTAAAACTCAAAATTCAAATCACAAGTAACACTACCTAAACTATAGGTGTTTTTATAATTTACTATTAAAGTTACAATACTATTGGCGAGTCTTGTTTCTTGGCCAATCTGGAGGTGAGGCATCCTCTCTCGCACTGGTAGTGTGCTGACCATCTTTCCGGCAGGCTCGCAAGAGGAGATAACATAGGGGTGCAGTCCGGACATGCCCACACTTACACCGGTCTTCATCAGACTCCTGGAACTGGAACCTCTAGGAACTACTGGCTCGCACTGGCCCCCAGTGCAGAGAAGAGGAAGGACTTGTAACGCGTGGCTCATTCGTCGGCATCGCTGACATCCGAGAAATCTTTACCGTCTATGAAAAGACTGGCCTGGGTCATCATCTCATCCATGGTTTCATCTTCAGTCGCGGACGCCTAAGTGGAGTACAGCCTCTCTTGAACCTGTGTTGTCTTCTCTGGGGACTGGCTGGATCCATCAATTTGGACCCCGGTTAGCTCTGGCTCGTCGACTATAGGCATAGACTCATACCTAGTGGAGGGCTCTGGTGTAAGCGCCCTTGGCGGCGGTGATGGTGTCAGGTCTCTTCGGCTAGGGAATCGCTTGCTCGGCGACCTACTGTCACTGCGTTTAACTTCTTTAGACCTCACAGGCTCTGTTGCCTGGAGCAGAAATCTCTTCCTATTAATTTCTTTTCTTTCTTTCTTGTTATTAATGACTTTTGTAAAGTCATCGCCCTCACTGGCATCTGGGCTATCTGAGGTAGAGAGCTCGTCTGACCTGCTTTGCTCTGCCGGTGTTTTATCGACAGCTGTCTCTTCTTCCCTCACTTTCTTGACCTGGGTGGGGCCCCTCGAGTAATTGGGCACTGGCTAACCCAATGTGTATCTTGCCCACAGATGGCACATTCTATCTTTCTTCCCGGTAGGGATACCCACACCAGCTGAAACTTTTCAACTGGTCCTTCCATCTTTAGGGTGAGGAAGTGGGGCACTTGGTGTGCAGACGGCTTATACAGGAAATTCCATTTATCATGGGCGGTTCTGATTCTGAAGACTTCCGCCTCTTTGTCTCCTGTAACCGCCGCCGCTACTCTTTGGGCCGCCTCTGCTTTTATTGTGGGGGGCATCCAATTTAAAGTACCTTTCGACTTTTCCTTGTCTAGATGCTCTATATAAATTGACATGTATGGGTTGGTCCACTCGAGATTTTTTCCGTGTAACCCAACTCCGCCTATGCCAGTCCCAAGCCCGGATGAAAAAGGAGGAGGGCGGCCTGCATGGAGGCCGTAAGGAGGCAGCCCCTCCACCATGCAAAGGTACAACAGGCCAATCACCTGTTTGCTTTAAACCACGATTACGAGCAACACAAGAGAGGAAACCGGACTGATTCTAAAGGCGACGAACTGGAACGGACTACGGACTACGACTTATGGAACATGGAACACAAGAAGTATAAATGGGAAGGAAGAGGAGCTGGTGGAAGAGATGAAGAAAGCAAAACTAGAAATCCTGGCTATAACGGAAACAAAGAAAAAAGGACAAGGAGTCATGGATCTCGATGGCAACACGCTGCTCTACTGTTGTGTACCCAAATCCGAAAGAGCTAAAGGGGGCGTGGGTTGCATTGTGGCCCAAAATCAAAAGATAGTATCAAGGGGTGGAACTTTGTCTCAGAGCGCATTATGGTTGTAAAACTAAAAGAAGGAGAAACCATAGTCAACCTGGTCATAGTGTATGGGCCAAATTAGGATGAGAGAGCAGAAGTCAAGGAGGAATTCTTCGAGCTGCTTCAAAGGACAGTGGATGACTGCCTAGATGAAGTTATCATGCACGGAGATTTTAATGCCAGAGTTGGAAATGACCATGCTAGATGTGGTGGAGTTATCGGAAGATATGGAGAAGATACTATCAATGACAATGGAAAGCGACTCCTTAGATTCTGCAGTGAGCAGAATCTGATCATTACAAACACAAAGTTCCCCCATAAGCGCATACATGCATACACTAGATGTGAACCAACAAAGAATGAGAAGTCAGTGATCGACTATGCCATTGTTCGGAGAAGCTCATTCAAATATGTCCGAGATGCAAGAGTCTGGAGGGGGCAAGAGATTGGAAGTGATCACTACCTGCTAACAATCAAACGAACAACTGAAAGAGTTGCTCAGCCTAGGAACTGCTCAACATCACGCAAGAAACCAAGTAAACGAGAATGAGAAATGAGCATTAGGACCTACAAGCTGAGAGAGCCAGAATTTAAGACCAGATATCAGGGGCTTATTGCTGCAGCGGTGAGCAACACAAAAGAACAACCTGATGACTTGGAAATCCCCTGGATTAAATTCAAGGATATCATAAAGACAACTGCTGCAGAAGCATGCGGTGAAGTCCGACTTGGGAACCAGAGAAAGAGGACACCTTGGTGGACACAGGAAGTCAAAGAGAAAATAAGAGAGAAGAAAATGGCATGGAAACAATACTTAGGAGCTAAAAACACAACAGGACAAATGGAAAAATATAGAGATTATGTGACACTCAGAACAGAAGTAAAGAACAAAGTGCTAGCAGCAAAACAGAAGTCCTGAGAAGAATTAGGAGAAAAGCTAGAAAAAAAAAAGCACAAGAAATCCAGAAATTGTTCTATAAGACCCTAAAGAACATGAGGAAGGAAAAACAATGCCCCTCAAATTTATAAAGGACAAGCAAGGCAAATTGCTTACTGCCCCGAAGGAAGTAATGGAAAGATGGAAAGAATATTTCTCAGAACTCCTTGATGGTGAGCAAGGTCAAGCATCAGAAACGATAACCACTAGCACAGAAGATGAAACAAATGTTGATGAAGATGACATAAAGATGGAAGAACTGAAGGCAGCACTGGAGAAAATCAAGATGGGCAAAGCAGCAGGGCATGATGGTATAACACCAGAAATGATTAAGTACATGGGAGCATCAGGCGACCTGTTACTCTTAAGGGTCCTACAGGCAGCATGATTAAACAAGACCATACCAAAGGATTGGGAGATTGCCATCATAACACCAATTTTCAAAAAGGGTGACAATCGACAGTGTGGAAACCATAGAGGCATAGCCCTTCTCAGTGTCCCTGGTAAAATCTACTCTAGAATCCTAGAGCAGAGACTCCGACGCCTAGCTGAGCCACAATTGGATGAGGTCCAGTGCGGATTCCGAGCAAACCGAAGTACTCAAGACCTAATCTTCACACTCAGACAGCTGAGTGAAAAGGCCCTTGAGTATAAGAGTGAGATCCCTCTTTGTTTCATAGATCTGGAAAAGGCGTTTGACAGGGTCCCTTGGAGCAAACTTTGGGACTGTTTGGCAAGGAAGAATATTCCAGCACCTCTGATTCATGCTATACAGAGCTTCTACAAGTCTTGCAGAAATTATGTGAGGACAGCAAACCATAAGTCAGAAGAGTTCAGGACTACCACTGGTGTAAAACAAGGTGATATCCTATCACCTTACCTCTTCATACTCCTTATAGACGATGTCATCAAGGCATGTAAGGAGAGAACAAGAAAGTATTCAGTGGGGTACTGGAAGATGAGACAGGTCTATATTTCAGAGCTGGCATTTACTGATGATGTTGCCCTGATTGCTAAATAAGAGGCACATCTCCAATCCAACCTGCACGTCTGGAAGGAAGAGCTGGAGAAGAGAGGGATGGTCATAAGCAGCTCTAAAACAAAATCCATGGTGATATCACAAGAAGAAAGAAGACATCAGATTAAGCTGGGAGAACAGGTCCTGGAGCAGGTCGACCACTTTAAATACCTCGGAGCTATTATAGACCGAAAGGGAGGCATCAAACAAGAGTTGGCCACTCGAAAAGCAGCAGCTGGGAGACTTTTTCAGGTCATAAATCGAGGATTCCTCAGCAAGAGAGAGGTTGGTAAGAAAACGGAGATGGCTGTATACCGCTCCACCTATGTCCCAGTCTTGACATATGGATGCGAGTCATGGGCAATGACTACAACCCATAAAAGCCAGATCCAAACCTCAGAAATGAGGTATCTGAGGAAGGTGGTTGAAGTAACAAGAAGAGACATGGTACGCAACCAGACGATACGTCAAGGCCTAAAATGCCACCCCCTGCAGACCCAAGTAGAACAGTCCCAACTAAGATGGTTTGACCATGTCTGCAGAATGGGAGAAGATCGGCTACCACGACAAGCATGGGAAACAAAGAGCCAAGGATCCAGACCCCGAGGACGACCCAGAGTCCGCTGGGAGGACAACATTAGACAATCTTTGAAGGACCGAGGACTAGAATGGAACCAGGCCAGGAGGATGACAGCCGATAGGATAGTCTGGCGCTCTCACTTCCAAACCTCTACACCTCACGGTAGAAGGGGAACGACTAAGTAAGTAAGTAAGATACCCCCCCCCCCCCCTCTTTCTCCCCCCCCCCAATAACTTAATTACAAGTCAATATCCGCAAAGGAAGATACAAAAATACATGTTATCCCAATAACCTCAAAGGAACATGGATGATGAATGGGGGAGATGAAATGATTAATGGTACATCGGCCAAATGATGATGACTACCTACTATGAGATGATTAATGAGGACATATTTTAAAGAGTATTTACATTGCATAATATTTATAGACACAAAGGAAGTATTTACAAACAAAGCTACTTGCTTTGTATGACGACCGAAGGGTCGATAAAGGTTTTTAATTATTTATTTGAACAACAACAAAAAAGTTTCAAATCTTTTCTGTTATGTCTTGTATCATGTGTTCATATATTTGTGTAAATATTGTACTGTCATAATGTCCATTGTCGTATTCAGCTCTGTTCCTACATGTCCATACGAGATATCTAAAGTCAGCTAACAAAGTCAGTAATTTGAGTTCTGTCAGTCTCGACATTTGTGGTAATGTATTCAACATGACAGCTCGGTACATGTTGAGTGAATGTTGTGTCTTGGATATTATTAGTGTTCTTAATTTATTTAAAGTAGGAACCACTTTCCTACATGTGTAAAACAAGTGTTCTTCTGTCTCTGTAATGTTGTCACTACACAGTTTACATTTTGGTGCTGATCTGCCTGCCCTTATTGATGATTTATTAGCAAGTGGTGTTAAACTGTGTAGTAACCTGAAGGTGACTTCTTTTGCTTGTGGTTTGATGTCTATTGCATGAATGTTTGTGAAACTATGTGTGTAGTTGGTTATAAAAAGGTTGTACCCTCTTCGTGTGTTCAGAGGTGTTTCTTGTGCTGCAACTAGAAGTTTGTATATAAGTTTTGTGTCCTGTTTAACTAAATGTTTATTCCCTTATAAATTTTGTAGACATACTGCGTAAAAGTGTGGCGGTGTACCGAAAAAATGTGGTTGGTTATTGTTTAATTTACACAAATTTGATAGACTTAACCCAATATAATATTGTGCCAGTGGGTATAGACCCGGGCTTTTTGTAACTTCTCCTATGTATTTAATTCTTAAAGCTTTAATTTTAGTGTTGATATCCTGTAAGGCTATCCCCCCTTTATGTTTAGGTTGTATTAGAGTAGCGTGTTAAATACTGTACCAAGTATTCCTAAAAATGAAGACCCTAATTAGTTTATTTATTTCTGTTATAATCTTTTTAGGTTTGCTGTGTAAATTATTTTTGGCATAATAAAACAATTAACTATGACACTTCTTCCGAAAATAGTGGCCGTTTTGTATTTGTAGATTTCTAGCATATTTTGAATTTTCTCTAACAATTTTGTCCATGTTTCTTATTTGGGATCTTGCGGATTGAAAGAAAAGTTTATCCCATAAAATTTGATTTTATTCACTTGTGTTAATTGAAAAGGGAAATCTGATCTATTGCCCCATCTACCTATTCCCATTATACTGGATTTTTGAATATTTAGTTTGGATTCGCTAGCGTATCCAAACTCTGTAAAAGCCTTTAATATATTTTTTATAGAATCCTTTGTTGTTGGAAAGAATATAGTATCATCGGCGTAGGCCAACAGTTTCTTTTCCCCTGTACCGGGGACAAAAGTTCCCGTAATATTTGTATCTTGTCTTATTCTTTCCAAAAGAGGTTCTAATGTTATTACGTATAACAGGGGCGATAATGGACACCCCTGCCTGACACTTCTCGTTAATTTGAAAGAGTTGGTTAAGCTGTGGTTAACCAATATTCTACTTTCAGGTTTTTTATATAGAATTTTGATCCATGTTCTAAAATATTCTCCTATATTATTTGCTTTAAGACATTTATGTAGGAAGGCATGTGATACTCTATCAAATGCCTTTTCCTGGTCTATGGCGCTCTGGCACTGCCTATCATGTGTGTATGTAATCAAATCTCTAATGAAATATGTGGGTCTACAAATATGCCTACCTTGAACACTACATTGTTGATCTTCATGAATTTTTTTGTGCATGTGTGGTTTAAGCTTCAGAGTAAGTGCTTTAGCTAGAATTTTGTAATCTGTATTTAAAAGAGAGATGGGTCTAAAATTCTTAATTGACTTTTTATCATTACTATCCTTGGGGATTAGGGTAATATATGACTGATTTAAACTTTCCGGGAGTTCCCCTTTTACAAATGCTTCTTCAAGCATTTTAATTAGAATGGGCCTTAAACAGGGGAAGAAAGCCCTGTAGAATTCTGCAGTTAACCCATCAGGTCCGGGTGCTTTATCTTTTTGAAAAGTACTAAGGGCCCCTTTTACATTGTCTAAAATTAAAGGTTGGTCTAGCTTCTCACTTTCCTCATCACTTAAACACTTTGTGTATTGTAGAAATTTATCTTGTATGTTTGCGTCACTTTCTTCTTTAGTATATATCTGTTTGTAGTATTCGAAGAAAGCGCGACTGATTTTGGTGCTGTCTGTTTGCAGTTGCCCGTTCATATCTGTTATCTCATGTATCTGTCTACTGCGTTGAATGTTCTGTTCAATTGCTAAATATTTTCTACTAGGGATTTCTTGCGTTATAGTATTTAATTTTGCCCTAAGTAGCGCTCCCTGGTAGGTATACTGTCTATATTGGTCTAACTGTTCTTCTAAGGTGTGGATGTGAGGGTTCGTGTTGTCTAAACTTTTGGTTAAACTAATTGCTTCCTCTAAAATCCCCTCTTCTTTTTTAAACTTCCTGTGTATGAGTGTAGCCAACAACTGTGTTCTATCTCTTATTGTATTTTTTTAACATGTCCCAATATTGTGCGATGTTATTATTGGGAATGTCTTGTGCGTAACCTTGTATTAATTGTGTTATTTGTTCTGTGTAGTAAGTGTTTTTAATTAGATTGTTGTTAAATTTCCAATGTGGGGATCTCTTTACTTGCTTGTGCGTGTGTCCCGTACTTAAAGATGTGTAAACTGCTTTGTTATCTGTAAATTTAAGAGTGCTTCCTATATGGTATGTTTTGTGTATACTGTAGGTACTAGATGCATATATTTTGTCCAGTCTTGATGCCCGTCTCAAATATGGGTTTATTTTGTCGTAATATGTAAAGGTTTGTTTGTGAGGCTCTATTTTTTTGTATACGTCTGAGAGGTCATGTTCGTCTAGCATGGTACGTATTTGTCTTAAGAGCGAAGACTTTTCTCGTGCCTGTGCTCCCCCTACGGAGCTCCTAGACAAATCTAGGTCAGACAGGACACAATTAAAATCTCCGCCCAAAATTTTCTTAGTCCCTTTGTAATTTTCCGTTAGAGTGTCGTGTAATTTGTCATAGAAACTAGGTCGGTCGTCTCTTGTCGCTGGTGCGTATATATTGATGAGTGTGTGTGTGTCTTGCCTGTTGTGTTTGTTTTGTATTTGAATTACGACAATTCTGCCACAATTGTCTGTTCTATAATGTACTGTTTCCCAATCTTCATTAATTTGAAGGATGGCAGCATCCCCATGGCAGGTGCCCCGGCCGAAACAACCATGTTTAAGACCTAACTTAGTTACTATTAGACCGGCATGAAAATCTGTAGTAACACCGGTTTGCTGTAAAAACAAGAAATCCGGTTTATCTTTTTTAATCAGTTTAATTACATGGTCTAGTTTATTTCTCAAGCCATTGATATTGAGAGATATTATCATTAGACTGCATGACGGAGTGGTAAACTGAGGTTGGCCACCCGTTATAAACTGTGTAGTTGGAATGTTATAATAAGCTTCCAGCAGAATTATTACGAAAATATTACTTGAGATAAAAGTAAGAAGTTATTGGTAATCACTGACGAGAATATTCGGAAATCTCACTTCCATATTTGGAAGACATGACCTTTGTATTAGCGCACAGAAATTTCCTAGATGAAATATTTTGAATTACCCTGCCAAAACACACATGTTTTGAATCGATTGAGGGCATTTGAAACAAAGGAAGAACAAAATTAGGGATTGGACCCTACCTAAATCGTAACAAAGTAATACGAGGGGGAGCGAAGTGTAATAAAACCTAACATTTTAGTAAGTTTGCAACACTGTGAAAATTAATATCGCGTCAAGAAGACAATCACACCTTGCCAGAGTTAAGAATAGCAGCAGATTTCATTTACCAGACCGGACCTTGTTTTAGTAAATTGAGGACTTATCGCCCACGACAATTCTACCATTTTAACACGGAAAACCGGAATCTGAGGAAACGGTGACACAAAGTCAAAGTGGGAACTTATTGCTAAAATAACAATTACCAAGACCACGTGTAAGAGGCACTGTCAAGGTGCCTTAAACTATTTCTCTGAGCCAGTAGTCTGTGAGCCTAAAGATCTGCTTCGTGGTATCAATTGAGGATACTATCTCTGGAACAAGTGAGGGTATAAATGACGCGAAGTCAACGCTTGACACCATCATCAGACGGGTCTTAGATACGCGGGACAAGCTTGGTAGTTACTCTCTGACACTTCTTGGAACGTGCTACAACTTTCAAGTTTGACCAGTGACGAGTGTGATCAAGTCATATACCTACAAAGAACCAAACATCAGCTGGAGCAGAACAGACAAGCTCATTGACAGCTAAGTAGAAAAATAAAAGATACCAAGTGAACTATCCAATTTTTAACACCATAATATCACTCGATGATGACTATTGTTTGTTAAAGAACTATTCATTTTTAGAAATGTAAAAACATAATTGATTTTTAAATTTGCTACTTGTATAAAGACAAATCTAAAGTTGATTTAATACATTTGAATGTATTACATCCGTATGTCTCAGACCCTTTCTTAAATACACTTAAACAGAGCTATACAATAATAAGAGGAATTTCGCTGAATTAACTCAGCTTCTGGCTTGAACGAGCTAAGGAATTAAAAGGATATGCTATCCTTCATACAAGCTGATGGCAGATACTAGAGTTAACATTTGCTCAGCCTCATGCAGCATTGTTTTCTATTTTCTGAATATCGTGTGAAAATACCTTGAGGTAGAAGCGTCATTATCCTTCTACCTACAACTCTGCCAAAAGTAAACTTGTGCGATGGTAGACAGCTTGGATGACCCATATTAGTTACTTTTGAGTTTTCGCCACTTCTGGATCACCTCTGCAGAGCTATGGGGAGGCCACCTGTGACAGACGCACACACACAAACAAAGTAGAGGCTGACACACACACAAATAGAGGCTGACACAAAAAAAAATCAGACAACACAAAAATAGAAGGAAATCCCAAAAAATACATGGAGAAGAGAACTTGAGATATATACAAGAAAGATGAAAGAAACATAACACGAAGTGTAACAGCTGGGGCATAAGTCTGTAAGACAGAGAAGAAGATCAGTGAAGGCGAAATTCTAACCCTCATGGTTTATATTTTTGATGAGGTAACACATGTACCGTCTCTCACGTGATATATCCCACGGGTTTTTATGACTTTCAGACTTTATCTTCTGTGATCAAGCAGCTCTAGTGATCTGACAACAGTAACAAGTTTATAGCGCCTGATACAGAGCGCCCTATCCCACAAATCTTCTTCATCAAATACAACAGACTACAACTGCAAATAAAGCAAACTAAATGTAGAATAAACGTGGAAATAGAGCAGAATATTAATATATTAAACTTCATGAACAATGTCAGTTTATCATTGAACTAAATAGGAAACCACTATTGTTTATAAACAAAATAATCAACGGGTATTGTCAAACTTACCACATTTGACAACACATGTAAATATATCTTGAGCTTTGTCAGTTTTGTTTTATTATAATAATATAATGATAATAATAATAATAATAATAATAATAATAATAGCCCCTTCAGTCATAACTGACTGTGGGAATGCGCCCGTGAGGAGACAACCCTCGCTGCTCTTTCCATGGTGTCCCTTTCGACGTTCGCTCCTCTTTTCTGCTTGCCATAAGTGCTTCTGTTCGCCTAATCTGAAGTGGCGCCGTAGAGAGCATCGCCACATTGTGCGATCGACAGCATCATCCTCCCAGGTTGATGAATTTATGTCCAGTACCCTCATGTCTCTTACACACATATTTGAACCTCATCTGCGATTGCCCAACTGTTCTTTCGCCATCTGTCAGTTGTCCGTTAAAGATATTTTTTGGAAAGCGAACTTCTTCCATGCGCTGTCTAAGCAGTGGATAAATGCTTTGAAGGCCAGCACGTGACAACACCTTGATATTTGTTTCTTTTTCCTTCCATGAAATACCGAGGATGTGGCATAGAGACCGTAGAATTAAGGTATAGAGCCTTCTTTCTTGCACAGAGTAGATTGTCCATACAAATATGTATATATATGAGTTTGTCTGTGTATGTGCAAATGTAGGACTTTTTCTCAAAACCCACAGTAAGACTAAATAATTGGGGGCGGGGGAGGGGTGGGGGCGAAAAAGACAAGAAGAAGCTTACAGGAGACATAAGGACGATATGGAAATACCTTGCAGAACATTAGGGCCAAAAGTGTATTTGTTTTACTTGTGAGCTTCCCAGAGAACTGGTAAAAACGATTCTATAAAGTGGAATCAAGACATGAATAATGAATAAGTAATGTCAGGCGCTCACTGAGAGCCAACATTATGAAGTTGTAGAGACCACCGTGTGCAATAGTACACATTGCATTTTTTTTTTTTAACTACGAAAATGCATTTGACGGCGTAAACAGAGTTATTTTGGACACTTAAGAAGCGACACACAGTTCCATTAGAGCTCATTAACTTTTTAAAAAAATACGAAGACGTGACTGTTGGGGTTCGTTTCGTGGTGTGAATCAACTTTGATGGCTTGATTTGTATCGAGGTTTTTGTACCACGTGTCATCCCCAACTGCATTATTAAAATAATAACAGGTGCGCGAGAGGATGACGTATGAACGTTACTAGGTATGACGATGACTATGTAGAACAGAGATAGTCTGCGTTTAGCCTTTGTGCGAATAGAAAGTGTTTCTAACTGTCACGGCGTATTTTCTGGTGTCAGGAAAATAGATTGGCGACATCGTTATTAGCGAGTTTTGGCAACGCTGATAACGTTTGAAAAACCGGTTAGTCAGACGACACCGGAAGGGTGGAAAAGAAAGGCGCGAAGGAAACAATGGACGCTGGGCCTTTGTCCGAGATTGACGGACATTTTTGTGGTTCCCTTTACTTGGAATGTGGAATACAGTCTATAGTAATTTAGTCTAGTGGACATAATTATAATTCTGGAGTGGTTTAGTGTCCAGTGATATTATTGGCAGGCCATCGGGTATAATTTGCCAGTGGATTGCTTTTTTCCATTGTGTAGTTTCCAGTTCGCCATAGCGAGCGATTGTTCAGTACTAAGTTTGTATAGTACTGTTATACTGTCATTTGTTAGGAGTATTTTGATATATTAATTCGAGAAGTATCTCGGGCAGTGTGTTATGTATTCCATACTGTTTTCGGCTGTGTGTGTCTATACTGTAATGGGAGTTCCTATAGAAAGTGTTATCTTTCTGTGTCAACCATTACATGTTGTGGTCGTATCCTTAGATAATGAGTCAAGTATTAAATTAGCGTCAGTACTAAGTCCACAGTAGAAAACAGGAGTTGACACTAACCAAGTGTGGAATAACCACTTGTTATTACTTCTGTGTGTTACACAGAGTCAAAATGTTTTAAGGTAGGATCGGTTCTAACTATGGCGTATTAACCATTTGTGGATTTGTGCTTGGCGCAAAATATAAGTGTACGCTCCCAAAAAATGGACAGCGCTTGTACCAATGAATATTTATATATGAAATGTCTAGCTTATGGAAATACTGTACGTCATATTATGCACCACAAATTGTAATATGTACGAGTATATATCAAATGCCCTAAGGATTATTAGAGACACAGTAAACGTTAATGTGACAGTATTCTTGGGCATACCACGGCAGAATTATATTACAACAGAGGTCAATTTTCTTCATAATTCAGTGGGAGTCGGAGTGGCTAAGAGGTAAGAAGTAAACCTCTTGTTCTAAATGTACCGGGTTCGATCCTAGTACAGGGACTATAACTGATGGAATTTTTTTTTAAACCAGGGTTCCTAATGATATCATTCTCTCCCTCCCCCCCCCCCCCCCCCCCCCCCCCCCCTCCGACCTCCTGGGTGGGTATATCGAATAAGGAAAAAATAATAGGTTCAATATGCACGTAGCGCATGTTAAAACTCCGTCGGCAGTTGGAAATCATTTAGAGTAGGCTGTAGGGCCACTGGCATAGCAAAATTTAAAAATTCAGAAACCTGCCCATCACAAAAATTCCATCAAAGATCATTTGCTGGTTCAGAGAAAAGTTGATATTACCATGGAATAACAATGGAATAACAATGGCAGAAATTCTTACCCACGATTTTTCACCTTCATCCTTATTAGATGAGAATGGTACTACTACCTAACATATGAAGGCTCAACTCATGTCGGAGTTGAAAAAACAATTATATATCACATAAAGAAATTTCCAAAAAGAGCAAACCCTGAAAACCAGTGTTGTTGTTGATGTCATGAATCAGTTGCGAAGGTTGCCAGTTAAGGGAAACGACACATGTGACGACCTGTCTACAATCCTTGACAGTAATGTGAATAATGTCTGCAAATTCAGTCGTGTTGACTATTGTCACTGCGCTATTTCGCAGTGACGAAAAATCAGCCGGGCAACACTCAGGTTTGTTACAAATAAGGGAGGGAAACCTGAGGCCTGTAAACACTGGGATAACTAAACTGGCAAGTCAAGTGACTAGTGGAAGTGGGGAACATTAGGCGCGAAGGTAGTCAGTAAGAATCTATCCTCTGGTCAAAGAAGGACGGATATATTCTTCCCTTTTGCCAGCGTTAGCTGTGAAGTCCATGTTATGGACTAGTTGTTAGAAATGCTTGCCATTTCCAGTTCTATTGGATTATTAATTTGTGATTCTAGGACAGTGTAGTGTCTGAATTGAATTTGTTTCAGGCCGTTATAAGTTGCCAAAGATTTGAGTATTTCTTTGTCACAGTTTTTGCCGCTCATGGTGAGCGTTAGACATGGCCGTTTATGAGTGTAAATCATACTGTCGGGTATGATACTGACAGTCTACGTTGTTAAGGCATTTCATTGTTATATTGTATTTCATACGTTTGTTGGCCTTGTGAGGCCTTATTGTGTGTGCACAAGTATTAAAGGAAAGTACCTGTAGAAGGTGTTGATTTTCTTATGCCAGCCATTGTGGTGTGGTCGTACCTTTAGAACGAGCCTTAATTATTATCATTTTAAATCCACATTACAGTGGTGCTACACAGTGGAGTGTTATCCACAATTAGTGTCGTCTGACAACTGCGCAGCTCTAGTTCCATTCTGTAAAGGCCGTGGGCATATATTGTCATTATAAAGGCTAGAATTTATTATGCACACAGATTGATAGAAGGTGATAGTAGCATTGTGTTCAAGCCTTCAAGTTTGACAGCATTCACGGTGTGTTTGTTTTGGCTAGTCAGTAGTCAATGAACTGTTCTGGTCAGTTGGTGACCCGCTGGCGGTATGTGACCTATATTGGAAATATGTCCCAGTGAACGGTTGGCGTTGTCAGTTCAGATTATATTTTGACATTGTTCGTGGTTGACGCTGTTTTGGAAAGTTAATTTTGTGCTAGTGTGTGCAAGTATTGATAGAAGCAGTGTAAAAAGGGATGGAATAAGGTTGTAGCTGGCGGCTGGCATTACAGTTTGTTAAATTACAAGACACACTTTGTAGCTTAGCGCTAGGAGGGTGGTGATCCAGTGGGAGCAGCGGAGGTTAGGGTGACAGGTGTCGGCAGTTGGTTCACAAGCAATGTAAAGTAGTATAGTTTGGCAATAGTTGTCGGAAATCTGTGGGCCCTGTTGACAGACTGTGGTATCGTCAGGAGGGAGATTTTGTCAATATTTCTGTGATTTGGGCCTGAGTGACAGACTGTGGTGTCGTCAGGAGGGAGATTTTCTCATTACATCTCTACGTTCCTGACAAGTTCTGTCATGATCATACCTAACCGATGTGCCGTTCCAGTGGGAGCCTTCCCATGCCTCTGTCGTGACCCTAGTACCGAGTGAAGGGATGCCAGTTACTGAAACCTGCTGATCTGAGTGGGAAAGGTATGTGCTGAAGACTGCTGGGTTCCAGAAGTGTCGTAATGAAGTGAACTTTGCTTTGATTCTCATATATCATCATGCCAAAGGACATATTTGTTATTTTCTGGCACATAGACTTGTGAAGAAGTCTGGTTATCTGAACATTAGTGTGGATATACAGTCGTTATTCTTACTGTGGACAGTTCAGAGATAACACTGAGAAGAATATTATTTTCGTTTTGACATTTTTGAGTTTGTGGAGACCCGTGTGTGCTGTTTTCATGTATCATCTTCGGTGTTTGAGGAGCTATGTGGAGAAGCATCGCTGGATCATCAGTTAAGTTATTGTTTGTATGATCTGCTGTATTTATGTTTTTCTTGCTTTTCCTCTAAATTATGTTTTTCTTCCTTCAAAATTTGTTTTTCTATCTATGCACCTGATACAACGTATCGTACAGTCTGGTTTTCTAGAGTAGGGCGACAGTTCTGTCGAGGTCGTGTTAGGTTAGCAAAAAGCAATAACCTTTATTCTGTTTCTACGTCTGTTTCTTGAGGCCTGCTTATTAGTTTGTTGTTCTTTTATCCTTCCTTGTGTTGTTCTTTTTCCTCGCTTTCTTTGTAGAAACTTAGTCTGTGTCTTTATATGGTGTTAGTTAGTTAGGGGGGATCTTTCACTCTAAGTTCCTATTACTTGGGGTCTTTATTATTTTATACATAGCAAATATTGGATATGTTATAATGATATTATTGCTTATATGCTATTTAGTTCATTTTGATTGGTGTGATGTAGTTGGTGGCTAGTAAAGGAGATAGCCCTCATCACCTAATTGTTAAGTGTAGTTGTCGTTGATTCTGCTGTGTTTATTATTATATTCGTGTGTTCAAGAGTGGATGGGTGGCGAGTTTAATTCTTTCTTTTCTTACTTGTGGGAAAAGATTGGATTAGACTGATTTCTTCTAGGGTGTGGCTGTGTATGTTTAGTGGTGGTGTAAGGCAGAGGTGTTTCCTGCGACTGCCCTACTTAACATACCAAGCTCAGTACTTGTTAGGTGTGCTGGTGTAGTTTGTATTTACATTGTCCTGTACATTCAGTAATTCTTCTGTTATGTTTAAGTGGTGTGATCTCTCGTTCCTTCTTGCTATCTTGTATATACGTTAACAAGTAGCCCTTGTTTTCGTTTGTGTTCAGTCACGCATTGTATATATCAATCTATCTCTGCTCAAACTTTGTCTGTCATCTTATTCACCGTGACTGTTAGTTATCGTTCCGTTTAGTGTGTGTCTTTTCATCTGTGGAAAATTCATTTTTGCCAGTTGTAAACTTGTGTATTAGGTAGTATCAGTCAGGTAAATACAACTTTCGACTATAGTAAGGGTCTTGTAGTTTTATCACAGAGACTAAGTGGTCGGAAGAACCAAAACCTTGAGAGTAAGGAGACAGTAGCCAAGTGGTGAAGTGGATTATATTTACATGCATATGTTTGTACTTTGAGAAGTGATATTGCTATTTATATATCATTACTGCATACTTTGTAAACAGAAAGTTATCTGTTGATATAAGTGAGGTTTTTATATTACATGGTATTGAATAGTTGCATAGTGTGAATCTATAGCAAAAGAAGCAGTGTCATAGATATTTTTGAGTATTGTGAGTGTACATCATGGACTTAGAGGGTTTCATTCGGATAGGCATCAAATGTGGGTACACTGGGAAATAACTAACGGATTACGCCAAGGCAGAATACCACTCGAAAGAGAATCAGGATGCCTTAAGAGGTTTACGTGCCGAGGAATGAGAACTCAAGAAGGCAGAGTTAGAATTACAGGAAAAGAAGATAAGAGAAGATGGAGAATTACATGAAAAGAAGATGAAAGAGGATAGAGAGTTAGAGTTAGAGAAGGAGAGAATGAGAATAGCTTTGAAAGAGAAGAAGATAGATAAGTAAATGCAATTGAAGAGATTAGAAGTGGGTGCGAGTGGTCAGAACTCGACGCCGAGGGAGTCTCATTGACCCTGTAGGCTGCGTCTGCCGAATTTTAACGACAAAATCGACAGTTTAGATTTTTTCATTGAGAGGTTCGAGGGCGATTGTGTGGCCTGGAAGGCTGACAGAGATCAGTGGCCATCTCTGTTATCCACGTTGCTAGTGGGGCCTGCGATGGAGACATTCTATAGCCTCCCGCTGAAAGAAAGGGCAGATTACGACAAGAAGTAACGGTTGCTCCTGAAGTTCCGTTTGACGGGTGACTGATACCGTACGCGTTTTAGAAACACTATGCCAAGTGCAGACCAAGACTTCGGGGATTTCATCTCGAAGATCAAACTTCTGCTCAATAGATGGATCGAGATGGAAGGGATAAACAGGGACTATGCTGGCTTGCGAGACTTGATGCTACGGGACAAAGTGTTGTCGTCTTGCTCTACTGAATTAGTAGCTTTCTTCCAAGAGCGCCAACCAAAGGACATTGAGTTCATGGCACAGTTAGGTTATCATTATGTCCTTGCCCATCCGGGCAAACCTATCCAGCAGTCTGGTCTGTCGGACGCCTTAATTGTTGGTGTCGGCAAAGTTCAGCGACAACCATGGCAAGATAAGTCAGGCGGTGCACACAGGTGCCAAGAGCAGAAGGACGATAGGTCCTCCCGTCCCTATCAACCATTCAGAGGGAATTACAGGAAATTCCGATCCCATCGGAATGGTCGGCCGAATTGGCACAACCGTCACAGGAATAGTGATAGCGACGGAGAAGAGCGCCACACGTAAAAGCAGGTACGCTTTGAGGAGTCTCGGGAGGAAGATCGGGGTTTCTATAAAACTTAATATTCCAAGCGGAGGAATGGTTCCTTAGAGAGTCGATCTTCCAACTACGATGCGGGGTCTTCACCAAGTAACAGCCCCAGCAATAGTCCACGCAAGGAACGGAAGAGGGAACTCCGATGTCCCAGGTGCAAAGGTAAGGGGCATAATGTAGACAGGTGTGCGACCCCAATCGAGTTCGCGAACACTGCGTTTATAACAGACACAGTCAACAGTGAGAACATTGTGGGGTGTCGACCTCTTTTCCAGTCGAATAATGATATAGTGTTGTACTGCGGACATGCGGTACCAATGTCTGTCGGCGGTCCATGAGACTGGCGAAGTGGCTCTCCACAAAGGGGTGGTGGAGAAGAAACCAGTCTCAGTGTGGAGGGAAACGGGATGTACCACAGTCGGGTCCGTCGTTCGTGTTTCGACGAATCCTGCCTTTTAGGCAAAACTGTAAAGTGTATCACGTTTGGGGGAAAAGTTGAGTCTTACCCCCAGGCATGTATTAATGTTGACACACCACTCCTGTCAGGGAGAGTGAACGCGTTTGTCCTCGAGGACCCAGCCGCCGATTTGATCATCGGCAATGTACGGGGAGTGCATAACGCCTCGGGAGGAGCGAAAGCAGTGTCTCAGCGACACCGAAGTGCCGGGGTGGACGATCAGGTAGTCGGGATATCACTACCTGAAAAGAAAGTACATCTTAGACGGGGTTCGCGGCAGGCGCCCGTTAGTACTAACATTTCGATGCCGAGGGACAGGTATAGGAACAGGAGTGGCATATCCGAGTGCCTCATAGCTAGTAACCGCGAGGTATGGGTCCGCAATATTCCCCCGAGTGCTAGCTGGCGCACATTCAGTCGAGTGTTTAATGAAGTCTTCCCAGTGAAGTTCGTGGAGACAATGCGGGACAATACCAAAGTTGCACGAGTGACTTTCGCGAATAGGTGGGGTTCGCGTGATGCACTCAGGTAGAAGCACATGTCGTTGCTCTAGAACCACCTGCTGATAGTCCAGCAATAGCAGGTATAGGGTTCGGTTTTGCGTTCAGTTAAAGTATTTCGGTTAACGTGAACCGAACCACAGAGTCTGACCCACGCCACCAGTACTATTCTGATTAATATAAGTTGTTCAGTACAGCTTGATAATGTAGTGCGGAGAACAGAGGAGTTGTTTACATGTGATTGTGTGTACTCTAGAGATCATGTTTATGCGATACTATGTTATGCTTTGGAATTGATGTATCAAGGTGCCATAAAGGCAATTTGCTATAGAGTTAAATGTAATAGATATTTAAACCATGTTACAAATGACTGTTTATTCTATGAGATTATCTACTGTTGTGTGTGCTTATATAAGAGTTAATATGGATGTACTGTGGATTGTGTTTTGGGTCACCAGGGGAGGACAGTCATTGTCATTTTTCCGACTGCCAGAACCTTGGATAGCTTACTTCATACTCCTGTTGTGTTTTGGGGTAGCTTGGAGAATGCAGTATCAACAATGCTAGGATATAACTATGGCTTTCTCTCGGTTCAGATGAGGAGTTGCTGTTATGGCATATGGTGGTCAAAACTCCTACGGGGGTCGGGCGAAGCTTCTTCCGATGGAAGAAAACTACGTTTTCTTTCTTAATGGGGGTTGGATGTCAAGGCGCTATTTTGCAGTGAAGAAAAATCAGCAGGCAACACTGAGGTTGGCAACACTGGGATAACAAAATCGGCAAGTCATGTGACTAGCGGAAGTGGGGAAAATTAGGCGCGAAGGTAGTCAGTAAGAATCTAACCTCTGGTCCAGGAAGGACGGATTTATTCTTCCCTTTTCCCAGCGTTAGCTGTGAAGTCCATGTTATGGACTGTTTGTTAGAAATGCTTGCCATTTTCCAGTTCTATTGGATTATTAATTTGTGATTCTAGGACAGTGTAGTGTCTGAATTGAATTTGTTACAGGCCGTTATAAGTTGCCAAACATTTGAGTATTTCTTTGTAACAGTTTTTGCAGCTCATGGTGAGCGTTAATCACGGCCGTTTATCAGTGTAAATCATACTGTCGGGTATGATACTGACAGTCTACGTTGTTAAGGCATTTCATTGTTATATTGTATTTCATACGTTTGTTGGCCGTGTGAGGCCTTATTGTGTGTTCACAAGTATTAAAGTGAAGTACCTGTAGAAGGTGTTGCTTTTCTTATGTTAGCTTTGTGTTGTGGTCGTACCTTTAGAACGAGCCTTGTTATTATTATTATAAATCCACATTTCAGTGGTGTTACACAGTGGAGTGTTATCCACGATTAGTGTCGTCTGACAACTATATTTTTGACAGCTACCTTCAATCATCAATCAACAATGCTGAGAGAGAAAGATGGTTGATGCGTGCCGTCTATAATAATTTTATATTGTTCGCAGAAGTATCCGAGGCCAAAGTGAAACATAGGGGTCCTATGCATGAAATCACTGTGCATCCCCGCAGTACACACACTACGTAGCTGCAGCGAGGATCCCAATGTGTGTACACGGGATCACACATTCTAGAAAAATGTTTGTGCGCATCGTCATTTGCGCACTTTTCGTTGTCGAGTGTTACTATTTTCGGGAGAGTACATATAAAGGAAACAATACAATTAATGTCTAATTGGCAACCAAAGTTGCATCACTTTGCGTTAGTGACATTAAAAAGCTGGGATTTTATATATATATATATATATATATATATATATATATATATATATATATATATATATATATATATATATATATATATATATATATATAGATGATGGAGTATGAGGCAGCCATTACAGCTGGTCCCCTTATAAGAAACCTACATAGAATCATTCATCTACTCTTACAGCAGTGGTTTCTGTAGCTATTTGATTTGTATGATATGACTGCCAGTCCCTTAACACAACCACATACAGGGTGATCAAGAAGTCTCTCCGCCGTGGGTTCAGTGCTTTAATAATATGACTGCCAGTCCCTTAACACAACCACATACAGGGTGATCAAGAAGTCTCTCCGCCGTGGGTTCAGTGCTTTAATAATATGACTGCCAGTCCCTTAACACAACCACATACAGGGTGATCAAGATGTCTCTCCGCCGTGGGTTCAGTGCTTTAATAATATGACTGCCAGTCCCTTAACACAACCACATACAGGGTGATCAAGATGTTTTTCCGCAGTGGGTTCAGTGCTTTAATAATATGAATGTAACATTTTATGATACAGCAAACAGTAGTATTTTAATTGACTTTAATTAGATTTACGTTACTACTACATACAAGGAGTAGTTTTATTTTCGCATAAAGCATTAGTGTCTGTATAAGGCAAAAAAGGGATCTTGAAAGGAAAGGGGGAGAACAATAAAACGCGATTGAACAGCGTTTTTTTTTTCTTTGAAAATTTAGTTTGTGTTCGACGTGTTGTAAAAATGGCTTTGATTCGTTCCTTTTGTATTTTTTCTTTTTAAGAAAAATTAAATAGCCCCATTATGCTGGCCATGCAGTGGCGGTTTCAGGGTGTGAGAGGCCCTATGCAAGTGTGAACTTCCAATGCCTCCCTCCCCTTTAAACAAATCCCTGCTGTATTGACATGCATATATTTGTGCGCGAGATCATTAACACGGCGAGGTCCTAGGCCAGGGGTCGGAAATCTTTCCGTGACAAAGAGGTAAATATTTAATTTTGTCTCCATGAAAAAAAAAAATTGAAGAGCCGCATAAATAAAAGTCACATGGTATCCCTTATTTAATAATAATAATATTTATATATAATTGAAATAATCAACACAATTTATTAAAAGCCGCACGAGATGGCTCAAAGAGCCGCGGGTTCCCGACCCCTGATCTAGGCAAACGCTTAAATTGCCTACGCCGAAAACCGTTACTGTGTCCATGTACTCCTGCTGCGTTGTTTGTCATTGATTAGCACGATGTATTCCCCGACCCCATCATACAATTAACTTTGTGTTTCATTTGTATTGACCTTGACTAGTACATGATAAGCACTTATCTACAACCATGCATTTTGTACATTACACACAAAAAAATTCTACCTCGTTTAGACGAGGTGCGCACCGTTCAACCTACACACAGGGTTCTTCAGTTATATTAGGGTGAATGTCCAAATAAAAAATTGACTTTTGGGTTTAATTTATTGTGTATCTTGTGAACTGAGTGTCCGCTTGACAGAGTGGTTAGTGCGCTAGTCTTTTGCGGCAAAGGTGTCGGGTTCGATTTACGGTATCGACATGTTTCAGTCTACCCAGCTGTAAATTGGTAGCTGACTTTGCTCTTGAGTTAGGGAAGGAAAAGACAGAGAGGAAGGGAACTGGTTACCCCACGTCTCGATGCTGGACCGAGTATAGTGAAGTATCTAACATTTCACTCTCCTGTGGCAGTATCTACATCGGGACGACCCTGACCTTTTATCTTGTGAATTAGAAACCCGGCTCATTCATTGCAAAGGGGACGTAAACAGGAAAGTCTTACATGATATTTTTTTACTTCACAGCTATTTCTCTTTGTTCTCTGCTCATTTTCTTTCAACTCCACAGTTCGTGGAGTGTCCGAGTGGTTAGTGGGCTTGTCTATTGAGGCTAAATTACCGGGTTCGAAACCAGGTAACGTCACGCTATTTCCTAGGTAACTATAAATGGATAGCTGACTGTGCTCTTGAGTTAGGACAGGCAAAGGCAGCTAGAAAGGGAACTGGTCACACCCCCCCCCCCCCCACCACCACCACATAAACTTGAGACTTAGTATAATGAAGGTCTCTAACACTTGACTGCCCTACTGCAGTATCTGCTACAGAACTACCTTTAAACCATGTAGTGACAACAAGAAAGATTACAGAAAAAAACAACAAAGAGAGAAGATAATGAACAGTTTAATGTCGTGGCACGGAAAGAAGTCAATAACAGAATTGATAAACAGTGCTGGTGACAGGAAGTTGTGCAGATACATGATCACATACGCCCGCGGGCATGGTACTTGTAGAAGATTAACCATTTAGTTCTGATGCAGTGTTCGGCTTGAAGATTGCCACCTTATTGCTGTTTTTGTTATTGTTGATCAGATTCGACGTCACTGAATTCCGGGCAAACCCATAGGTGCTCAGTCTCCCTTAGCAAATGTCGAAGGATATGAATGCTGATTGTTTCTGTTGCGCGTTAGTTGTATACACACCGGATGCATCCTCTCATACGTCCATCCCTGCTAGCCTTCTGTTTGATGCCAAACTCCATCAATCTTACCCAGGACTCGAACCCAGGACCATCGGGTTTCCCGTCCTTATGGATCATTAATTGCCCTCAGTATCTCTCCTTTTTCCATATCCAATGCACCTTCTATGTGTGCTCTTGAGAAGATGAGACTAATGTGGTTGCTGTATTTTTTGTTGTCTTTTTGTGATCTGACATGTTCACATGCTGCAGAACCAACACCAAAGATTTGTTATATTCATCTGTCCACCCCATAGTATTGCATTACATGGGCTTTTACAGCAGGAGTTTATGTAACACTGTGTAGGATCACAGACTCTACACTGTCTATGATAAAATATGGTTCGCTCACTCCATACAAAATAATCATTATATACTCGACATCAATAATTTAACAATAACACTGCCTATATTCACTCCATATAAAATAATTGTTATATACTCGACATCATCATCATTTTTTTTTAACTTCGTATGAAGCATGGATTAACCACTGCAACAAGTCCCACAGGAAGCCTGCACGATGCAGTTACAAGCTCTGGTAGCAGTGGTCCTTGTAGAAATGTGTTTCACATGATGAGGTTGTCTGGTAGAAGTGGTCCTGGTAGAAATGTGTTTCACATGATGAGATTGTCTGGTAGTAGTGGTCCTTGTAGAAATGTGTTTCACATGATGAGGTTGTCTGGTAGAAGTGGTCCTGGTAGAAATGTGTTTCACATGATGAGATTGTCTGGTAGTAGTGGTCCTTGTAGAAATGTGTTTCACATGATGAGGTTGTCTAGTAGTAGTGGTCCTGGTAGAAATGTGTTTTACATGATGAGGTTGTCTGGTAGTAGTGGTCATTGTAGAAATGTGTTTTACATGATGAGGTTGTCTGGTAGTAGTGGTCCTTGTAGAAATGTGTTTTACATGATGAGGTTGTCTGGTAGCAGTGGTCCTTGTAGAGAGGTGTTTTACATGATGAGGTTGTCTGGTAGTAGTGGTCCTTGTAGACATGTGTTTTACATGATGAGGTTGTCTGGTAGCAGTGGTCTTTGTAGAAATGTGTTTTACATGATGAGGTTGTCTGGTAGTAGTGGTCCTTGTAGAAATGTGTTTTACATGATGAGGTTGTCTGGTAGCAGTGGTCCTTGTAGAAATGTGTTTTACATGATGAGGTTGTCTGGTAGTAGTGGTCCTTGTAGAAATGTGTTTTACATGATGAGGTTGTCTAGTAGTAGTGGTCCTTGTAGAAATGTGTTTTACATGATAAGGTTGTTTGGTAGTAGTGGTCCTTGTAGAAATGTGTTTTACATGATGAGGTTGTCTCGTAGTAGTGGTCCTTGTAGAAATGTGTTTTACATGATGAGGTTGTCTGGTAGTAGTGGTCCTTGTAGAAATGTGTGGTCCTTGTAGAAATGTGTTTTACATGATGAGGTTGTCTGGTAGTAGTGGTCCTTGTAGAAATGTGTTTTACATGTTGAGGTTGTCTATTAGCAGTGGTCCCTGTAGAAATGTGTTTTACATGATGTGGTTGTCTGGTAACAGTGGTCTTTGTAGAAATGTGTTTTACATGATGAGGTTGTCTGGTAGCAGTGGTCCTTGTAGAAGTGTGTTTTACATGATGAGGTTGTCTGGTAGTAGTGGTCCTTGTAGAAATGTGTTTTACATGATGAGGTTGTCTGGTAGTAGTGGTCCTTGTAGAAATGTGTTTTACATGATGAGGTTGTCACCCTATTCAAGACCTCATTCACATTCAACGAAATGTCTGTATGTACAGCAGTCCTATTCTTTGTTAGCTTCTTCAAAGACCCACCGGGAACTATACGTCATGTGAACTAGATTATTGCTAACAAATACGGAGTCCACACGAGACGTGATTATACAGGATAATTGTAAAGGCACTTTTTATTTTTAATTTGTTAGTTCTTTATGTTATCCAATTACTTTACATAAACAAACATCACAATAAATGGACTTACCTGTTATTTTATGACATAAAATGATGTGTCACATTAACACAACAGCGCAAGTAGTGAGCACTTGACATCGTGGCAGGCAATAATATTTTCTCTCTCTTGAAACGTTGAGTTTATTGGTCATTTTAGAATTCTGTTTCTGTTGTTTGTTTCTGGGAATAAAAAATACAACTTATGTGTCACATGGTCGTTCTTGCTTTCTTGTTTTGACACGTGGTTTAGGAATATCCAATAGACATTACGTGCTGATAATACAATTAAAAAATCATCCTGTAGAAATATTATATCCCATACTGTGATCACGTGATTGTCCTTGACATTTTATTGCAGCAGTCCCGCTTGGGTCATTTCTTTCAAGTGACATATTTTCTCTTAACTACTCGGCCAGAGCTTTGAACTTAACCCATTTCGATAAGGGGGCATCACTAAAATTGTTATTTTCACCTGATGTTGTAAGAGTCTCTTCTCTCATAATGTTTGAGGTCATCTCCATTTGGTGCGATCGGCATCTCCGTCCTCCCAGAATCCCAGACTAATCTCTTATCTCTCATGCACACATCTTTCTAACGTTAGCTGTGTTTGTCTTTTTTTTAATTGGGGGAGACGGGTGGGGGCAAGCGCAATCTTAGGTTCAATGTTAAGTTTAATCCAGTTGAGAGATATTTAGCCTTTTGTTGCAACACATAGACGTTTTTATAATGGGAGTCACTGAAATGATTGTTGGTTACCTCCCTTGGAGTGCTTGGCCGGTTACATTAGAAAAACTCGGCAAGTATCGATTCCATACGCTTTGGAGAAAAAGCAAAGAAAGGAGGAGGGCAATAGTCAGTATCCACATACAGAATAAGCACGTAAAGTCATTGACTTTTTACTAACTCTCTGTATTCACTACACAACTAGACATTGCCTTTTGGAACTCATCAATTTTCCACTACTATATCATTGCTATTTCCCTCATATTGAAACGTTAAGATACATTTATGCGTTTATCTAAGGGACGTAATTTTTATTACAAGGTATGTAATATGTGCAGAAAAGCAAGTCACAACTTTAAACAAATTACATATTTAATTTATATAATTTTGCTTGCAGCTTATTTGTAGAAAACAAGGAAATTACAGAAATGTTAAATTAAAAAGAAAATGATTCTGTTATATGTCATTGTTATATAAATATGCAGTTATATTTTACATGGGATAAATAAATGCACTCTAGGCACAACACAAATCAGTAAATATGTATATCGCGAGTTTCATTTAATGCACAGAATATTTTGTGCAAATTTGACTATTTTTGACCGGCACAAAGTGCTGCCTAAACTAAAGTTGAGACGATGTATTTGACAAGTCCCCTTGTGAACCCGAAAATGACTATAAGTCCCTACCAACCTTCTCCACCAAACATTATAATATGGGATGACAAAAGGATCTTTCATTGCATAGTGACGAATGGGCATTAAAATATATCAAGCCCAACCCATTTATACCGGTTCTCAACTCACACATTTAGTCTGATTTTATGGCTTTGAAACATAGAGAACAACGAAGACATTATAATCAGCAGTGGTTAAATCACATGTAATCGTACGTTCCACTGAAGTCGCCTTTACTGCGTCGAGTTATAGACTAACCATAAATCCTAACGCCTTGTCCCTACACGTTATCAAGAACAAGTTTGGTGTAATGTTGTTCAAATAATCAGTTCTATCAATTCTCTACAGCTTTAAAAGGAGAGTTAGTGACTTGAGTCCACATAGCATGGAAGCGGGATAACAGCGTTGCTAGGCATTCTTTTCATTAAATAATCGTTCGTAAAGGAAATAGATGCCCAAAAAATAGTCAGACGCAAAAATTGAGATTGACCCCAAAAAATAGAGATAGACTGAGATAGAGCTAGACCCAAACAATAGAAGCAGACCCACAAATAGAGTAAATTAATATTAGACAAACATAAAGGTATGTTTTCAGGCACTCGTAAGAAATAAAGAAGTAGAACACTTGGACAACAGAAAAACAACAGACGTGAGTGGCTTACCCAGGGTTCGAACCCCGTACCTTCCGTACGACAACTCCGCCTAGCTATCAAGCGAATCACACTAACCCCACGGCCAGCTAGGCATCCCCAAAAAAGGATGCTTTGCTGACTATTTATCAGTATGAAACACACAAGATAACACCGGAAGTATACAGTGGGCAACTCAGCCCTTTAATGACGCAATCACTTCTGTTGTTCCCCTATTAACAGTATGTGTCAGTCCAAACAAGACAAAGACCTTGATACTGGGTCCAGTAAATAGTAGAAGACTTAAGGACAGTAGTATAGAATAGAGGGTAGGTTTCTGGTATTGTATAAACATAAATAACACATAAGGAAGGGAAACCCGAGGCCTGTAAACAGTAAATTAATATTAGACAAACATAAAGGTATGTTTTCAGGCACTCGTGAGAAATAAAGAAGTAGAACACTTGGACAACAGAAAAACAACAGACGTGAGTGGCTTACCCAGGGTTCGAACCCCGTACCTTCCGTACGACAACTCCGCCTAGCTATCAAGCGAATCACACTGACCCCACGGCCAGCAAGGCATCCCCAAAAAAGGATGCTTTGCTGACTATTTATCAGTACGAAACACACAAGATAACACCGGAAGTATACAGTGGGCAACTCAGCCCTTTAATGACGCAATCACTTCTGTTGTTCCCCTATTAACAGTATGTGTCAGTCCAAACAAGACAAAGACCTTGATACTGGGTCCAGTAAATAGTAGAAGACTTAAGGACAGTAGTATAGAATAGAGGGTAGGTTTCTGGTATTGTATAAACATAAATAACACATAAGGAAGGGAAACCCGAGGCCTGTAAACAGTAAATTAATATTAGACAAACATAAAGGTATGTTTTCAGGCACTCGTAAGAAATAAAGAAGTAGAACACTTGGACAACAGAAAAACAACAGACGTGAGTGGCTTACCCAGGGTTCGAACCCCGTACCTTCCGTACGACAACTCCGCCTAGCTATCAAGCGAATCACACTGACCCCACGGCCAGCTAGGCATCCCCAAAAAAGGATGCTTTGCTGACTATTTATCAGTACGAAACACACAAGATAACACCGGAAGTATACAGTGGGCAACTCAGCCCTTTAATGACGCAATCACTTCTGTTGTTCCCCTATTAACAGTATGTGTCAGTCCAAACAAGACAAAGACCTTGATACTGGGTCCAGTAAATAGTAGAAGACTTAAGGACAGTAGTATAGAATAGAGGGTAGGTTTCTGGTATTGTATAAACATAAATAACACATAAGGAAGGGAAACCCGAGGCCTGTAAACAGTAAATTAATATTAGACAAACATAAAGGTATGTTTTCAGGCACTCGTAAGAAATAAAGAAGTAGAACACTTGGACAACAGAAAAACAACAAACGTGAGTGGCTTACCCAGGGTTCGAACCCCGTACCTTCCGTACGACAACTCCGCCTAGCTATCAAGCGAATCACACTGACCCCACGGCCAGCTAGGCATCCCCAAAAAAGGATGCTTTGCTGACTATTTATCAGTACGAAACACACAAGATAACACCGGAAGTATACAGTGGGCAACTCAGCCCTTTAATGACGCAATCACTTCTGTTGTTCCCCTATTAACAGTATGTGTCAGTCCAAACAAGACAAAGACCTTGATACTGGGTCCAGTAAATAGTAGAAGAATTAAGGACAGTAGTATAGAACAGAGGGTAGGTTTCTGGTATTGTATAAACATAAATAACACATAAGGAAGGGAAACCCGAGGCCTGTAAACAGTAAATTAATATTAGACAAACATAAAGGTATGTTTTCAGGCACTCGTAAGAAATAAAGAAGTAGAACACTTGTACAACAGAAAAACAACAGACGTGAGTGGCTTACCCAGGGTTCGAACCCCGTACCTTCCGTACGACAACTCCGCCTAGCTATCAAGCGAATCACACTGACCCCACGGCCAGCTAGGCATCCCCAAAAAAGGATGCTTTGCTGACTATTTATCAGTACAAAACACACAAGATAACACCGGAAGTATACAGTGGGCAACTCAGCCTTTAATGACGCAATCACTTCTGTTGTTCCCCTATTAACAGTATGTGTCAGTCCAAACAAGACAAAGACCTTGATACTGGGTCCAGTAAATAGTAGAAGACTTAAGGACAGTAGTATAGAATAGAGGGTAGGTTTCTGGTATTGTATAAACATAAATAACACATAAGGAAGGGAAACCCGAGGCCTGTAAACAGTAAATTAATATTAGACAAACATAAAGGTATGTTTTCAGGCACTCGTAAGAAATAAAGAAGTAGAACACTTGGACAACAGAAAAACAACAGACGTGAGTGGCTTACCCAGGGTTCGAACCCCGTACCTTCCGTACGACAACTCCGCCTAGCTATCAAGCGAATCACACTGACCCCACGGCCAGCTAGGCATCCCCAAAAAAGGATGCTTTGCTGACTATTTATCAGTACGAAACACACAAGATAACACCGGAAGTATACAGTGGGCAACTCAGCCCTTTAATGACGCAATCACTTCTGTTGTTCCCCTATTAACAGTATGTGTCAGTCCAAACAAGACAAAGACCTTGATACTGGGTCCAGTAAATAGTAGAAGACTTAAGGACAGTAGTATAGAACAGAGGGTAGGTTTCTGGTATTGTATAAACATAAATAACACATAAGGAAGGGAAACCCGAGGCCTGTAAACAGTAAATTAATATTAGACAAACATAAAGGTATGTTTTCAGGCACTCGTAAGAAATAAAGAAGTAGAACACTTGGACAACAGAAAAACAACAGACGTGAGTGGCTTACCCAGGGTTCGAACCCCGTACCTTCCGTACGACAACTCCGCCTAGCTATCAAGCGAATCACACTGACCCCACGGCCAGCTAGGCATCCCCAAAAAAGGATGCTTTGCTGACTATTTATCAGTACGAAACACACAAGATAACACCGGAAGTATACAGTGGGCAACTCAGCCCTTTAATGACGCAATCACTTCTGTTGTTCCCCTATTAACAGT
The DNA here is from genome assembly GCA_024509875.1 of Oreohelix idahoensis. Lineage (NCBI taxonomy): Eukaryota > Metazoa > Mollusca > Gastropoda > Stylommatophora > Oreohelicidae > Oreohelix > Oreohelix idahoensis. Next base: position 195,431 of record JAMPIV010006302.1, on the reverse strand, counting down.
ATGTGTCAGTCCAAACAAGACAAAGACCTTGATACTGGGTCCAGTAAATAGTAGAAGACTTAAGGACAGTAGTATAGAACAGAGGGTAGGTTTCTGGTATTGTATAAACATAAATAACACATAAGGAAGGGAAACCCGAGGCCTGTAAACAGTAAATTAATATTAGACAAACATAAAGGTATGTTTTCAGGCACTCGTAAGAAATAAAGAAGTAGAACACTTGGACAACAGAAAAACAACAGACGTGAGTGGCTTACCCAGGGTTCGAACCCCGTACCTTCCGTACGACAACTCCGCCTAGCTATCAAGCGAATCACACTGACCCCACGGCCAGCTAGGCATCCCCAAAAAAAGATGCTTTGCTGACTATTTATCAGTACGAAACACACAAGATAACACCGGAAGTATACAGTGGGCAACTCAGCCCTTTAATGACGCAATCACTTCTGTTGTTCCCCTATTAACAGTATGTGTCAGTCCAAACAAGACAAAGACCTTGATACTGGGTCCAGTAAATAGTAGAAGACTTAAGGACAGTAGTATAGAACAGAGGGTAGGTTTCTGGTATTGTATAAACATAAATAACACATAAGGAAGGGAAACCCGAGGCCTGTAAACAGTAAATTAATATTAGACAAACATAAAGGTATGTTTTCAGGCACTCGTAAGAAATAAAGAAGTAGAACACTTGGACAACAGAAAAACAACAGACGTGAGTGGCTTACCCAGGGTTCGAACCCCGTACCTTCCGTACGACAACTCCGCCTAGCTATCAAGCGAATCACACTGACCCCACGGCCAGCTAGGCATCCCCAAAAAAAGATGCTTTGCTGACTATTTATCAGTACGAAACACACAAGATAACACCGGAAGTATACAGTGGGCAACTCAGCCCTTTAATGACGCAATCACTTCTGTTGTTCCCCTATTAACAGTATGTGTCAGTCCAAACAAGACAAAGACCTTGATACTGGGTCCAGTAAATAGTAGAAGACTTAAGGACAGTAGTATAGAACAGAGGGTAGGTTTCTGGTATTGTATAAACATAAATAACACATAAGGAAGGGAAACCCGAGGCCTGTAAACAGTAAATTAATATTAGACAAACATAAAGGTATGTTTTCAGGCACTCGTAAGAAATAAAGAAGTAGAACACTTGGACAACAGAAAAACAACAGACGTGAGTGGCTTACCCAGGGTTCGAACCCCGTACCTTCCGTACGACAACTCCGCCTAGCTATCAAGCGAATCACACTGACCCCACGGCCAGCTAGGCATCCCCAAAAAAGGATGCTTTGCTGACTATTTATCAGTACGAAACACACAAGATAACACCGGAAGTATACAGTGGGCAACTCAGCCCTTTAATGACGCAATCACTTCTGTTGTTCCCCTATTAACAGTATGTGTCAGTCCAAACAAGACAAAGACCTTGATACTGGGTCCAGTAAATAGTAGAAGACTTAAGGACAGTAGTATAGAACAGAGGGTAGGTTTCTGGTATTGTATAAACATAAATAACACATAAGGAAGGGAAACCCGAGGCCTGTAAACAGTAAATTAATATTAGACAAACATAAAGGTATGTTTTCAGGCACTCGTAAGAAATAAAGAAGTAGAACACTTGGACAACAGAAAAACAACAGACGTGAGTGGCTTACCCAGGGTTCGAACCCCGTACCTTCCGTACGACAACTCCGCCTAGCTATCAAGCGAATCACACTGACCCCACGGCCAGCTAGGCATCCCCAAAAAAGGATGCTTTGCTGACTATTTATCAGTACGAAACACACAAGATAACACCGGAAGTATACAGTGGGCAACTCAGCCCTTTAATGACGCAATCACTTCTGTTGTTCCCTATTAACAGTATGTGTCAGTCCAAACAAGACAAAGACCTTGATACTGGGTCCAGTAAATAGTAGAAGACTTAAGGACAGTAGTATAGAACAGAGGGTAGGTTTCTGGTATTGTATAAACATAAATAACACATAAGGAAGGGAAACCCGAGGCCTGTAAACAGTAAATTAATATTAGACAAACATAAAGGTATGTTTTCAGGCACTCGTAAGAAATAAAGAAGTAGAACACTTGGACAACAGAAAAACAACAGACGTGAGTGGCTTACCCAGGGTTCGAACCCCGTACCTTCCGTACGACAACTCCGCCTAGCTATCAAGCGAATCACACTGACCCCACGGCCAGCTAGGCATCCCCAAAAAAGGATGCTTTGCTGACTATTTATCAGTACGAAACACACAAGATAACACCGGAAGTATACAGTGGGCAACTCAGCCCTTAATGACGCAATCACTTCTGTTGTTCCCCTATTAACAGTATGTGTCAGTCCAAACAAGACAAAGACCTTGATACTGGGTCCAGTAAATAGTAGAAGACTTAAGGACAGTAGTATAGAACAGAGGGTAGGTTTCTGGTATTGTATAAACATAAATAACACATAAGGAAGGGAAACCCGAGGCCTGTAAACAGTAAATTAATATTAGACAAACATAAAGGTATGTTTTCAGGCACTCGTAAGAAATAAAGAAGTAGAACACTTGGACAACAGAAAAACAACAGACGTGAGTGGCTTACCCAGGGTTCGAACCCCGTACCTTCCGTACGACAACTCCGCCTAGCTATCAAGCGAATCACACTGACCCCACGGCCAGCTAGGCATCCCCAAAAAAGGATGCTTTGCTGACTATTTATCAGTACGAAACACACAAGATAACACCGGAAGTATACAGTGGGCAACTCAGCCCTTAAGCAATCACTTCTGTTGTTCCCTATTAACAGTATGTGTCAGTCCAAACAAGACAAAGACCTTGATACTGGGTCCAGTAAATAGTAGAAGACTTAAGGACAGTAGTATAGAACAGAGGGTAGGTTTCTGGTATTGTATAAACATAAATAACACATAAGGAAGGGAAACCCGAGGCCTGTAAACAGTAAATTAATATTAGACAAACATAAAGGTATGTTTTCAGGCACTCGTAAGAAATAAAGAAGTAGAACACTTGGACAACAGAAAAACAACAGACGTGAGTGGCTTACCCAGGGTTCGAACCCCGTACCTTCCGTACGACAACTCCGCCTAGCTATCAAGCGAATCACACTGACCCCACGGCCAGCTAGGCATCCCCAAAAAAGGATGCTTTGCTGACTATTTATCAGTACGAAACACACAAGATAACACCGGAAGTATACAGTGGGCAACTCAGCCCTTTAATGACGCAATCACTTCTGTTGTTCCCCTATTAACAGTATGTGTCAGTCCAAACAAGACAAAGACCTTGATACTGGGTCCAGTAAATAGTAGAAGACTTAAGGACAGTAGTATAGAACAGAGGGTAGGTTTCTGGTATTGTATAAACATAAATAACACATAAGGAAGGGAAACCCGAGGCCTGTAAACAGTAAATTAATATTAGACAAACATAAAGGTATGTTTTCAGGCACTCGTAAGAAATAAAGAAGTAGAACACTTGGACAACAGAAAAACAACAGACGTGAGTGGCTTACCCAGGGTTCGAACCCCGTACCTTCCGTACGACAACTCCGCCTAGCTATCAAGCGAATCACACTGACCCCACGGCCAGCTAGGCATCCCCAAAAAAGGATGCTTTGCTGACTATTTATCAGTACGAAACACACAAGATAACACCGGAAGTATACAGTGGGCAACTCAGCCCTTTAATGACGCAATCACTTCTGTTGCTTCCCTATTAACAGTATGTGTCAGTCCAAACAAGACAAAGACCTTGATACTGGGTCCAGTAAATAGTAGAAGACTTAAGGACAGTAGTATAGAACAGAGGGTAGGTTTCTGGTATTGTATAAACATAAATAACACATAAGGAAGGGAAACCCGAGGCCTGTAAACAGTAAATTAATATTAGACAAACATAAAGGTATGTTTTCAGGCACTCGTAAGAAATAAAGAAGTAGAACACTTGGACAACAGAAAAACAACAGACGTGAGTGGCTTACCCAGGGTTCGAACCCCGTACCTTCCGTACGACAACTCCGCCTAGCTATCAAGCGAATCACACTGACCCCACGGCCAGCTAGGCATCCCCAAAAAAGGATGCTTTGCTGACTATTTATCAGTACGAAACACACAAGATAACACCGGAAGTATACAGTGGGCAACTCAGCCCTTTAATGACGCAATCACTTCTGTTGTTCCCCTATTAACAGTATGTGTCAGTCCAAACAAGACAAAGACCTTGATACTGGGTCCAGTAAATAGTAGAAGACTTAAGGACAGTAGTATAGAACAGAGGGTAGGTTTCTGGTATTGTATAAACATAAATAACACATAAGGAAGGGAAACCCGAGGCCTGTAAACAGTAAATTAATATTAGACAAACATAAAGGTATGTTTTCAGGCACTCGTAAGAAATAAAGAAGTAGAACACTTGGACAACAGAAAAACAACAGACGTGAGTGGCTTACCCAGGGTTCGAACCCCGTACCTTCCGTACGACAACTCCGCCTAGCTATCAAGCGAATCACACTGACCCCACGGCCAGCTAGGCATCCCCAAAAAAGGATGCTTTGCTGACTATTTATCAGTACGAAACACACAAGATAACACCGGAAGTATACAGTGGGCAACTCAGCCCTTTAATGACGCAATCACTTCTGTTGTTCCCCTATTAACAGTATGTGTCAGTCCAAACAAGACAAAGACCTTGATACTGGGTCCAGTAAATAGTAGAAGACTTAAGGACAGTAGTATAGAACAGAGGGTAGGTTTCTGGTATTGTATAAACATAAATAACACATAAGGAAGGGAAACCCGAGGCCTGTAAACAGTAAATTAATATTAGACAAACATAAAGGTATGTTTTCAGGCACTCGTAAGAAATAAAGAAGTAGAACACTTGGACAACAGAAAAACAACAGACGTGAGTGGCTTACCCAGGGTTCGAACCCCGTACCTTCCGTACGACAACTCCGCCTAGCTATCAAGCGAATCACACTGACCCCACGGCCAGCTAGGCATCCCCAAAAAAGGATGCTTTGCTGACTATTTATCAGTATGAAACACACAAGATAACACCGGAAGTATACAGTGGGCAACTCAGCCCTTTAATGACGCAATCACTTCTGTTGTTCCCCTATTAACAGTATGTATCAGTCCAAACAAGACAAAGACCTTGATACTGGGTCCAGTAAATAGTAGAAGACTTAAGGACAGTAGTATAGAATAGAGGGTATGTTTCTGGTATTGTATAAACATAAATAACACATAAGGAAGGGAAACCCGAGGCCTGTAAACAGTAAATTAATATTAGACAAACATAAAGGTATGTTTTCAGGCACTCGTAAGAAATAAAGAAGTAGAACACTTGGACAACAGAAAAACAACAGACGTGAGTGGCTTACCCAGGGTTCGAACCCCGTACCTTCCGTACGACAACTCCGCCTAGCTATCAAGCGAATCACACTGACCCCACGGCCAGCTAGGCATCCCCAAAAAAGGATGCTTTGCTGACTATTTATCAGTACGAAACACACAAGATAACACCGGAAGTATACAGTGGGCAACTCAGCCCTTTAATGACGCAATCACTTCTGTTGTTCCCCTATTAACAGTATGTGTCAGTCCAAACAAGACAAAGACCTTGATACTGGGTCCAGTAAATAGTAGAAGACTTAAGGACAGTAGTATAGAATAGAGGGTAGGTTTCTGGTATTGTATAAACATAAATAACACATAAGGAAGGGAAACCCGAGGCCTGTAAACAGTAAATTAATATTAGACAAACATAAAGGTATGTTTTCAGGCACTCGTAAGAAATAAAGAAGTAGAACACTTGGACAACAGAAAAACAACAGACGTGAGTGGCTTACCCAGGGTTCGAACCCCGTACCTTCCGTACGACAACTCCGCCTAGCTATCAAGCGAATCACACTGACCCCACGGCCAGCTAGGCATCCCCAAAAAAGGATGCTTTGCTGACTATTTATCAGTACGAAACACACAAGATAACACCGGAAGTATACAGTGGGCAACTCAGCCCTTTAATGACGCAATCACTTCTGTTGTTCCCCTATTAACAGTATGTGTCAGTCCAAACAAGACAAAGACCTTGATACTGGGTCCAGTAAATAGTAGAAGACTTAAGGACAGTAGTATAGAATAGAGGGTAGGTTTCTGGTATTGTATAAACATAAATAACACATAAGGAAGGGAAACCCGAGGCCTGTAAACAGTAAATTAATATTAGACAAACATAAAGGTATGTTTTCAGGCACTCGTAAGAAATAAAGAAGTAGAACACTTGGACAACAGAAAAACAACAGACGTGAGTGGCTTACCCAGGGTTCGAACCCCGTACCTTCCGTACGACAACTCCGCCTAGCTATCAAGCGAATCACACTGACCCCACGGCCAGCTAGGCATCCCCAAAAAAGGATGCTTTGCTGACTATTTATCAGTACGAAACACACAAGATAACACCGGAAGTATACAGTGGGCAACTCAGCCCTTTAATGACGCAATCACTTCTGTTGTTCCCCTATTAACAGTATGTGTCAGTCCAAACAAGACAAAGACCTTGATACTGGGTCCAGTAAATAGTAGAAGAATTAAGGACAGTAGTATAGAATAGAGGGTAGGTTTCTGGTATTGTATAAACATAAATAACACATAAGGAAGGGAAACTCGAGGCCTGTAAACAGTAAAATAATATTAGACAAACATAAAGGTATGTTTACAGGCACTCGTAAGAAATAAAGAAGTAGAACACTTGGACAACAGAAAAACAACAGACGTGAGTGGCTTACCCAGGGTTCGAACCCCGTACCTTCCGTACGACAACTCCGCCTAGCTATCAAGCGAATCACACTGACCCCACGGCCAGCTAGGCATCCCCAAAAAAGGATGCTTTGCTGACTATTTATCAGTACGAAACACACAAGATAACACCGGAAGTATACAGTGGGCAACTCAGCCCTTTAATGACGCAATCACTTCTGTTGTTCCCCTATTAACAGTATGTGTCAGTCCAAACAAGACAAAGACCTTGATACTGGGTCCAGTAAATAGTAGAAGACTTAAGGACAGTAGTATAGAATAGAGGGTAGGTTTCTGGTATTGTATAAACATAAATAACACATAAGGAAGGGAAACCCGAGGCCTGTAAACAGTAAAATAATATTAGACAAACATAAAGGTATGTTTACAGGCACTCGTAAGAAATAAAGAAGTAGAACACTTGGACAACAGAAAAACAACAGACGTCACTGGCTTACCCAGGGTTCGAACCCCGTACCTTCCGTACGACAACTCCCCCTAGCTATCAAGCGAATCACACTGACCCCACGGCCAGCTAGGCATCCCCAAAAAAGGATGCTTTGCTGACTATTTATCAGTACGAAACACACAAGATAACACCGGAAGTATACAGTGGGCAACTCAGCCCTTTAATGACGCAATCACTTCTGTTGTTCCCCTATTAACAGTATGTGTCAGTCCAAACAAGACAAAGACCTTGATACTGGGTCCAGTAAATAGTAGAAGACTTAAGGACAGTAGTATAGAATAGAGGGTAGGTTTCTGGTATTGTATAAACATAAATAACACATAAGGAAGGGAAACCCGAGGCCTGTAAACAGTAAAATAATATTAGACAAACATAAAGGTATGTTTACAGGCACTCGTAAGAAATAAAGAAGTAGAACACTTGGACAACAGAAAAACAACAGACGTGAGTGGCTTACCCAGGGTTCGAACCCCGTACCTTCCGTACGACAACTCCCCCTAGCTATCAAGCGAATCACACTGACCCCACGGCCAGCTAGGCATCCCCAAAAAAGGATGCTTTGCTGACTATTTATCAGTACGAAACACACAAGATAACACCGGAAGTATACAGTGGGCAACTCAGCCCTTTAATGACGCAATCACTTCTGTTGTTCCCCTATTAACAGTATGTGTCAGTCCAAACAAGACAAAGACCTTGATACTGGGTCCAGTAAATAGTAGAAGACTTAAGGACAGTAGTATAGAATAGAGGGTAGGTTTCTGGTATTGTATAAACATAAATAACACATAAGGAAGGGAAACCCGAGGCCTGTAAACAGTAAAATAATATTAGACAAACATAAAGGTATGTTTACAGGCACTCGTAAGAAATAAAGAAGTAGAACACTTGGACAACAGAAAAACAACAGACGTCACTGGCTTACCCAGGGTTCGAACCCCGTACCTTCCGTACGACAACTCCCCCTAGCTATCAAGCGAATCACACTGACCCCACGGCCAGCTAGGCATCCCCAAAAAAGGATGCTTTGCTGACTATTTATCAGTACGAAACACACAAGATAACACCGGAAGTATACAGTGGGCAACTCAGCCCTTTAATGACGCAATCACTTCTGTTGTTCCCCTATTAACAGTATGTGTCAGTCCAAACAAGACAAAGACCTTGATACTGGGTCCAGTAAATAGTAGAAGACTTAAGGACAGTAGTATAGAATAGAGGGTAGGTTTCTGGTATTGTATAAACATAAATAACACATAAGGAAGGGAAACCCGAGGCCTGTAAACAGTAAATTAATATTAGACAAATATAAAGGTATGTTTTCAGGCACTCGTAAGAAATAAAGAAGTAGAACACTTGGACAACAGAAAAACAACAGACGTGAGTGGCTTACCCAGGCTTCGAACACCTTACCTTCCGTACGACAACTCCGCCTAGCTATCAAGCGAATTACACTGACCCCACGGCCAGCTAGGCATCCCCAAAAAAGGATGCTTTGCTGACTATTTATCAGTACGAAACACACAAGATAACACCGGAAGTATACTGTGGGCAACTCAGCCCTTTAATGACGCAATCACTTCTGTTGTTCCCCTATTAACAGTATGTGTCAGTCCAAACAAGACAAAGACCTTGATACTGGGTCCAGTAAATAGTAGAAGACTTAAGGACAGTAGTATAGAATAGAGGGTAGGTTTCTGGTATTGTATAAACATAAATAACACATAAGGAAGGGAAACCCGAGGCCTGTAAACAGTAAATTAATATTAGACAAACATAAAGGTATGTTTTCAGGCACTCGTAAGAAATAAAGAAGTAGAACACTTGGACAACAGAAAAACAACAGACGTGAGTGGCTTACCCAGGGTTCGAACCCCGTACCTTCCGTACGACAACTCCGCCTAGCTATCAAGCGAATCACACTGACCCCACGGCCACGGGAGTCGCTAGAGTCGGTGATTTAATTTGTCCTGGATACAATAAGTTATCTATGCCTTCAGTTGGTTGGAGTAAGGTTCATGCGTTGTGATCGCCGACGTAGGATGTATAGAATATATATATATAGTTCCTATGTGGTTTAGCCTCAGGTGGCTGAGACGCTAGGTTAAGTTACACCAATGTTGCTGACAATATATTTCACCACAACTGGCTGATGAGATTGATATAAGTAAATCTGATAATAGTTCTGGTCCAGTTAATATTATAATTTAATGGTTCTATTCTGGTTTCTCTCATGAAAATAAGGAAAACTAGACCACACAGGTCACAGCAAGAAGCTCATAAATATTAAATACCCCCGGATGCTTATAATATTACAAGTTCGTATGATCATAAGTTCATATGGCCATTAAAAAGAACCGCTAGTACTCAGGTGGATCAAAATAGATTTTAGGAAATAAAATATAAACATTTAACCAAATTATCAATATCATATCTAACACGTGTTAAAATAGGACCTCTTCAACACTCTTTTATAATTAGATTTAAAACACATGTGTCTACACAATCGGAAAGCAAGAGTCACTATGGAAGGTCACAACAGCAAGAAAATCCTCCTAAAACATGGAGTTCCTCAAGGCTCAGTATTGTCTCCCACCCTGTTCCTTGTATTCATCAATGACCTCATCCACGATCTGCCACAAGGTGTGAGAGCTGCCCTATACGCTGACGACTTGGTGGTGTGGTGTGTAGAAGAACATCTAACTATCGCTAATAAGCGAATACAAAGGGCAGCAGACAACATAGCAGCATGAGCAGAGAAATGGATGGTGCAGATCAACGCTGAAAAATCATCAACAACACTTTTCACGCTCTCCAACAAAGACAAAGCAGGAGAGATACGACTTGGAAATATACATGTCCAAACAGATGAGGAACCGGTGTACTTGGGCATTACATTAGATAAGAGAATGACATGGAGGCACCACATCGAGAGAACAGAGGCTAAAGCGAGAAGAAAACTTTCCATACTGAGGAAAATAGCTGGATCAAGTTGGGGAGCTAACGAAACAACACTAAAGAAAGTGTATACAGGTGCAATAAGACCTATATTAGAGTACGGATCAGCAGCATGGTCTACAGCAGCCAAATCACACCTACAAGCCTTAGATAAAGTACAAAATCAAGCGCTTAGGTTGATCACGGGTGCCATGAAGACCACACCAATAAATGAAATGGAAAAAATCACAGGCATTCCACCTTTATTATACAGACGAGACACTAAGACCCTGATCCAAGCAGAAAAGTACAAGAACATGCCCGCACATCCAATGAAAACTAGATTTGGAGATTTAGCCAGTGGGAGGTTGAAGAGAAGCAGTTTTGTGCATCGGTCCAAAAAACTAATTAGAACATACAAGGATGAACTACCAGACATCACTAAGGAAATAACTCCCACACTCCTCCCAACCCCATGGGAACAACATCAAAATTTCAGTATTAAGACCTCCATAACTACCACCTGCCCCATGGGAGAGCTAAATACTCTCCAAAGGAAAATAGCAGCATGTGACATGATTGAAGAACTATACCCCAGAGAAGCATGGATCCAAGTATATACTGATGGATCTGCAACCAGAGCAGTGAAGAACGGAGGCGCAGGAGTTTATGTGGTCTATCCAGACAAAGAAAATGAATCCACCTGTTCACCTACTGGAATATTCTGTTCAAACTATGCTGCTGAAGTACAGGCCATAAGCATTGCTGCAGGAATAATAAATAACACAATAAGCCAATGTCAGCAGGTTGTATTCCTTACCGATGCAATGTCAGTTCTGCAAGCCCTCAACAGTGATAAACTGCCAGAATTAAACAAAGTCCTATGCGAAGTAAATATCAAAAGAAGGGTAGTGCTACAGTGGATACCATCACACTGTGGCATACCAGGAAATGAGAGAGCAGATATGTTAGCAAAAGAGGGAGCAACACAGGAACAAAAAGAACAAACAATCACATTCCAGGAAAAGAAGACCCTTATCAAGGCCATCAGGAAAATTGATCAACAAAGAGACAACTATCAATATCTTGATCGAGCAAAACAGGTGATCCTGTTCCGTATGAGAACAGGACACAACAGACTGAACAGTCACTTATACAGACTGAGATTGGTCCCATCACCCCTATGTACGTGTGGACAGGCAGCACAGACAGCCGAACACATCCTGCAAGACTGCCACATGCTTAGTCAATTGCGAACTGAACATTGGCCCACAGAGACGCACATCCACACAAAGCTGTTTGGGAGTCTTGAAGAACTTTCAACCACAGCAACATACATCCAGAAAACCGGACTTCTTGTGTAGACATTTCTAAACAACAGCGAACGAGAAGAAGAAGAAGAAGAAGATCAATAGAAGATCACAACAATAATCATATACATCACTAGATCATGGTTTACAGACAAAATTGCAAAAAGAAGAAATTAATCAAATCGGTTCTCCCCCTCTGGTAAAGGAAAAGAAAAGACGATCCCAACAGACGTTAATTAACCCAATATATCAAAAGTTAACAATAAGTTATGAAATAGTCAGTATGGGAAAAAAATAGGTTCCTAATGTAATCTATCCCGTGACTACTCAGATTAGTGAGATAAAAAAAAGAAAGAAGAAACCACATAAGTATATGATGTTAAAAAAAGACATAAGTTTCTTTCTCCGTTCATTCAATTCACACCCATTCAGTGGCCACTTTCAGACTTTTGCTTACCCCAGTAGTTGTCGCAGGTATTCCAAGGAAATACTCTATTAAGTAATACGACTATTTAGTGTCAAATTTAAGTTTTGCCAAATCCAGCCTCAGACTCGCCGTAGTACCTGACTGCAAATTTCACGGGAGTCGCTAGAGTCGGTGATTTAATTTGTCCTGGATACAATAAGTTATCTATGCCTTCAGTTGGTTGGAGTAAGGTTCATGCGTTGTGATCGCCGACGTAGGATGTATAGAATATATATATATAGTTCCTATGTGGTTTAGCCTCAGGTGGCTGAGACGCTAGGTTAAGTTACACCAATGTTGCTGACAATATATTTCACCACAACTGGCTGATGAGATTGATATAAGTAAATCTGATAATAGTTCTGGTCCAGTTAATATTATAATTTAATGGTTCTATTCTGGTTTCTCTCATGAAAATAAGGAAAACTAGACCACACAGGTCACAGCAAGAAGCTCATAAATATTAAATACCCCCGGATGCTTATAATATTACAAGTTCGTATGATCATAAGTTCATATGGCCATTAAAAAGAACCGCTAGTACTCAGGTGGATCAAAATAGATTTTAGGAAATAAAATATAAACATTTAACCAAATTATCAATATCATATCTAACACGTGTTAAAATAGGACCTCTTCAACACTCTTATATAATTAGATTTAAAACACATGTGTCTAGCTTATCTTATCGTTTTTAACGCGTAATATGAACACTAGTCATATACAAAAATTACATAAAATGGATAGAAGTAAATAATATATACCGTCAGTAGACAGTTATTTAATGTATGTACTAGTCACTTTAAAACATCTCTTACTGGGAAATAGCGAGTAACTAAATTCACTTTACGCCTGAAAAAGATTTAGCTATAGGTTATTTAATTAGCACAGAAAATCTCAGTGAAATATAATGAAAACTTTAAACACACTAAATCACTTAAAGGCTAGTATATAAATTACCGCAATCAGAAAAATGAAACACTTCACGAAAATCTAATAATTTCCATTCTGTACGAGAAATCTAAGATATCGAGTTTGTGAATTTCCGATATATTTCTGAACAACTGATCATGGCTATCGGAGAGACATGGTATATATCCGTAAATTCCGTTCTATCGCTTTTTAATGCGAAAGTCACACCTACTTCCAGACCCGAGCCCATTTGCATTTCGATTCTTGAATCAAAGGTAATTTTACCACCTCTGCCGACGACAACCTCTCTGGCTTGACTTTCATCATCTCCACCTTGCCGAATATCAGTTACGCAATTAATTCTCCTGAAAGTTTTACAATCCAAGGTCCGTCTCAGACTTAACATCGCCCCTGATCAAAGAATCTATTACGCCATGCTCCGCGATCTCTCTGTGTTCCACCGTGCTTAATTGCCAAACTGCTCACGTGTTAATTGCACTTGTGAATCCTTCGTTCATGTAGCAAAAAAATAAACTAGATGGGGAGGGGCAAAAGTGGATGATCACTGCTGCACTATTTCCATCTGTGACATTTCGTCTGGGCCTGAAGACATAAAACTATTTGTGTCTCCTCTATGAAAATAGCGCTGCTGTTATCGGTCTCTTGCGAGTGATTGCTATCTTCACTTTCCCTTTCTTCCTCACTGCTCCAGTTTCTACTCACAAAGTCTGCTCCCACGTTTTGTTTTCCTGGTATGTATTCTACTTTGAAGGCATATACAATTAGGAGCAACGCCCACCGCATAACCCTCGTGTTGAATTCCTTATTCGCTCCCAGAAAATCCAGTGGGGCATGGTCCGTCTGCAGTGTAAATGAAACGCCGTAAAGGTATTCGTGATGTTTCCTGATACCACTCACGAGTGCCAGACATTCTCTCTCAACCGTGGAATAGTTCTGTTCTGCAGTGTTCAATTTTCGGCTGCCATAATCGACTGGGAAGAACAGGTTCGGATCAATGTCATCTGCTTGGAGTAGTGTTGATCCGATGACTTGACCCGATGCGTCGACCCGCAATATAAAAGGTTTCTCAAGGTCAGGTAGCCGTAACATTGGGTATTCGAACAGCTGTCGTTTGAGAGTGCTGTAAGCGTGTTCGCACTTAGCATACCAAATAACTGTTTTCGGTCGCCCCTTTTTGGTAAGGTCAATAAGGGGTGCCGTTAGCCCGTTTAAATTGTTGATAAATTGTTGGTAGTATACACACAGTGATAGAAATGAACGTGTGTCTTTCTTCGTTCGGGGCCTCATAGCTGCAACTATTTTTTCAATGTTCTTAGCAAATGGCCACATGCAGCCTTGAGAAATGGTATGCCCCAGGAATTCAAGCTTTTCAAATCCGATAAGACATTTGCTAGGACTGGCTGTGAGACCAGTTTCCTGTAGTCTCCTGAGGAGCATAGCAACCGTAGCAAAATGTTCGTCGTAGGTTTCCGTTGCAATTAATATGTCATCCATGAGATTATGGATATGTGGACTTTGCAAGGGTTCTAAAAGCTTTCTCGTCATTCTGATAAAGACTCCCGATGTGTTATGCAATCCAAACGGCATCACGTTAAAGGTGTAGTGTCCTTCACTGGTGCTGAAAGCGAACAGGGGCTTAATGTCCTCATTGACTGGTATTTGATAGTAACCTTTACTCAGGTCAATCTTTGAGAAAATTCTTGCCCTGCTAAGCTTGGTGAACAGCTCAGAAGCGCTCTGGAGAGGTTCCGGCTGGAATTCCGTTACAGTGTTAAGTAAACGGTAATCTATACACTGCCGAACTTCCTTATTGGGCTTCTGTAACAGCACTACACTGGAACTGTAAGGAGAGGTAGACTCACTAATAATTTCTGCTTGACGCAGCTTGTCTATTTCTCCGCGTAATGTTTCAGTTTTAGCATACGGGATGGGGTATACCCTGGTCCGAACAGGTGTCTCGTTTGTCAGTTTCATATCGAACTCTACGAGATGTGTTCAACCAGGTACATCCGTCAAAACTGCTGTGTACTGTTTCAGTAGCGCCCTCGTTTATGTCTGTTGTGCTTCAGAGAGATTGTCACCAAATTTCAAATCTTAGAAAGATTCCGTTTGTTGCAATGGATATTCTATGTAACTATCGTCAACTTCCTTATCTTCTGTTGCTATGGCGACCGCCAGAAGATGTTCGGAGGACGGCACCGGTCTTTCCAAGTATTTCTTTAGCAGATTTATATGGTATACCCTCTCCTTTCTTTTAATAGAAATCTTGCAGTTCGTTCTTGAGATCTTTTTCAGGACGGTAAACGGCCCTTGCCATCCGATGCGCAGTTTGTTGCTTCCGGTTGGAAGTAGCAACAAAACCTTCTCCATTGGTTGGAGTAATTTCTCTTTAGCCGTTTAATTGTACCGTTAAGCGTTCTTTGCGCGTGCTTTCTTAAGGTTGGTTGTAGCTAGATCCCATCCTAGTTGTAACCTTTCTTTTAAGTTCCGATACATACTTGCTGGCTGAGACGACTGTCTCGTCGGCCTTCTGGTCTGTCATTGACCGGAGTAAAGCTTTTAATGGCCCCTTAATAGGTCTGCCGAATAAAAGAGTAGCTGGGGTAAACCTGCAGAGGCCTGGGGAACTTCCCTGGATTCAAAAAAGGCTGCAGGAATGAAAAGGTCCCAATCTTCAGGTTTTTCTTGTCCTAGCTTACGTAACATCATGGTGAGGCTGCCGTTGAAGCGTTACACGAGTCAATTTCCAGCCGGATAGTAGGGGCTTGTGTAGATGTGCTTGGCCATAAAGATCTTAAAGATCTCCATTAACCGGCTACGGAATTGGGATCCGTAATCCGTCGAAACTTGTTCAGGAAATAATAACCGCGTGAAAATTTGCACTAGGGCTTCTGCGACATGCTTGGAATCCTTGCATATGACCGGTAAAGCTTCAGCCTACATAGTGCATGTGTCGGCTAAGGTCAGGATAAACCTGTTCCTTCCTTTGGTCCTTTCTAGTGGTCCAACAATATCGACAGCAACCCGTTCAATTGTGTTCCCACTATTGGCATTTCACCCATGGGAACTGGGGGTGTTCAATGCTTGGGTGCCACACGTTGGCAATAGGCGCAGGATTTCACGTACCTGATAATCTCAGAGTTCATTCCTGGCCACCAATAGTGAGTCGATATTGGCTGATTAGTGGCGTTTTGTCCCATAGGTCTGCTAAAGGGAAGAGGGTGCCCCATTTCTAAGATTTGGTTTCTGTACTGTATCGGTACTAGTAGCTGATTATGCCATTCATCAGGGTTGCCCGTTCTATGATATAGGACGACATCCTTGGAAAAGATGTCTCCGTTGTGTCTGGGGTCCTTGGCCATGGGCAGTTTCCTAAAGCAGGGTTCCAAGGTAAGGTCCTTTTGTTGTGCCTCTTTAAGTTCCTTAGGTAACAAATTTGGCGCAGGCTCCCGTTCCTTCTTGGTTTGCCCTCTAGTGGTTACTGCTGCCATAATCGGCTCTTTCGGTCTCCAATAATTACATATCTACATCCTAGTATTACTGGGTAGATAGGATCATCCATAATAGCCGCTTTGATAACACCTCTGACAAAATCAGAATGTATCTCCACCAATGCGATTGGAAGCATCATGGGTGCATCACTCTTGAAAACTCCACATAATTTGACGGCGTCTTCTGTCTCTTGACCAGGTTTGACCAAATGCCTTGCGACAATACAGTCAAAAGATAATCATGTGTCAAAAAGACAAGATGTTGAAGTCCCGTTTAAAATAACAGTTCCTCGCGTTGAGGGCCTCTCACCCTCAAGTGGAGAATCACTGACACTAAAGCTACGCTGCGAGTCTGTTAACAAGCAACCGATACTATTCGTCACGGTGTGCTTGCTCTGATCAGATGTCCCTTGTGCAGGGGTCTTTCCCTTGTCTTGACCTTTCTGGCGGCTGTGCCATGTAGGCCGATCGGGCTGATCAGAATTCTTGTTGGTGGGGTATCTGTTTTTAAAGAATTTCGATTTTTCCTAGGGAGGATTCTGAGGTAACGTTTCTCGTTGATTATGATGCTGGAAAGAATGGGAAGACGGTTCTGGATTATTTTTCCGAAAATGCTCATCTGTCGGCTTGCGTCTTGTGTCTGGAAGCTCTGCCAAAGCATTCACGTAACGTTTAGACTTACTAAGATTGTCCTCCAACCTCGCTGCGCCCTGTTCAGCCAGAAATCTACTGGTTTCGTTTGACAGATTGGATTTTATTTGTTCTTTAGGAACAAATTCCAGAAGTCCTTAAAAAGTGACAGGGAGCTCGGAAAGTTCCATGCGCTTTGTCAAATATCCTGTCAAGCGTTAAGAGAACTGATGAAATGTCTCAGTGCCTTCCTTTCTGCTATTTCTGAACAGGTGCAAACATTTGCGAGCGTTCATTTCGAAACGCTCCAGTAAAGCCTTCTTTAGCATGTCGTAGTTGTCTTGGTGGCTGATTCCCAGTTTTACGTAGACGTCATAAACACTACCTTTTAAAGCCTGCGAAGGGGGATTGGGGAAGGCCAAGAGTGGTAGCACCTTTGGGCAAGAGCGGTCGCACTGGAGAACTGAACCAGTGGCTCAAACTCACCGGTCCACCTTGACCTTCCAAGCTTGACATATGGCTCCCAGAAGCCACAAAGACAGTGGCGGCCATCCCCCGGTAACAGTCTCGACCGACTGACCAAACTATGTTGAGCGCCCCTGCAAAGCCCTGCTTTTACCTGTGACTGTCCTCCAACTTGGAATGGCACAGCTACAAACTATCCACAGCATCTCATAGTGAAGGCACCAGGGTGCACGACGTGACGATCCTTTTGACCAACTAGAAGCGCTAGTGCTGACTAAATAGCTGACAAATTATGGATGTTTCCAGAAAACAGCGGTCATTTGGTGGAGGGGACTGCACAACGGTGAACCCCACTGAGGTGGTGCAACATGGTATTGGGGCTGTCTACCCCCAGGGGGTAGGACAGACATCAGGCGAACAGGACAGCAGGGGAAAATAATACTTCCCCACCGATGATGGTACAGTGCCCACCATGTCTTGTACACCCCGCATGGAAAAAGAGGATAACTACCGGGATGAAAGAAAGTCATCACAACCCTCCACTACTCATGATGCCATGACACTAATACAACCTAAGATATACGAGCTCGGACGTCGCTTCGCAAAAGGTCCGCGCCAAGCAGGTCGCCCCTCGGCTGCTCCTGGCGAAAAGTGTGCTACCGAGGAGTATATTAACATTCTACAGCTAAATGTAGATGGAATAAGAACTAAATCGTTAGAATTAAAGAAACTACTGAAGGACCAAAAAGTTCACATTGCACTGATTCAAGAAACCATTCTTAAGGACAAATCCATCAACTTCCCAGGCTACACAATGTACAAATGTAATTGCCATAATAATTGTCGAGGAATCCTAACCGTGGTAAGGAATGATGTACAGGCAGAGGTTGAAAGTCTTCGAACCGATGATGAAACTGACATACAACGAGTGACAGTCTGGGGAAGTGACGGACATTTCCAAATCTTTAATGTCTACAGACCCCCCAGAGAAACTAATGGAATCTACTTTGATGATATCGATTACAAGAGAACAATCATAGCAGGGGATTTCAACGCCCACTCCCCACTCTGGGGATACCAGGACACCAACACTTCAGGCCAGGCAGTAGAAGAGCTATGTAACACTTCCAACCTTATAGTCCTCCAAAACGAAAGATCCCCACCAACCCTCTACCATAAAGCTAGCGGAACAAGTAGCCGACCAGACCTAACACTTGTGTCTGCAGACCTCACCAACCGGTATAAATGGAGGGTATTGGAGGACATAGGAAGCGACCAGCTACCCATCCTTACCACCATCTCGCAGGGTAAAACAAAAACGGAAACCAAAGGACAGCCGAAATGGAACTATGCTCGAGCAAACTGGGAACACTACAAACTCATATCAGACCAGCTCCTCACTGAAATAGACATGAACCAAGACATTAATACCTTGAACGATCAGATCTCTACAGCCATACTGCAGGCAGCCAAACAGGCAATCCCCAAAGGCAGCCGTGTCAAATACAGCATCTTCTGGAATGAGGAATTAGAACACCTAGTACAACTAAGACGCAAGGCACGGAAAATCGCTCAGAAAAATCCTAGCCGTGAAAACAAAACCACATACAACAGACTCACTGCACAGGTTAAGCTAGCGAGCAGAAAAGCCAAAATGGAAACCTGGAAAGAAAAATGCGAAAACCTAGACCTAAATAAAGAAGGGAAGAAAGCATGGAAGCTCATTGACAGCATGGCAGGGACATCCCAGAAGAGAAACCCAATCCCTATAAAACTTCCAAACAGTAACACAGCTACCTCCAACAGAGGGAAAGCACGAGTCCTAAATCGATCCTTTGCTGAAGTCAATAAAACATACAAAAGAGCCAATCTAGATAAAGCCATCAAGACACTTACAAAACGCATGCTAAAAGCCCACAAGGCTGTGGACAGCATCTTTGATCTGGAATTTACGCTAGCTGAATTGCAATCCAGTCTCCTAAAGACCAAACCCAAAAAAGCACCAGGGCCAGACCAGGTTATTAATGACATGATAGTCAAACTTGGGGAAAAAGGCTTGCTGACGATCCTGGAATTCATAAACAAGACGTGGAGAAGCAGTACTGTACCTACAGGATGGAAAACGGCTAACATTATCCCAATACTCAAAAAAGATAAACCACCAAGCGAAGTCAGTAGCTACCGGCCCATTTCCCTGACTTCGTGCGTTGGGAAAATGGCAGAACGTATGATAAATGCACGCCTCTATTGGTGGTTAGAGAAAGGAAAAGCCCTCCATCCTAACCAAGCAGGATTTAGAAGAGGAAGACAGACTGTTGACCAGGTAATCCGATTGGCACAACATATTGCCGATGCTTTCCAGGATAAAAATCATGTGGCCGCAGTTTTCGTAGACCTCAAGCAGGCATATGACAGAGAATGGAGAGACGGTCTATTTTTCAAGATGCAGAAGATGGGCATAGAAGGAAGAATGTTTCGTTGGATAAAAGATTTCCTCACAAATAGAACCATCTCCATAACGGTCAACGGAGCAACCTCAGGGAAAAGAACCATCCAAGAAAGCCTCCCACAAGGCTCAGCCCTAAGCTGCACCCTCTTCCTCATATACATAAACGATCTGGCAGACTACCTTGAATTACCCAGCGCCTTGTTTGCTGATGACCTGGTCTTTTGGGCAGAAGGGAAGTCCCACTTGCAACTGCAAAAGAAACTAAACAGTGCACTGGCTGCTCTAACAATCTACTGCAGCTTCTGAAAAATGGTGATCAACACGAGTAAGACAGTCTACACTATATTCACACTCAGCAACAAAACAGTAAAGAAAGAACTGGATTTAAAACTTGATGATGCAAAGCTAGCTAAAGAGAACAATCCGACTTATCTAGGGATACAGCTAGATACCAGACTCACATACAAAACACATGTTGAGTCCCTAACTGCTAAGGCCTCTAGAAGGCTAAACCTCATAAAGCGTTTGGCAAGCACTGATTGGGGATCCAATCAGAGCACCCTACGACAACTGTACTTGGGATACGTGCGCTCAGTTATGGATTACTCTCTACCCCTGCAAGCCACTGCTAGCCCAACACTCAGACTGAAACTAGATCGCATACAAAACCAGGAATTCAGATTCATCTGTGGAGGCTTGCGAACTACTCCGACCAGCGCATGTGAGATTTCCGCCAATGTGGAACCCCTAGAACTAAGGAGAGAGAAATCAATCATTATCACGGCAGAAAGATTCTTGCGAGCTGACAAAGATGACCCCTGCAAAAACGTTATCGGTGACCTTAACTCCAGGTACCGAATTAAAAAGACATCTTTCACTAGAAGGTACCAAGAGCTTTCAGGGAAGCACTACATACCAGAGACAAGACTACCTACTCAAGTTGTGCCTGACCTACCACCTCACGTAGAACTAAAAAGACCAATAATACGTACAAACCTCCTACAACCCGCAAATAAAAGCCTCATACCTACGCTGCTGAAAACACTTGCTATGGAAACCATCTGTCAGTACGATGAAGACATTATCCATGCCTATACAGACGGGTCAGCTTTCAAAGAAGTAATAAATGCTGGATACGGGGCCATAATCATCCCACCCAGTACTGAAGAGCCCGTCAAAATTGCAGGTCCCTGTGGTATCTGGTGCACAAACTACGAAGCCGAAGTAGTCGCCATCCAGAAAACCCTAACTAGAATTTTTGAACTCTTTGAATCAGACGAAATGGAACCAAATGATGTTGTGGTGTTCTCAGACTCGCAGGCTGCCCTCTTGGCAATAGAAAACTGGAAAACCAACTCAATCAGTACTATCCAGAAAGTTCAAGAAACATGCCACAAAATTATGAACTTGTACGGAACAGAAATATACATGCAATGGATACCTGGCCACATAAACATCACATTAAATGAAGTTGCTGATAGACTGGCAAAGAAGGGAGCAAAAATGCCACAGATTGATCACCCACTGAAAATGTTAACAGTTAAACAAATAGTCAAAAACAACTGTAAATAAGTTTGGCTGAACACGTGGGCACAGGCTAAAACAGGAAGAAGACTCTTCATTCACCAAACAGCCCCAAATAAGAAAGATGCTATGAACGATATCGAACGAAGGTACCAAACCAAAATCTTCAGATTGAGAACAGGCCACTCTACACTAAATGGCCACAGAAACAGACTAAGTTCACAAAATATAGCAAAATGTAGACACTGCCCTAACCCGATGGAGACAGTGGAACACCACCTACTACAGTGCCCTGCACTTCAGGGACTGAGACAACAACTGCTACCACACAACCTATCCATAGACAATACACTGTATGGCAGCTCAGAACAGCTTATACGAACTGCGCAGTACCATATAATGGCATCAAGGTCACCAAGAGCTGACGCTCAGTGACAGTGGATCAAAGAAGAAGAAGAAGAAGAAAGCCTGCGAAAGCTTTAGACACCATCGGGAACTCTCTAACCCATACAGTGTCGCCATCCTCTCAAATTTCTCGAGAAACGAGTCAATTTTCTCATTGGGGCTTCGGAAGGATTCTAGGGCGAAAGATATAGCTAAGAGTTGATGAGATTTGGTGCTGGAGAGATCAGCGAACTGCGACTGAGGTGGAGACTCTGGATTACTGGAGGAAGACATAGCACCGCGACTTTGGACCTCTAGGGCCTTAAGCGCCAGTTCATGCTGTCTTTCCTTCTCTTTATCTCCATGCTGTCTCTCATTCTCTCTTTCGTTTGCCCTGCGAGCTTCCATCTCCGCCTCAATTTTTCTCTCTTCCAATTGACGATCTTCCGCTTCTTTCCTCTCCGCTTTATCTTGTGCTTCCTTCTTCTCCACTCTATCTTGTGCTTCCTTCTTCTCCGCTCTATCTTCCTTCTCCCTAGTTTCTGCTACTTTTTTCTCCGCGTCATATCGGTCAAGTTCTACATTGACAAACGCGGTCACTTCATCTCCTTGCAATCCTGTCTCATTTGCTTCTTCTCTTATCATGGCTCTACGTTTAGCTCTCTCAGCCATGGCTAATAACTAAATGCCGTTAACACGAGAAAGAAAGAAGAAAGAAGGAGAGAAAAACTCTATCCTTAACCAACTTTACGAGGAAAAAAAAACAACCAAACAAAATATTTATTATTTCACTGAGATACCTCCTGTCCCGTTATCAGTTATCTAATCTATCGCTGTTATTACCAGGCACAAGGCTCCTAATACAGACGACTAAACCAAATAAATGGTAGATCAGTCTAATACTGGAAAAAATACTATTACTAACGGTTAATAAAAATAAATTTATTAATAATAAAATGCAGGAAAAAAAATTTCCCTTATATTATAAATCCACCACAACTCGCCCACTCTAGAAGTCAGTTAAGAATAATGGACGTTGTTAACTAGATGTAAAGTCAGAAATCGGTCATTAGCTTTGCCCAAACTCTGCTGCTTCTAAAAATAAAACCCAGTGTTTGTTAAACAATCACGCGTACTAGCGGCCTTGAACAAACTACCATATATCTGACAAAGAATACTAACAGAGCAAATTACACGTAACTCGATGATGCTGTGGAAAGAAAACCAGTGCTATATGTATGTGGTCAAACACCCGGTAACTAAGATCGTTGTCTAGTGGATAATTAAATTGTATACGCTAACTTCACAAGACAGACTCACACACTCTCTATTTAGATGAAAATTCAGATTCAATATCAGACTTTAGACTTTATCTAGACTCAGACTTAGATTTCAGTCCCGCGACGAGCGACCATTATGTCGTATATTTTTTCAGATAGGTAATAGATGTTTATAGTCCTGTCTAAGCAGAAGTGATAGTGATGACAATGTGAAAGTAAGGGGTAAGAAGTAGTTTTATCACGAGGTGACCGTTTAAAAGAAAGGACAGTCTCTGGATAGAATAATTTATCTAATCCATCCTATCTGGATGACGCAATTTAAATCAGACGCACTTTATCACCTTGTACGAAAATACAAGTTACACTGCACTCGCATGCACACAATTCTGTGATAAATACGCACTCACGTGAAAACAAACTATGAATAACATATAATGGATAGGGGTTGACCGACACGATAGCTAAAAGTTTAATAAAGTTTATTATCAATAGAAGATCACAACAATAAGCATATACATCACTAGATCATGGTTTACAGACAAAATTGCAAAAAGAAGAAATTAATCAAATAGGTTCTCCCCCTCTGGTAAAGGAAAAGAAAAGACGATCCCACCAGAGGTCAATTAACCCAAAAGATCAAAAGTTAACAATAAGTTATGAAATAGTCAGTATGTATATATCAAATGCCCTAAGGATTATTAGAGACACAGTACACGTTAATGTGACAGTATTCTTGGGCATACCGCGGCTGAATTATATTACAACAGAGGTAAATGTTCTTCATAATTCAGTGGCAGTCGGAGTGGCTAAGAGGTAAGAAGTAACTCTCTAATTCTAAACGTACCGGGTTCGCTCCCCAGTACAGGGAATATAACTGATGGAACTTCTTTTTAAACCAGGGTTCCTAATGATATCATACTCCTTCCACTCTCCTCTCCCCATCAAAGATCATTTGCTGGTTCAGAGAAAAGTTGATATTGCCAAGGAGAGAGGAATAACAATGGCAGAAATTCTTACCTACGATTTTTCACCTTCATCCTTATTAGATGAGAATAATATTACTACCTAACCCGTGAAGTCTCAACTCATGTCGGAGTTGAACAAAAAATTAGATATCACAGACACAAATTTCCTAAAAGAGCATACCCTGAAAACCACTGTTGTTGATGACGTCATGAATCAGATGTCAGGGTTACCAGTTAAAGGAAACGACACATTTGAAGACCTGTTTACAATCCTTGACAGTAATGTGAATAATGTCTGTGTTAAGTCTTGTTTTATTAAGGAGAGTTAACTGTTAAAAGATGTGTACGTACGGGTCAGTTTTTTGTATACACCCCTGTAAGCTCACTTTTTGTGATGAGATGATTGCTCGGTGATTTTTTTGAACACAGCTCTACTGACTAGCTGTTAGCTTGTTTGTAAAAAAAATATATGATAGGAATCTGGTCGAAGGTTCAATGAAATAGTTTGAGGGGGAAAAGCGGATGAGTCCAGCTCACATTTCAAGCTGCGTGTTAGCGCTTGAATGCATTGATGTAGACTGAACTGTTTTAAGCAACTGAGATTGCGGGCAGTGTTTTGCGGGCAGAGCTTGGAGAAGGTCGTTCCTTCTCGCTAGTGTGTCCCGGCGGATTTTGGTTTTTCTATAAAGGGAATTTGATAATTGAAGAGGATAATTCTTTTGAAGTAAAGAAAAAGATATTATTGTCGGGAAAGTTCTTTCTCCCAGGAGTTTATGGATTGTTTTCCAGGAGATATTACCCAGATGCCAGGGAGTACGCGGGCATTATATATTTTGTAAGAAGTCTGATGGGTTTATTATAGAAGCCATGGATTGCACCGGCCGTGATTTTGATTCATGTTTATTCTGATGGATTTTTTCCCTTGTTACTAGAAGCCATTGTATGCCGCTGTGTAAGCGACCAGTGATCATCATCACTTATAAAGATATTGATGTAAACCTTTATGGAACGTGAGCTGCTGTGTTCTGCAGCCTTTGTACTTTGAGTTGTGTACCTGTAGCCGAATCTTTGGATATTGCTTTGAAGGGATTTATGCTATGAGTTACTGCATTCTACAGCCTATTGAGACTGCTATGCACGTCTTTTGTTTGGATGACTATTTTTGCTGTATATTTACGAAATGAACTTACTTATCTGATCCACCATGATTTGCTATGAAGTGTCGTTATATGTTACCATGATGTTTACGTGACTGTGGCGTAATAAACTATTTAAACGTTACCAGTCGTTGCAACGTTTCCTGACTCTTACGTTTACTGTAGTGTGTAGTTACAGCCTGTGTTGGTATGCCAGAACCTATTTTCATTCGCGTTTGTTGACAGTCACTTACTCACACATCAGTCGGCCATCCGTAAGCCCGACCTCACTGACTCTGTACTTGTAGTCCTTATTACACCACACCATCCACCAGAAACAGTCCACCACCATCAACAGTAATTGAACATAATATGTACCACTCATGTTAACCCTCAACATAGTGGTAACAGTCTGCAAATTCAGTCGTGTTGACTATGTTTTTGACAGCTACCTTCAATCATCAATCAAAAATGCTGAGAGAGAAAGAGAGAAAGAAGGTTGATGCGTGTAGTCTATAATAATTATATATTGTTCGGAGAAGTATCCGAGGCCAAAGTGAAACGTAAGGGTCCTATGCATGAAACTACTGTGCATCACCACAGTACACAAACTACGTAGCAGCAGCGAGGATCCCAATGTGTGTACTCGGGATCACACATTCTAGAAACATTTTTGTGCACACCGTCATTTGCGCACTTTTCTTTGTCGAGTATTACTATTTCGGGAGAGTACATATAAGGGAAGCAATACAATTAATGTCTAATTGTCAACCAAGTATATTGACCAAACATTTCCAGCGAAGCTTTGGACACATGCATATACTGATGGTTCGGCAACAAATGCAGTTGAAAATGGGGGTGCCGGCATCCTCATAAAATTAAAGAATAGAATTAACTCTTTGGCAATTGCCACTGGAAAATACTGCAATAACTTCTGTGCTGAAGCAGAAGCCCTGAAACAGGCAGCTGAAACTCTTATTGAATGCAAAGCACAGGCAGAAAAACAGATCGTAATCTTTTCAGATGCCCTCTCAATAATATCAGCGCTGAAGAGCCACCAAACTAAAGGATTGAAAGATCTGATAATCTCCCTTGAAAGACTGGCCGAATGCTTCAAGAAATGCACTATCCAGTGGATACCAGCCCATTGAAACATACCAGGAAATGAAGAGGCAGATAGACTTGCTAAAGAAGGAGGTGCCTTACAGCAAAATGATATAGAGACAACTTACGCAACGGCAAAGACCACTATAAAGGCTACATTCAAGTCCAAATGGGAAAGAGAGCACCCGGGACATTTGAAAAATGACGCATATCATCAACTATCCAGAAAAGAACAGGTCATCATTTTTCGACTACGCACTGGACACAACAGATTGAGATACCATCTGTACCACAAATACACAATTGGTGCAACAGATCTCTGCACCTGCGGTACCAGCCCGATGACAGTCGAACACCTGCTGCAGTACTGCCCAACCTACAGTAATGAACGGGGTAGCATATGGCAACAACCCACTTCTGTCAACGAAAAACTGTTTGGAGATGTCGGGAACCTTGAGTTGACTGCTGCCTTTATTAGAGTCATAAATGTGGAGGTCTGAGGTCGAACGAGGAAGAAGAAGAAGAAGAACCAAAGTTGCATCCATTTGCGTTAGTGACAGGAAAAAGCTGGGATTTTATATATATATATATATATATTGATGATGGAGTATGAGGCAGCCATTACAGCTGGTCCCGTATAATAAACCTGCATAGAATCATTCATCTACTCTTACAGTAGTGGTTTCTGTAGCTATTTGATTTGTATGATATGACTGCCAGTCCCTTAACACAACCACATACAGGGTGATCAAGAAGTCTCTCCGCAGTGGGTTCAGTGCTTTAATAAAATGAATGTAACATTTTATGATACAGCAAACAGTATTATTTTAATTGACTTTAATTAGATTTACTTTACTACTACATAAAAGTAGTATTTTTATTTTTATTATCGCATCAAGCAATAGTGTCTGTTTAAATAATTAAAATTGCTATGTAAAATAAATAAATGTAGAGTTGTAAATTACGACCTTTTAATAATAATTTTATCATTTGGATTGTTTCCATTGATTCATTGTATTCAAGCACTGAACCCACTGCGGGATAGACTTCTCGATCACCCTGTATTAGTCGTCGCTAACAATATGTCTATGAGAGCAGTACTCCATTTCTTTCCTGGCCTCCTCACAGACAACTCCCACCTCAGTAGAAACTTAGTTTAGCTTACTTATCTGTGCATCAGTTTAGTTAACAGTATTTCAAAACAGCCCCATTTTATCCTGTAGTCAAGCAACATCATTTCAAGTCATCTGTTTATTCATTCAATACAGAAAACCTAACTCCTCAAAGTGACAAATGTCGAGGTGTTGTCACGAGCTGGCCTTTAAAGCATGTATACACTGCTTACACAGCGCAGACTACCATGGCTTGGCCATTTCCACCGCATGAAAGATGGTCGCTTCCAGACAGATATCTTCTATGGACAACTGGAAGATGGCAAAAGAACAGATGGGCGACCGCAGCTGAGATTCAAAGATGTGTGCAAGAGAGACATGAGGGCACTGGACATAAATCTAGCAACCTGGGAGGATGAAGCTGCCGATCGCACCAAGGGCAATGCTATCTATGGTGCCACCACAAACTGGGCGAAAATAAGCTCTCATAGCAAGCAGCAGAGATAACATGTCGAAAGGAACACCAGGAAAATAAGCAGCTTATGGCCTTCGCCTCAGGGGCCCATTCCCATAGTCAGTTATGTCACCGGGCGGCCTACTACTAAGACTATAGCATAATTCGTTCTAATTGTTATCAGTTGATTAAGAAGAATAGTCACGAGATTTTATGGAAATAGATTCAAGATAGGCGAGCATCATATTGAAACTAGAACTAAGTTAAATAGCAATTCAACGCTGTTTTCTGGCGGGAGTGGCGCAACCACCGAGGACATAAATCGGAATAGCCGAAATACCTCCATTGGGAGACCAATAAAATAAATAGAGAAATATTAGACCGCCCAACCAAAACGCTGGACAAGCCCGCAATATTTTTTGCGAAGGCAAACTTCGGGATGTGAAGGCAGTTGATCTCAAAATGCCAGTCTGTACAGACGTACAACTGTAGATCTTGAAGTTTTCAAGACATCGACTCTGTAAAGATAATATTACTTAAACGTGTGGGAAATTCTATGTTGCTGTAAGTAGAACTTCAAATGACTTATTTAATTGTGCAGAAACACGGTAGTTATAAAAGGCCACGAGATTCAGAGCTTAACACACGTTGTTATTATGTTTGGCCTGCTCACAACTCGTAGTCACGATATAGAAGGGCAACCGCACGAGTGAGAAGGTCGCAGTACTTTTCAGGTGCCGTGCAATCCATAGTATCAGATTAACAACCCCAGGAGTCAACTGAATAACTTAATAATTCGTTCAGGGTGATTGGAGATTTTGAATATTAATTTGGAAGATGAGACTTTGAGTATTGTTATGTGTGGTAAAGTGGGATGTTATAAATATTTATAGGGGACTTAGTGTACTGACTGAGATCAGCTGTGAAGGTATCTGTATCTAATAGGTGTAGTGTTTTGCAGATAACCTTACTTGCTACCACATTATACCTCAGTCAGAATTATTCTGGAATATTGTGATGACTACGTTAAATGTCTAGGGTATGTATTTGATGAAGTGTAAGCCACAACAACAACAGACAGATAAACAATTTAATTTATTCCACCACACTTGACAACACTGTGACACTCACACACATTTAACACTCTATAAGAATATCTTAAATGAGTCACTGGTAAATTTTCAAATATCAATATGTATTAAGTACTTTCATTAATATATGTGCCCTGATTCAAATACAAAGTGAACCAGGAATCACAATCAATTGTAATTACAATTTATATGTACAGAATTTATCAATATGAACCTTGTAGTGACATATTTTATTAATATTATCCTATGTGTCAGTTGTGTAGTAGTACTATGAGGTAATACTGGTTTTGTTTTTTCAAGCTCTGTTGGTATTTGTCATCATGATTTCAAGTGTTTGTTTCTGTTGGAACTAGTATTGGAGATGTTCTCAGTTCCTGGCATTAAAACAATTAATTTCCCCTCTTAATTTTATGCAATGGCAGTTAAGATGGGGTTACATAATGTTGAGCTCCTCTGGCCACAGACTCTTATCTTTCGTGATGGCGGCAGGAAAAGACTCCTCTGCTCGATAGCCTCCCTGTGTTCTGGAGACACCTCACTGTTTGCTATATGGACCAAGGAGTATGTTGTCCGCCTCTGGATTCAGCAAAGCTCAGACCAGGTGCTGCTCAATAACTTTAAGACCACGGTCCCTGAAACAAGAAGGTTGTACCTCCTACTTCAGAACTAATTTATAATAACCTTCCAGACTGACCACAATACATAACAAACACTGAGTTCAGAGTGGTAGGCCAACTGTCAGCTTCATCTGAAATAATTTTCACCAGTATACTCCTCCCTAATGGTTACTACGCCTGGGCAATTCCATGTAGTTTTACTTTCCTCCGACATCTTCTGTTCAGGTTGGAGCACTATATAGGCTTTACCTCATGTTCGCTACTGAACCACCCATATATACAGACATAAATTATCAATTTATATTCAATTTTCATTAAAAAGATATCAAATATTTCAAGCTTACCACAATTCATGGAAATAATACACAGTTACGTTGACTGGCAATGAATATAGCACAATTTCGATCTGCCGATGTCCCAGGCTTTTATTTAGAAAAATATGCACTGGCGCTCAACGCACTGGTTCTTTAGTAAGTTTATTTGAAAATGTGGTGCTGACCTGACGCCTCTGATTGACTATATTCGCAGGTCTAACCAATCGAGCCATGTTCACACAGCTTTTCAAAAAAGTACTCCTACTCACGTTTCCCCTAACAACAAAGAAGTAGTATTTATAGTCCGACTAATCGTGTTTAGCCTTACATTTACTTCCCGCCAATCAAATAGGAGGTAACATGTCAGCCTATTTCCCGTACAATGGTGGTGTGAAAATCTGCCACTGAGCGATTCTGATTTTGGTGTTGTCTGACAGCACCATTATTTTATTTTGGCTATAACTTGTTAATTCCTAGACTATTTGCATAACACTTAACATATTCTTTGTCAGCAAGTCCTAAGGAACCCAAATATATAAGTTTTAAGGAGCTAAGTGGCTGCGTTCAAAATATGTATTTTCTTCTAGGATAGTCGTTCTGTTACCACTTCCTCTCTTCCAAACTTTATCGTTTCTGCTGTACTGTCATACTAATGTCAGGATTTCAGACATAAAACAGTAGAATGTCATGTTTCCTAATAAGCGTTTTGTAAGTTTTTATAACCTAACTCTCGTCTGGGTAGTGTTTTTTATCACTGTCGATTTGAAAAAAGTTAGTGCTTGTGGCCTTACACGCGTGATGGTAGTAATTGTGTATCGCGAGACTGTGGTAGTATTGCCTGCGTTCCGGCTTTCAGCCCCTCCCTTTCTTTCTATCCTTAGTCCATCTGTCTTTCGTTTTTGGTAACGTAGTGTATAAAATGACATGAATGGAATTTTAAATCTAGGTCAGCTTGCGTATCTCAAGGTTTTTCTTAGAAAGGCAGTACACGTTTTATCGTAGAAAGCGGGTATTGAAGCAGTAGGCTTTTACTATCAACATGAAACGTTACAATTTGCAGACGAAGTAGAAAACAAGGGGGATTTCGAGTACAGTCATTGTGACAGCACTGTTCTTTACCATTCTTCTTTCCTTTTATTAAATTTATTTGTTAGGCTTTACATTTACGTTTTAATTTATATATGTGGATTAGAATTTCTCACGACAAATCCTCCCCTCTTAAAACAGACGTTATATGTCAGTCTATAATTCTATATACACATAGAGAAATTTATTATTATTCCTGGGGTTTAGGGTGATTCTCATCACACGGATGGCGGCTTAAAAAATCCGCTCCCAGATTTGTTTTTCCACTTATATACTCTATGCTAAACTCAAATGGCTGCATCAATAAAGACCAACGGAGTAATCTAGAATTCTCATGTCTAGCCTGTGCTAGAAACGACAAAGGTTTGTGATCCGTTTGCAACTTAAATGCCTTCCCATACAGATAAATATTGAATTTCTTTATTGCCCATATTACTGCAAGACATTCTTTTTCGCTAGTTGAGTAGTTGATTTCAGCTTTATTCAACTTTCTGCTAGCATATGCCACTGGGCATAATTCCCCATCCAATGCATCTGATTTCTGTAGTAGAGTTGCACCTAACCCAATATTACTTGCATCCGTCCTTACTATGAATTCTTGACTTAAGTCAGGTAATTTCAAAATAGGTTTACTTGTGAGCTTTTCCTTCAATTCTTGGTAAGCCATTTCACATTGTGGTGTCCATGTAATTCGATCTGGATTTCCTTTACGTGTCAAATCAGTTAACGGTGCACATATGGAATTAAAGTTTTTGATATACTTTTGGTAGAAACCACATAATGAGACAAAGGATCTCACGTCTTTCTTGGTTTGTGGTCTCGGGGCTTTCTTTAGTTTCTCTAAATTCTTTGGGTCAGGGGTCATGTTTCCCTGATAAACTGTGTGTCCCAAAAATTCCAATTCTTTACATCCAACGCAACATTTGGTTGGTCGGGCTGTTAAATTCGCTTCCCTAAGTCGATTAAACAGCATGTTCAGAGAGTCAATGTGTTCCTCAAATGTTTCTGTTGCTATAAGGATATCATCCATGAAATTTGTGATACATGGATTATTCAGAGGGTCCAATAATTTTCTCATCATTCTAGAGAAGACACTAGGCGCATTCTTCAATCCAAATGGCAATCTATTAAACTCATAGTGTCCTTCTGAGGTACTAAAAGCTAGGTATGGTCTAACCTCAGGCTTTACTGGAATCTGATAGTATCCTTTACTCAGATCCACTTTTGAGAAATATTTAGCTTTATTTAGTCTGGCAAACAACTGATTTGTATCCGGCAATGGATCCACCTGTCCTTCTGTAATAGCATTCAGTCTCCTGTAATCTATACAGAGTCTATGTTCTCCAGAGGGCTTCCTTAAGAGTACAACACCGGAACTATACGAAGATTCACTGTGTGAAATAATTCCTTCCTTCAACAAATAGTCTATCTCTTCCTTCAAAGCTTTCTCCTTAGCAAAAGGAATCGAATATGGTTTCATACAGACAGGTGTGGGGTCTATCAGTTTCATATCATATTCCAATAGGTTTGTATGCCCTGGTCGGTCTGTTAACACCTCTGCATGATTATCTAGAACCTGTTGCACTCTCTCTTTCTGAGTTTTCGTTAAATGTGTACTGATTTTCACCTGTGCCGCTGTCTCACAGGGGTGTAATGGATATTCAAATGATGAAAGTGGTTCCTTTTTCATCTCCATGGCGATGGACAAGGTCAACAAGTGTGTCTCTTCCTGATGTTCTCTTTCCAAATATTTCTTCAGGAGATTCACATGATAGATTTTTTCTTTCCCCTTCTTATCTATCTTATAATTTGTTCTAGACACCTTCTCTAGAACTGTATATGGACCTTGCCATCCAATTTGTAACTTATTCTGACTACCGGGCAGAAGAAGCAGTACCTTCTCTCCCACAGCCAAATCTCTGTCTTTAGCTTTCCTGTTATAATAGGCAGCATGTTTCTTCCTGGCTTGTTTCAAATTTTCATTGGCAAGTTTCCAGCCAGTTTTTAAACGAGTGGTCAGCTCATTCACATATTGGTATGAGGATGTAATATTTTCCTCTGCCTTTTCATCAGTCCACGTTCTTAACAGCGTTACATATGGACCTTTAATTTTGTGGACCTATTTGTCCATGCACCGGTATGGTCTCTTCCACTCGAAGCGCTATAGTGATGATTTTTCTTCCCAGAATTATCATGCACAAAACGACCGCTACCAATTCTTTTCTTGGGGCTTTCTCCCCACTTAAAATTCTTGATGAGAGATTTCCTCTCTACATCTTCTTCCTCCAGTTTGTTTAAGTCCGATTGAGGGGTTTTCGGCTTATCCTGGGGTAAGACATCTTTTTGCACTCGCTGCATAGTGGCCATTGTAAAACAGTCCGTGAAAAGGGGCTTCCCATTTCATTTGGTCCACTTTATCAAATTTATGTTTCTTCCTATTGTCAGGCCTACGATTGCCCCGTGGCGTGTCCAGGTCCTGATCAATGTTCCCACTTGTGGGTGTTCCCTCATGTGCTATGCTACACCTTTCTACAAAATTCTCAATGTCCCATCTTGCCTTGGGCCAATAATAATTGTGAGCCACCTTTTGGATGATGGTACCTATTTTCTCATGGTCCCCATCTGGTTTCACATGTAGGCTCCTTATTAATTCTGCCCTATATCTTTTAGGAAGTACCAGCTGTCCCTGACCTTTGGATCTAGCTCCAGTCTTCCTATACATCAACTTGTTTTTCATGTAAAAATCTCCCTTGCCTGGAGTTGTATGACAAGTTGACAATTTCCTGAAACAAGGCTTGAGGGTCTTATCCCCAGCCTGTGCCTTCCTCATCTCTTCTGGAGTGGTATCTAACATAATATCCTCCTCCTGTCTTGAGGTCGACCTGACCTGAAGGGTTGCCATATACACAGGTTTCCTTCTGCAACGGTCAGTGTCATGATTGTCCATCTGACAATTTTTACACCACCTTTTTCCTTGGTTGAAAGATTTTCTTTCATCATATTTCCTTTCATCGAATTGTGGGAATGTATTTTTATTGTCATACCGTGGCCTATCAAATTGGTGCTTACCTTTATTTTGATCCTTAGGATCAAATTTATTAAAGTTCTGTGGTGCCCTAAAATTATCCACCTGTTTCTTTTTATTACCTGTTACCTCTGCTTGAGCTGCTTGATACCTTTCAGCAACATTTAGCAACTCACCCAGCCTCTCTGCACCTTGTTCCATGAGAAACTTTCTCAGGTCTGGAGCCATGGACTCTCTTAATTGTTCTATAAGGACCATTTCCTTAAGATCTTGGGTTTTCCCCAGAGAAGTCCATTTCTCCAAGTATGTCTCTAACCGTGCAGAGAACTGGTGATAGGTTTCACCTGACAGTAGTTTAGCATTCCTAAATTTTTTCCTATAAAATTCTGCGTTCTTTTCATATCTTAACAAAAGAGCCTGCTTTAGCATGTCATAATCTTCCTGATCACCTCTGCTCATTTTTGCAAAAACTTCATAAGCTGCCCCACGAAGTCCCTGAGATAACTTTAAGCTCCACCTTTCTCTCTCTAACCCATATGTGGTAGCTAATAGTTCATATCTATTTAGATAGCTCTCAATATCATCGTCTTTCTCAACAAAATGATCTAAATGAAAATTCATAGCTGAGGTTGAGGCTCCCTGGCTAGCAGTGGCATCAGAGGTAAAGGGACTGGCACCATTTTCAGGAGCATGGCCTTGAAACTCAAACTCCCTTAGTCGTAACTCATGTTCCCTTTGTAATCTCTTCTCCTCCTTTTCTGCTTCCCTCTCTGCAGTCAATCTTCTTTCTTCTGCTTCCCTTTCTGCAGCTAATTTCTTCTCTTCTCTTTCTGCAGCTAATTTCTTCTCTTCTCTTTCTGCAGCTAATTTCTTCTCTTCTCTTTCTGCAGCCTGTCTTCTTTCCTCGGCTTCCAATGCTTTAGCCTCTTTGTCAGCCTCAATCTGCAACCTCTTAGTCTCAGCCTCAGCCTCAAATTGTAACTTCTTAATTTCCTTTTCAGCCTCTAACCTCTTATCTTCGGCCAACCTTTCAGATTCTAATTTTCTTTCGGCCTCTTTTTCTAATCTTCTTTCTTCCCGTTCAATATATTTGTCACATTCAGCAGTGACATAAGCAATCATAATTTGCCCGTCCATTCCTAACTCTTTTGCAGTCTGTACAGCAGCAGATCGAAATTTTGCCAAGTCGGCCATTGTCTAACATGCAATTGTAAACAATTCAATCTTTCAATACTTATCTAAGGACACTACAGGTACTGAGAGCTCAACCTTATTTATTTTCACCCAAGGATACCTTTTAAATTGTATTATTCCCTGAAGTGAATTACCCCCAATATTTATAATAGGGAAAGATTCAAAATCCCGGACGAGACCCCAATATATGTGGTAAAGTGGGATGTTATAAATATTTATAGGGGACTTAGTGTACTGACTGAGATCAGCTGTGAAGGTATCTGTATCTAATAGGTGTAGTGTTTTGCAGATAACCTTACTTGCTACCACATTATACCTCAGTCAGAATTATTCTGGAATATTGTGATGACTACGTTAAATGTCTAGGGTATGTATATGATGAAGTGTAAGTCACAACAACAACAGACAGATAAACAATTTAATTTATTCCACCACACTTGACAACACTGTGACACTCACACACATTTAACACTCTATAAGAATATCTTAAATGAGTCACTGGTAAATTTTCAAATATCAATATGTATTAAGTACTTTCATTAATATATGTGCCCTGATTCAAATACAAAGTGAACCAGGAATCACAATCAATTGTAATTACAATTTATATGTACAGAATTTATCAATATGAACCTTGTAGTGACATATTTTATTAATATTATCCTATGTGTCAGTTGTGTAGTAGTACTATGAGGTAATACTGGTTTTGTTTTTTCAAGCTCTGTTGGTATTTGTCATCATGATTTCAAGTGTTTGTTTCTGTTGGAACTAGTATTGGAGATGTTCTCAGTTCCTGGCATTAAAACAATTAATTTCCCCTCTTAATTTTATACAATGGCAGTTAAGATGGGGTTACATAATGTTTAGCTCCTCTGGCCACAGACTCTTATCTTTCGTGATGGCGGCAGGAAAAGACTCCTCTGCTCGATAGCCTCCCTGTGTTCTGGAGACACCTCACTGTTTGCTATATGGACCAAGGAGTATGCTGTCCGCCTCTGGATTCAGCAAAGCTCAGACCAGGTGCTGCTCAATAACTTTAGGACCACGGTCCCTGAAACAAGAAGGTTGTACCTCCTATTTCAGAACTAATTTATAATAACCTTCCAGACTGACCACAATACATAACAAACACTGAGTTCAGAGTGGTAGGCCAACTGTCAGCTTCATCTGAAATAATTTTCACCAGTATACTCCTCCCTAATGGTTACTACGCCTGGGCAATTCCATGTAGTTTTACTTTCCTCCGACATCTTCTGTTCAGGTTGGAGCACTATATAGGCTTTACCTCATGTTCGCTACTGAATCACCCATATATACTGACATAAATTATCAATTTATATTCAATTTTCATTAAAAAGATATCAAATATTTCAAGCTTACCACAATTCATGGAAATAATACACAGTTACGTTGACTGGCAATGAATATAGCACAATTTCGATCTGCCGATGTCCCAGGCTTTTATTTAGAAAAATATGCACTGGCGCTCAACGCACTGGTTCTTTAGTAAGTTTATTTGAAAATGTGGTGCTGACCTGACGCCTCTGATTGACTATATTCGCAGGTCTAACCAATCGAGCCATGTTTACACAGCTTTTCAAAAAAGTTCTCCTACTCACGTTTCCCCTAACAACAAAGAAGTAGTATTTATAGTCCGACTAATCGTGTTTAGCCTTACATTTACTTCCCGCCAATCAAATAGGAGGTAACATGTCAGCCTATTTCCCGTACAATGGTGGTGTGAAAATCTGCCACTGAGCGATTCTGATTTTGGTGTTGTCTGACAGCACCATTATTTTATTTTGGCAATAACTTGTTAATTCCTAGACTATTTGCATAACACTTAACATATTCTTTGTCAGCAAGTCCTAAGGAACCCAAATATATAAGTTTTAAGGGAGCTAAGTGGCGGC
Organism: Oreohelix idahoensis; assembly: GCA_024509875.1. NCBI lineage: Eukaryota > Metazoa > Mollusca > Gastropoda > Stylommatophora > Oreohelicidae > Oreohelix > Oreohelix idahoensis. The sequence goes on along the minus strand of JAMPIV010006302.1, from coordinate 158,271 downwards.
GTTCCAAATATGTATTTTCTTCTAGGATAGTCGTGCTGTTACCACTTCCTCACTTCCAAACTTTTAGGGTGTCTGCTGTACTGTCAGACTAATGTCAGGATTTCGGACATAAAACAGTAGAATGTCAGGTTTTCTAATAAGCGTTTTGTAAGTTTTTAAACATAACTCTCGTCTGAGTAGTGTTTTTTATCACTGTCGATTTGAAAAAAGCTAGTGCTTGTGGCCTTACACGCGTGATGGTAGTAATTGTGTATTGTGAGACTGTGGTAGTATGCCTGCGTTCCGGCTTTCAGCCCCTCCCTTTCTTTCTATCCTTAGTCCATCTGTCTTTCGTTTTTGGTAACATAGTGTATAAAATGACATGAATGGAATTTTAAATCTAGGTCAGCTTGCGTATCTCAAGGTTTTTCTTAGAAAGGCAGTACACGTTTTATCGTAGAAAGCGGGTATTGAAGTAGTAGGCTTTTACTATCAACGTGAAACGTTACAATTTGCAGACGAATTAGAAAACAAGGGGGATTTAGAGTACAGTCATTGTGACAGCACTGTTCTTTACCATTCTTCATTCCTTTTATTAAATTTATTTGTTAGGCTTTACATTTACGTTTTAATTTATATATGTGGATTAGAATTTCTCACGACATTATTGAAAAGGCATTTTTAAAGTTTTCACGGACAAGAAAATATAATAAGAACAGACATATGATAGATAGGCTAGGAATGCATAATTTGCACAGATAGCGAGCTGAATTATAAGGAATGAAGCGGAGCTCGTAAAATAACAGATTTAGCTACAGAATCTGATAAGAAAATTAGAGACACTATTGTGAAGGAATAATTACCCATACTTGGATAGATAGCAAGGAGAAGATAACCAGTAAATGACCAGCACACGGACACATTGTTATGTGGATTGTTATGAAGAAAAATGTATACATATGACTTTGTTTACTATGCATTGGTAGAATCACCTAAATAAAATTATTGTTTTGGATCCGGAGAGTTTAATTTATTATCTCTCGTTGATCATGTAAGGAGATAACAAGAAAGTATTCAGTGGGGTACTGGAAGATGAGACAAGTATGTATTTAAGAGCTGGCATTTGCTGATGATGTTGCCCTGATTGCTAAATCAGAGGCACATCTCCAATCCAACCTGCAAATCTGGAAGGAAGAGCTGAAGAAGAGAGGGATGGTCATAAGCAGCTCTATAACAAAATCCATGGTGATATCACGAGAAGAAAGAAGACATCAGATTAAGCTGGGAGAATAGGTCCTGGAGCAGGTCGAACACTTTAATTATCTCGGGGCTATTATAGACCGAAAGGGAGGCATCAAAGAAGAGTTGGCCAATCGAAAAGCAGCAGCTGGGAGACTTTTTCAGGCCATAAATCGAGGATTCCTCAGCAAGAGAGAGGTTGGTAAGAAAACGAAGATGGCTGTATACCGCTCCGCCTATGTCCCAGTCTTGACATATGGATGCGAGTCATGGGCAATGACTACAACCCACACAAGCCAGATCCAAACGTCAGAAATGAGGTATCTGAGGAAGGTGGTTGAAGTAACAAGAAGAGACATGGTCCGCAACCAAACGATACGTCAAGGCCTTAAATGCCACCCCTTGCAGTCCCAAGTAGAACAGTGCCAATAAAGATGGTTTGGTCATGTCTGCAGAATGGGAGAAGATCGGCTACCACGACAAGCATGGGAAACAAAGAGCAAGGGATCCAGACCACCAGGACGACCCAGAGTCCGCTGGGAGGACAACATTAGACAATCTTTGAAGGACCGAGGACTAGAATGGAACCAGGCCAGGAGGATGACAGCCGATAGGATAGTCTGGCGCTCTCTCTTCCAAACCTCTACACCTCACGGTAGAAGGGGAACGACTAAGTAAGTAAGTATCTCTCGTTGATGAAGTCTTACCGTATAGATACATGAAGAAATACATGCAAATAATTGTCACACCACATATAACAACACAGAGGAATTTTGGAACGGACTAAGTTACAGATATCAACAAGAATAAAGACCTCTGGCAGTATACCAGTATTCCTGACTTGGATGATATAACAAACATCTACACTATACTAATCACCTCCCCACGGTCACAGTTATGTCTGAAGGGTCTATTATTATTACAGTGAATTCATTTGACAAACAACATGCTGGTCTCTCGATTTGTTTGACATGAATTGTAATCAGAGACTTTTTGACGTATAGTTCAGTTATCTATGGTTGCTGCTATCACCTTCTTACGCGCTTTTTCTCACACGCATCACTTGTTCACTAAAGTTGTCACCTTGTTTCTTGCACGTCTGACGTGTTTACTCTTGCTTGCTGCTATTACCTTGTTACGTGCTGTTTCTTACACGCCAACGCCTATTTATAATTACAGTTTTCTTATAATACACTTACTTAGGATTAGCATTTATATCTCAGTGGCGTATTTAGCGAGGGGGTTAGCGTTTCAGCTCTCTTTTTTCCCCTTATGTTTTCCAAATATAGTCTTGATGACTCAGACAGTTCTTGTATATACGCTACATAACATACCTGTTTTGAATGGTGCTTATTCGCCAGTGAAACAATAGCTCGGCATCATTTAGAGCAGGGGTCAACAGCCGGTCGGCCACGTCGACCAGTAAGTAGTATACAATGGCGGACTTAGGTAGTTTTCAGGAGGCGCGTGACTTTTATATAGCAAAAACGCCAGGAGGCGCGTGACTTTTATATAAGCGCATTCAGGAGGTGCGCAGGAGGCGCAAGATGGCGGACTTGAGATAACAAGAAGAGGGTATATGGCGCAAGATGGCGGACTTGAGATAACAAGGGGGAGATAAGTAGGTTGTTGTATTGCATGACTTTTTATATAAGGAAATATGCATTGCGCAGGTGGAGCATCAGGCGGAGGGTGATGACTTTTTATGTAAGGAAATACTCATTGTGGAGGTGGAGCATCAGGTGTTGGTGCATGACTTTTTATATAAGGGAAATGTGATGGATTAAGATGGCGGACTTGAGATAACAAGGGGGAGATAAGTAGGTTGTTGTATTGCATGACTTTTTATATAAGAAAATACTCGGTGTGCTGGTGGAGCATCAGGCGGAGGGTGATGACTTTTTATATAAGGAAATACTCAGTGTGGAGGTAGAGCATCAGGCGGATGCGTATGACTTTTTATAAAACATGGCGGACTTGAGATAACAAGAAGAGGTTATATGGCGCAAGATGGTGAGATGACTTTTTATATAAGGAATTGAGGAGGAGGAGAGGAGGAGGACCATGGCTTTTTATATAGAGATATGTTTAGATAACAAGAAGACGTTATTTATAGACATATACATTTAGACATACAACAGTTATTTTACAACAGTTATACAAACAGTTATTTTACAACAGTTATACAAACAGTTATACGAACAGTTAGACAAACAGTTATTTTACAACTTTTAGACATATATATTTAGATATTTATATTTTACAACAGTTATACAAACAGTTAGACAAACAGTTAGACATACAACGGACGATATAGGTAACAAAAAGCGTTTTAGTTAATATATATTTTATTTTGTCAAATACTAAAGGGCAACTCTCAATCGCTTGGTAGGTTTCTTCTTCTTCTGTGGTAGATTAGGGACATCGGCCAGGTCTGTGGTGGGAAACCAACTCGGGTCTGGTGATACTGAGCAATTAGAGTTCATGTATTCGTCAAACAGGTTAGTGAAGGTGGTAGGTTTCTTCGGGGGGTAGATTGGTGACATCGATCAGGTGGTTGTCTGTGGTTGTCGTAGGAAACCCACTCGGTTCGGAACTAGAGTTCGTGTATTCGTCAAACGTGTTAGTGGAAGTGGTAGGCTTCTTCAATGGTAGATCTGGGACATCGGTCAGGTGGGTATCAGTGCGTAGTGCCTGTAGTCGGGCAATTTCGGCGAGGATTTCGCTCCGTAAAGTTAACAACTTTTAAGCACTTCATCACAGCTCTTGATGTAGACCCAGTTGGTGGGAGCAGTCATTTTCAACGAGGTGTAGATTATCACTGCGTTAATAAAGTATGAGTGTCTCCAAAAGTCTGTTTATATGTAGGAATACCAGGTCAATCTGGTTTTTTTTAGGCGTGCCCTAACTAGGATTTGATTCGTCGAACATCGTGTGACCAAACTCGTGTGTTAGCCAGGTTGTGATTCGTGGAAAAGGATAGTTGCCGTGGTTGTGTGCGAACAATGACACATGGTCGTATTGGTGTGGGGAGAAACCCGATAGCGAATATTCATAAAATGGTGGGTAATACCTTATAAAAATGCGATAGAGGAAGGGTTCGGGTTCTTGTGCCGGTGTCTTTTGCTGATGTTTTTACTCCTGTTGAGCGTTTTCTCGAGCCGCGTGACACTGTATATAGCATATTAACACCCGCCGTAGGAACTCTACTGTTAGCTCGACAAGGTTGTCATGTGGAACCACCCGTAGAAGGGCGTCCTCAAGATGCATATTAACAAGATCCTCATCCGATGATGTCAGACAGGAATGGGCTAGTTGGTTCGGTTGTTCATCCCGACAACCTTTGCAATACCGAGAACGATTCGCCTGGAGGTAGCTTAATATGGAGGTAAGGATGTTCCAACGACGTGAAGGCATCTGTAAAAATGAAAAATAAAAAAGTTACTATATATATATAGATAAGCGGGACATATCATAGTTATCAACTACTCAAAAATATGACAGTGATTTTCAATTGTTGGGTGAATGTAATTACATATTGCTGTACACGGGGGTAGTTGCATCTTAAATATTGTATATCACGATTAATAACGATACTCATTTAGTGATATTTAAATTAACTGTGTTCCTGTCATGCTCTGTCCGGTTTGCTGTTCCTTAGTGTGTGTGTGTGTGCCTGTGGTTGTTGTTTTGCGCCAAGCCCGTTCCACCCCGGGTGGTCATCTGGTTAGCATTATGTTGGACTTATTTGGTTGTGTTGTGGTACAAATAGGTTGTTGTATACGAGTTATCGTTACTCTTGTTAAATACTAGTCCTCTATATTTATTTTATACCTAGCATCGAAATGACTTACAATTAGTATTTATGCTCTATATATGTCTAAAGCTAAATTAACACATGACAAGTTATTAAGTTAGCTTTCTTGGTTTGATAGACTCGTTCACTATTTATTATCTGTAAGGTTTTAAATAGTTTTGTTAAGCCGTTTATTTTCTAAAATATTGTGTGTTCGTAAGCAATAACACGGGCTTTTGTGTGTGTTTTATTAGGTATAGATACACTACGTAAAAAAGTGATCTCACCAGAACTTTGTTATCTATGTAGATGTATCATAATAGATCAACCGGCAAATACTTCTTTAAAAAATTTCTCCCCACTTGTCAAAAAAATACTGCCCCTTGTCAAAAAATATATCCCCCTTATCAATCAAATTTCGCCCCCTCGACAAAGAAATTTCGCCCCTTTGTTAAAAAAATACTTCCCCTGACCAAAAAAAATACTGCCCCTTGTCAAAAAAAATTTCGCACATTTGGTAATCAAACTTCTTCCTATTGTCAAAAAATGTCACCCCTTGGTAATTAAATGGCTCCCCCTTGTCAAAAAAATACTTCCCCTTGGTAAATACTTACAGTGCCGGGCTTCAACCCGCTCCCCAACGGTTTAAACACTTCATCACTTCTTGTCGTGTGATAAATTATTCTATCCAGAGACTGGCCTTTCTCTTACACGATCACCTTGTGATAAAACTATTTCTTACCCCTTACTTTTACATTGTCATCACTATCATCTCGGCTCAGACAGCACTATAAACATCTATTACCTACCGGATAAAAGCTACGACAAACGTTATCTATCAGTTGTATAGCAACGCCCTTTATCAGTTGCATATAAAGTAACTAGAGGGATGAAAGGATATATTTCGGATGATCCCTTACGAACCTGCTTACCAAACCAAGTTAACTAATCTTTTAAATATATTTTTTGTCTTTATTAAACTGATATACTGTCTTTGCGCCCGCCACTCCAGTTTTCTATCTTTTAAAACATTATAGCTCGTTACTGTGCAATTATTAAACTAATGTAACAGTTTTGTGGTTCTATTATTTTCTCTTGCGTACTAAAAAGTGAGAATTTTAAATAAAGTAAAACACAGTCGGTTACGGTGGGTGCCGTCACCGCTAAATATAGACTATCGGAAACAAGTTTATGTCCCTTTGATATGAGACTAGTAATTTCTGTAACCAGAGAGAATTTGTCATTGATGATATACACAAGGTATAAGTGATGCACCGCACACAACCCGTAGGGCAGGCCCAGTTTTAACTGGGCACCAGAGGAACTCTGGAATGGTTAAGGAGGCCGACCCGATGCTGGTTACAGCATCGGGCCGGCTGACTTAACACCTCGTTTCATGAAAGTGTAGGTACACTACGCAAAAGTGGTCTCAGCAGAACATTGTAGTCTTGTTACAAACAGCAAGCTGATTTAGAAGTAACTTTATCCTTTTTATTGGAAGGAGTTGTGATTCATTTTATCGTTTACATGAATATAACAATTGATTGTTCCAAAACCTTCAGGCAACTATGTTACTACTTGACTTGAGAAAAATGACTTTTTATAAACACTCTTTAGTGAATCCTCCTTTGCCTAAGCGCTATAGAATAAAGAGGAAAATATAAAATAAAAAACTAATTTGGTTTTGTGTTGTGTTGTGTGTGTGTGTGTTATGAGAATATAAGACGTTGAGAGGTGAAGTGGGATCGTAGGCAACTACTCCCTAGAAAGAAACCAGATCGATGGCCCCACAAAACAGCGCGTGTAAATTTCTGTTCACGTCACTAGGGCAAAACACAATCGAACAATACATAATCTCTTTATTTCTTACGACAGAAACATTCCTGCGTTCATGTGGGCGAATCCGCTACTTAGGGTTTTCAAATTTTTTATTTATTTTACAAGTGCGGCATGTGGTGACTGTGAGACGCTAGAAATACGCCCTCGAGACGACAGAAATATCCCCCTCGATATGATAGAAATGTGACCACCGGGCAAACAATATTACATTAGTAAGAGATAAGCAAAGAAATCTCATCACGACAGTAAAGGGACAGGAAACAAGATGGGCAGGGCATATCAGAAAAACTCTGAACAAGGAACCACCAGAGACACAGTTCAATGTTCTCAAGCTGAAAACGATCAAGCTGTTAATACAAACATTCCACGGAAGGAAGAAATCATCACGGCAATCAAGGGGGTTAAAGAATGGAAAAACGCCTGGCCACGATAACTTAAATTCAGAGCTAGTAAAATATGAACGTGTGTGTGTGTATGACCAAGGGCGTTAAAAGAAAAAAAACTACGTGTGTTTTGAGTTTTATTAAACATGGGTGAGAGAGAAAAGAGAGAGAGAGAGAGAGAGAGAGGGAGAGACAGAGACAGAGACAGAGAGAAAGAAAGAAAGAAAGAGAGAGAGAAAGAGAGAGAGAAAGAGAGAGAGAGAAAGAACGAGAGAGAGAGAGAGAGAGAGAGAGAGAGAGAGAATAAACACAGTGTTATTTCTTATACTGTTAACGGATCAAAATGCCCCGCGCGCGCGCTGTGTCAGAAAGATATCAATTAAAAAACCCAGTCTGTGCGTGACCCACCGACCTGATCTGTTGTTTAAAATAATGGAGATATAAATATGAACTTGTTTCAATCAGGGTGACTTAATGTAATATGTTGATTGTATTATCTCTATATTTTTACATGTATAGTACTGTTAAAAAATATGCTATGTACGAAATATTCTCTTTAATTTTCTTTATTTCTTTATCATGTTAATACACAAAAATATTCCTCACGCGCGAGTTTAGTTTGTAGAAAGTATTGCACCATCAGTTGAAATCCAGGCTGAGTAATCTCACATAAATGACCAACAGGGGGAGAAACACGGATAAGTGTTAGTCTTTTTTCCTAGTACATAATCGGTTAAGTCTTATCCAAAAAAATATACACACATGTCCGGATTTACCATAAAACAGATAAAAATAACAATTTAGTATCTGAGTTAACATAAAACACACAGATATTAACAGTTAGACTAATCTGAAACAGCCTTTAGCAACACTGCCTAGTGCACAGACATACCTTTTTGTTTAAATATTTAATACGACACACGAATACACAAACAACTAGAACCTTTTTATAATGTTATTAAATAGAGATATTTTAACATCCTAACACAAAATACGAATTCACAGACATACAGGGTGTCCATAAAGTCTCTTTACAATTTAACAAATTTATTACAAAGGCAAATGAAAAGACAAAAATGTGGAAATTATTACAAAATGAGAAGTAGATATTGAAGTTTTTTTGCCTGATTTAATACACCTCTATATAGGCACCATTAGTTGCACGAAGCACATCAAGACGGTACTCGATTTCTTGTCATGTTCGCTGTAGCATAGCTTCATCAATGGTGTCAATGGTATCATTCACCTTTGGACTATCTCGGTGAAGTTCCCTAGTCACATGAGGGTGTTCTGATCCCCAGATTCTCACATTATGTGTGTTCAGTTTCCCTGAAACATGAAAGGTTGCCTCATCACTAAAACTAACTCGGATAAGGAACGTTTCATCCTCAGAAATTCGTTCCAGCATGTTAACTGCAAACTCTTTTCGTCTTGGTTTATCATTTGGCTCGAGTGCCTGTAAGAGTTGCACTTTGTAAGCGTACAATCGCAAGTTCTTGTGTAGGACTTTGTGCACTGTTGAACTTGTTAGCTCTAACTGTCTGGCAGCAGTACGGATGGACTTTGTGGGAGAATGATAAAAGGCTTGTCTTACACGCTCGATGTTTTCCTCAGATGTTTTTGGTCGTCCACTTCTCCCTTTATCCAACACTGTCCCTGTCTCCATAAATTTCTTGTGCCATGCACGAATTGACGGACGTGACGGTGGATCTCTTCCATACTTAGTTCTGTAGTTTCGCTGAGTCTGCCTATCCGATTTTGTTTCAATAAACCATGATACACATTGTGCCTTCTCTTGAGGAGTAGCCATTTTTTTAGGGGTTCATTTAACAGTACCTCTTTCATCAACAGGGTACTTGAAATACGATAAAGGTATGTGATTAAAAACTTTGATAACCACTGAGTACATAGAACAAATCTGATTAAGATATCTCATCAATTGCCTTTGTAATAAATTTGTTAATTTGTAAAGAGACTTTATGGACACCCTGTATATCTTTTAAATACAGAAAACGATAGAAATATATTTAACAGACGAATAATACATACGACGTAACACTTATTGATATGACAAAACAAGTGGTTCTTTTTTCAGAAGGCTTCAAAAACGTTTGTTTCAGAGCTGTTTCTGCGTTGAAGGTTTGTCGTTTGCATGAACTTTTTTTACACTGCTCTCATTATATTACAAAAAAGTGAGTGCGCACGTAACAGGGTTGAACGACCCTAATGTTTACACACCTGTTTACGCCCGTGTACAGTTGGTTATAAATTATTACGTATCGATAACGGTTGTTTAAGAAGTTTCATAGTAATGTTTAATTACTGTCCAGGTGTTCTGAAACAGCTTGTTTCGGGATTGTAATAAAATACTTAGCCAAATAAGGCTGTTGGTCATTCGTCTTTCGTTTGGACACCTACGATTATTGATCCACAGCGAAAACTCGTTAGTAATTCGCGTTGATTATTTACTCAGCCACAGCTGTGAATAACTTGAAGCGAGTTGCAGCACGTTCTATCATAATATTCCGAACATTATTTGTTTAGCACCCATGTGTTGATGTCGGAAGGAGACAGATTGTTACGAATGACGGTTTACAAAAAATAAATAGAGTATCTAACAAGTATTTTGAAATAAACTTAACAATAAAGTGAGAAACACAGACAAGTTGAGAAAGAGAGAGAGAGAGAAAGAGAGAGAGAGAGACAGAGAGAGAGAGAGAGAGAGAGAGAGAGAGAGAGAGAGAGAGAGAGAGAGAGAAAGAAAGGTATATTAATTTTCTTTCCGAGTACGTTTTAACAAATGTTTTACAAAAATAATATATTCTTTAGACTTTTCGTAGCGAAAGAGACAGACATTTTTTCTTATCTAAAACATATATATTAAAAGAGAAAGAGAGAAAAATGTCTCCCGGTATAAAAAACAAACCCCCAAAGATATGTATGTTATTCGGAAAACATATTCCAGGGATTGTCGTGTTCTTGACCACACAGTGATTCTCAAATTCTTGAACAGTGATTCCCAATACATGTTGGTGTCTGGGGTTCTCGTATTGGTTGGTTGAGTTCTTACATTTTTTTTATTCTCACAATGTTTTACACAGTGATTCTCACGTTTTTTAGCATTAATCTTACGTTCGTGAACAGTGATTCTCTTATGGGGTAGTGGATCTCACAATGAATTATGTTAGAAAATACCTCGCGTACAAGCTGTTCGCGATGATTTGGTTCGAACGCTAACGGCTCGATAGCGGTTGATTAAGAACTGTCACAGCAATGTTTAATCAATGCAGCTGTTCTGACAGAGCTTTTTTCACATTGTGATAAAATAATTAGAGAAAATAACCCAGATGGCCATATGTGGTTGTATTAGACAAATAGTACAGCTGTTCACACATGCGAGTTTGGACATTCAGAAAACGGGCGGCTTTTGTTCAACAAAACTCCGTTCAGATGAGTATACATTATTAACCTCCCTCGAAGTCAACTATTTTACGTGTTAACATAAAACAAGGCTGTGTTTTCAAGCTTGTAAAGAACAATGATGTTAAACACTTTAACAGCTGTGACATGCACGTGTCTACATTACAACCAAGTTGTTGTGTGTCTCTCTATATAAATACCTTGTATATTCGGTTAGTTGAATCACACCAGCAAACAGCTCTTACATATTTCTCAACGAAGAACGTGAGTTTCTAAAATGGCAGCAATTTTTAGTGTCGGGTATCGTAACACAGATTTTAACTTAGCTGACTTAAAGGGGGTGCTCGAAGTAATTCATGAGAACCCTAGATTTGTTTTTATACCGGGAGACATCAGTAACAGAGCGCGTTTGGTTTTACTAGAATGGGTTTCATCTGTTTGTGAAGCTTATAAATGCCAGAAACAAACATTTCAGTTAACCATCGCTCTTTTAGAACATTATGGAAGTAAGGAGCAATTAAACATAGAAAACTTTCAGTTTGTCGGCTTAACCTGTCTATTCATAGCTAGCAAGTTTGAAGAAGGGGGTGTGTTGAGGGTGCGTGATTTAGTCGATCTATATTCCAACACCCGTACCGCGAATGAATATCTCAGTCTAGAGAGCCACATATTACATACAATACAATTCTCAGTGAACCCGATGACAATGTTATCATGGGTGGAAATATATCTCGGGATTATCAGTTTAGAGGCGATTGTTCGTGTTACAGAGGTAGAGCTGGAACAGATAATAACCATGTGTAACCTAACGTTATGCAACGAGCACTTGTAAACGTGCAATTATCACGTCTTGGCAATCGGCGTTTTGTCGTTCTTCTATGATATTCGCTATCTGAAGATGATATCAGGGCGTCACATGTCTGATATAACCATTTATCTACCCTATATGGCACCATATTATCAATTCGTAGTAGAGACACAGACAGTGGGGAACAACGGGCTTCACACCCATGTTATTCAGACAGAGAGCATGTAAGGGTGTGGTAGGTATGTTCTACAATAGACTATATATATATATATATATATATATATATATATATATATATATATATATATATATATATATATATATATATATATATATATATATACCAACTTTTGATCGTTGTGTGGGCTGTTTTACTTCTATTTTCTTTGTTAAATTTACTTCCTAGTTACAAACCAAAAGGACAACACGTCGTATGTATTATTCGTCTGTTAAATATATTTCTATCGTTTTCTGTATTTAAAAGATATATGTCTGTGAATTCGTATTTTGTGTTAGGATGTTAAAATATCTCTATTTAATAACATTATAAAAAGGTTCTAGTTGTTTGTGTATTCGTGTGTCGTATTAAATATTTAAACAAAAAGGTATGTCTGTGCACTAGGCAGTGTTGCTAAAGGCTGTTTCAGATTAGTCTAACTGTTAATATCTGTGTGTGTTATGTTAACTCAGATACTAAATTGTTATTTTTATCTGTTTTATGGTAAATCCGGACATGTGTGTATATTTTTTTGATAAGACTTAACCGATTATGTACTAGGAAAAAAGACTAACACTTATCCGTGTTTCTCCCCCTGTTGGTCATTTATGTGAGATTACTCAGCCTGGATTTCAACTGATGGTGCAATACTTTCTACAAACTAAACTCGCGCGTGAGGAATATTTTTGTGTGTTAACATAATAAAGAAATAAAGAAAATTAAAGAGAATATTTCGAACATAGCATATTTTTTAACAGTACTATACATGTAAAAATATAGAGATAATACAATCAACATATTACATTAAGTCACCCTGATTGAAACAAGTTCATATTTATATCTCCATTATTTTAAACGACAGATCAGGTCGTGGGTCACGCACAGACTGGGTTTTTTAATCGATATCTTTCTGACACAGCGCGCGCGCGGGGCATTTTGATCCGTTAACAGTATATGAAATAACACTGTGTTTATCTCTCTCTCTCTCTCTCTCTCTCTCTCTCTCTCTCTCGTTCTTTCTCTCTCTCTCTCTCTCTCTCTTTCTCTCTCTCTCTTTCTCTCTCTCTGTCTCTGTCTCTCTCTCTCTCTCTCTCTCTCTTTTCTCTCTCATCCATGTTTAATAAAACTCAAAACACACGTAGTTTTTTTCTTTTAACGCCCTTGGTCATACACACACACACGTTCATATTTTACTAGCTCTGCATTTAAGTTATCGTGGCCAGGCGTTTTTCCATTCTTTAACCCCCTTGATTGCCGTGATGATTTCTTCCTTCCGTGGATTGTTTGTATTAACAGCTTGATCGTTTTCAGCTTGAGGAACATTAAACTGTGTCTCTGGTGGTTCCTTGTTCAGAGTTTTTCTGATATGCCCTGCCCATCTTGTTTCCTGTCCCTTTACTGTCGTGATGAGATTTCTTTGCTTATCTCTTACTAATGTAATATTGTTTGCCCGGTGGTCACATTTCTATCATATCGAGGGGGATATTTCTGTCGTCTCGAGGGCGTATTTCTAGCGTCTCACAGTCACCACATGCCGCACTTGTAAAACAAATAAAAAATTTGAAAACCTTAAGTAGCGGATTCGCCCACATGAACGCAGGAATGTTTCTGTCGTAAGAAATAAAGAGATTATGTGTTGTTCGATTGTGTTTTGCCCTAGTGACGTGAACAGAAATTTACACGCGCTGTTTTGTGGGGCCATCGATCTGGTTTCTTTCTAGGGAGTAGTTGCCTACGATCCCACTTCACCTCTCAACGTCTTATATTCTCATCACACACAGCACAACACAAAACCAAATTAGTTTTTTATTTTATATTTTCCTCTTTATTCTATAGCGCTTAGGCAAAGGAGGATTCACTAAAGAGTGTTTATAAAAAGTCATTTTTCTCAAGTCAAGTAGTAACATAGTTGCCTGAAGGTTTTGGAACAATCAATTGTTATATTCATGTAAACGATAAAATGAATCACAACTCCTTCCAATAAAAAAGATAAAGTTACTTCTAAATCAGCTTGCTGTTTGTAACAAGACTACAATGTTCTGCTGAGACCACTTTTGCGTAGTGTACCTACACTTTCATGAAACGAGGTGTTAAGTCAGCCGGCCCGATGCTGTAACCAGCATCGGGTCGGCCTCCTTAACCATTCCAGAGTTCCTCTGGTGCCCAGTTAAAACTGGGCCTGCCCTACGGGTTGTGTGCAGTGCATCACTTATACCTTGTGTATATCATCAATGACAAATTCTCTCTGGTTACATAAATTACTAGTCTCATATCAAAGGGACATAAACTTGTTTCCGATAGTCTATATTTAGCGGTGACGGCACCCACCTTAACCGACTGTATAACTGTTCGTCTAACTGTTCTATAAATATCGTCTTCTTGTTATGTAAATATCTAAATATATATCTTCCTATTGTCGTCTTCTTGTTATCTCAATTCTAAATATATCCTCTTCTTGTTATCTCAAGTCCGCCATCTTGCCACATTTTCCTTATATAAAAAACCTCTAAATATACCCCTCTTCTTGTTATCTCAAGTCCGCCATCTTGCCCCATATACCCTCTTCTTGTTATCTTAAGTCCGCCATCTTGCACCTCCTGCGCACCTCCTGAATGCGCTTATATAAAAGTCACGCGCCTCCTGACGTTTTTGCTATATAAAAGTCACGCGCCTCCTGAATACTACCTAAGTCCTCCATTGTATACTACTACTTAAGCCCTTAGCAGTTATTTACTCAGGAACAGATGTGAATACTTTGAGGTCTGTTTCGGCACGTTCCAGCATAAATCCAGTTATCGTTTATTTGTAATACGCGCAGGTGTCTGGATGGTTTGTTGACGGGGAAAGAAAGGCATTAGAGATAAGTTTTTTCTTTGCGACCAACCTTTTTAAACAAAAGTTTTACAAAAAAAAAAAAAAAAAATAGAGTATCTAACAAAGTATTTTTGAAATAAAACTTAACAAAAAAGTGAGAAACACGTTAGAATGTTAAATATATGTCTGTTATTTCTCTGTTTAAATATCTGGCCGTTTGTTGTTCGCTAGGCGTATTTTTCTTAACAGACACTGTGAAGACATAACCTACACAAAGGTCTAAATGTGTGCGTGCGTGTGTGTGTGTGTGTGTGTGTGTGTGTGTGTGTGTGTGTGTGTGTGTGTGTGTGTGTGTGTGTGTCTGTGTATTCGGTACTCTGTGTTAGGTTGTTAAAATAATTATTTCTATTTAGAGAATATATAAGTTTTTTTTTTTTAGTTGGTTGTTTTCATTATGCGTGTGTTGTATTAAATATCTGTTTTCTATTTAAAAGACATGTCTGTGTATTCGATTTTTCGCTAGCCAGTGTTGTTAAAATCTGTTTCATAATAGTCTAACTGTTAATATCTGTTAAGATGTTAACTCAGATACTAAATTGTTATTTATATCTGTGTTATGTTAAATCCGGACATAGCCTTTTTAAAGAACGGTTGATTTTAGTTAAGACTTACCCGATTTATTATGTACTATAGGTTAATAATTTTCCTTAGTTTAAAACTTAGTCATGTTTGTCACCTACTGTCAGACAAGTGTCGTGTGGTGAGTCACTGGGGCAACTACGACAGTGGTTTTTGCCAGGAATAGTCTATGAGATATTAGATATAAGGTCTCTAGAAATTGGCTCGTTAAGAAAGAAAAAAAGACCTATTCGAGATAGGGACAAGAAGACAGGAATGCGAATGCTTTCCACTAGACAGTGTTTTCTAATAAATTATGGAAAGAGTTCTGTTTCCCCACGACCTTAGCTTCTGCCCTTAGATCCCGTAAAGAAAAAGCCCCCAACCTCATCTGAGTAGAGAAAGGTTCCTATAGGTGAATATGTAACACTGACAGCACGAGTGATACATTAACAAACTCTTGATAATGATCAACTGATCGTTGGGTTTATTAATGAAATATCCACACATATAGGGTTAGTAATGGTTAGAACGTGATGATGGTGAAAGACGATTCACACAAAACACACAGATGAGATAATAAAATTACAGTTAATTAAGTAATAGTTAATTAAGGATGAACTGGTGTAGAGTAAAATGATGATGTGATATGATACGTGTTACCAAAATGGTGAGTACTCTACACAGTCCATGTGTCTCTAAATGCTTCTCCTGGATATGAGGATTCACATGTATGCATAAAATGTCCCAAGTTGTTATACGTTATGTCGAATGGGGTATCTCTAAGTCGAGGACGTTCTGATGAATACTGTTGTCGTACGGAGAACGCTGACGAGATATTTATGTATATTCCTTCACTGTTTGAGTATATCTCTGTAGTGTGGATCAACAGTTAATAGTTGTCATATGAACAAAAGGTCTGTGGTCTAATCTCCCGACGGTACTGGTCAGACTGGATATCTTCACGAAATGTTAGTGATATGTAGACTCATAATCTTGCGTATGTAGTCGTGATTCATATACTTTCGAGTCTGCTTCATAAAATGCGCTTAAGAGTGTGTTGCACGTGGTATAAATATGCGATTCCTCTTTTGAGCTCTTTTGCTTGACTTCAGATAATAATGATCTTTCGAGTGATTAGAGTTTATGATGACTCTGTATTGAACTTGTGATAACGATGTATTGAACTGGTGATAACTCTGTATTGAACTTGTGAGCAAGCAGTATATGGTGACGAAAAATGCTGCGTCCACCTTATGACTTGTGGGTGAGACAATATTCCTTTTAAATTGAGGAATGAAAGATGTCCTATGGCGAATTCTGCTAGCCAAATGTCCGTTTTTGATAACTTATTTCTGGTTAGACGTCAGACACGTTGCGTGTAGACTCAGACTTCTAATGAACTGAAGACACACAAAAGTCTTCGTAAGTTTTTCACATTTAACATCACTGGTTGACTTTCATTTAAACTACTGCTCATTATTCATCTCCCTCTCTCTGAGTTCAATTCTAATGATGTTAAATATCTTGTGCATGAGAGTGTGTGCATATGGGAGACTGTGATGATGATAAAGGTGAAATATGAACTATTAATTACCTTCTATCATCCTATCATCTTCTATGAAAATCTTCTGATTTTATTAATCAGTTATGCCAAGAATTATTTGAAACTTTATCTTCCGCACATTTTAGCTGTGAGGTTAAAATAAACAAAATTAAGAAAATGTATTAATAAGTATAAGATCTACTAACCTTCTTTTCCCTTCGCAAAATCCTTTAAGAACACAATTAATCACGGAACTGAATTATCATCCACTCTGAATAAACACGTGTATTAGGCTATGCGTTTTTGGGTTTGATCTCTTCCTCACAAGGTAAAAACCTGGACTGCCTCACTCTAGTAGATTATGCGGTATTATATATTTCTGGAAGTCACCCTGCCCAAGCTGGGCGTCCAATGTGGTCAACCCACGCTTGTCTGAACCGCGGCCACGTTTTTCCCTGGCCAATCTGGGCGTCCAATGTGGTGTCACAGAAATTACAGTTTGATTAGGATGACCATATGTGTTTTTACCAGATTTATCACGATACAATGTGGGCTTCAAATGATAATGTCAGGCATGTGGACTCAATCATATGACTTTATTTCCCCCGATGAAAGAACAAATGTGGTTCTCTAGATACCGGTCGCGAGTAATCACAACAATGAAATAGCAAATGTGGATCGCAAATATGAGATGAGAGAGCAAATGTCGGAGAAAATACAGTATGAAGAATGTAGGAAAAGATGGAGCAATAAGGCCTTTGCGCTCGTTTATCACAACAAGTATTTTGTTCATTTTATTTTTGCGAGGTTTATTTGTGTTAACATAACAAATATAAAAAGACAGAATCTGATAACGCAAAAATTAATAAACACTTTTATCACATTAAAAATAATATTTAGAACATACCATATTTGTCGAACTACACAAAGAAAAACGCCTTGGTATGGTACAAACGATCAAACACGTTAATAAAGCTTATTTCTTAAACGACAGAGAAAATCGTCACATGTCTCGCAAACATGTTGGGCCACCCACAGGCTGAGTTTTAAATCGATATCTTTGTTGCCACAGCGGACGTGTGGTATTTCTGACACGCTAACATCACAGAATAAGAAATAAGACTGTGTTTTATTTACCTGTTTATTCTCATTCTCTCTCTCTCTTTTTCTCTCTCTCTCTCTCTCTCTCTCTCTTTCTCTTTCTCTCTCTCCCTCTCTCTTTCTCTCTTTCTTTCTTTCTCTCTCTCTCTCTTTTTCTCTTTCTCTCTCTTTCTTTCTCTCTAACTCTCTCTCTCTCTCTATCAGCTGTTTGAGGGGACAAAACATTTTTTGCGATCAACCATTTTAACAAATGTTTTCGAAACATTAGAATATGTGATAATGTCCCTCTGTATATAAAAATATAGATTGTTTCAAAATATGGGTGTTGAATACTACTAATATATAAAAATATATCCAGAACTTAATAAGATACAAATGATATCTTTAAAAAGCAAGCTTTAAAATATATGATAACTAAAAAGAAATGTACCAAACAGACACTTATATTTGTTGTAAATGTTTTTTAAACACAGTGATTCTCAAATTCTTGAACAGTGATTCTCACATTGTTTTACACTAAAGGATCCTCACAATGTTTTACACCAAAGGTTCTCATAATTGGGTGGTTGAGTTCTCGCGTTTTCTAGCACGATTCTCAATACATGTTGGCATCAGGGGTTCTCACGTTTTTTAGCATGTTTGTTGTTTGAAACATACAATATAATAACTGTGTATGAGTGACGTGAACAGAAATTTACGCGTGATGTTTTTTGTGCGGGTCATTGATCTGGTTTCAAACCAGGGCGGGGTCGATTTTCATGTTCATACGTTATGATAACGTTTTTATCGACCAAACCATGCCGAAGCGCTTGCGCGCGAACTATTTTCAGAAACTGTTTCTCTACACAACAACCAATCTGGCTCCATCACGAAATTCATACGCTCGGACTACTTTTATTGGAAAGTCGTTGTCTTAATCATGAATTGTTTTAGACTTGTCTCATTCCTTAACCAGACCTGGACCGGCGAACGTCTCTGAAAAAACGTTGTGAAAGCCTTCTCATATCAAACTTCTGAAAAAGCAACAGCTCACCCCCAAACGTATGTTATTCTGTTTTTATTCGTATTTTGTGTTAAATATCTCTGGCCTTTAAGAGATATATGTCTGTGTCTTTTTAAGGGTATTAAGACTCTGCGGAAAAATATCTGGGTATGTGTTTGTGTTTTCATTTTTTTTTCCTAGGCGTATTTTCTTAACACTCAGAGACTAAAAGAAAACCCTATGCAAAGTTCTAAATGTAAACTCGGTATATGTATATGTGTGTATTCGTCTGTTTTTCCCTATAATAATATAAAAATAATAATAGGAAGTTAAAATATATAACACTTCTTTATGTATAAAAAATAAATATTTTTATATAGCTGTTTGTTTTCGCTAGGATATATACAATAAATATCTTTATGTTTAAAAATATCTATTTTGGTTATATTCGTTTGTTTTCGTTTATGTTTTCGGTCTTCGTGTTTTTGTGTTAAGGTGTTAAATATAAATAAATATCTCTGTTATTTTTATCTGTGTGTTTTGTTAAAATGTTAACTCCGAGACCAACTTATTATTCCTTATCCGTGTGTTATATTAAATATCTGTTTTCTATTTAAAAGACATTTCTGTGTATTCGCTTTTTCGCTAGCCAGTGTTGGTAAAGGCTGTTTCAAAGTTAATATGTCTAGACTAATAGGTATTTTAATAATAGTTGTTTGTTAAATTCTTACATGTGTGTATGGTTTAGCTAAGTTAAGAATTATCCGACTTATTTTTTATGTGGTGGGTATAGTAGTGAGAAAAATTCCTTAGTTTAAACCTTATCTACGTTTCTCGTCTATTGTTAAACTCGTGCGAAAGCAAATTATATTTGAGTTTTGAAAAATTATCCGTGATACTTACAACTTGTAATACTTTCTGATAACAACACTCTAAACTTGTATAGACTACACTGACAAACAACATTTTTCTTTCTTATATAAGAATAAGTGTTCTTAGGTCAGTTTCTTGCGCTGATTTCAAATTTGAAATCCGTTTATCTCTATCACGTCGGGTTCTTAAGATATTTGTAAATAAATATATTTTTGGGAAACCGTTATTTGCTCCGTTTCATTTTTACTATATAACTTTTTAAAAATTAATAAAATGCAAAATAATTCTACTTTTTATACTGCTAAAAGATGCATGACATATGTTACGTTATATTTCAAATAGTTACTGTATTTTGAAATAATTCCGAATGAAATATGGCTTCTAGAAGTTGTAGAAATTCGGCTGATCTGTTCTGTTACGTGTGCGGATATTTTACAGATCGTGTTCACCAGAAAAACTTTACACCATTGCTAAAGAAAGCATATGAACTTTATTTCGATTCGAAAGTTGATGATGCAAATACATCTTGGAAGCCAAATGCAGTTTGTTCGACTTGTGAAAATACATTGGCAGGTTGGTTACGAAAATCGCCGAAGCATAAGTCGATGCCTTTTGGAGTGCCAGTAATATGGCGTGAACCGACAAATCACGCTACTGATTGTTACTTCTGCTTGACAAATATCTATGGTTTCACTTTTAAAACTAGAAAGTCTGTGGTTTATCCAAATATTGAATTGGTTTCAAAACCAGTGCCTCATGATCCAATCACGTGTCCGATCCCAGTTCCACCAGAACAATATCCGTTGGACGTGAATGAACCATCAGAAAGTGATAGTTTACCTGCTTTAGAAACTAATTCTGACTCGGATTATATACCGGTGAATGATGGTGTTCACTTAATTAACCATTCAAAACTTTCAGATCTAATACGTGATCTCGCTCTCACCAAAGGACAAGCGGAATTACTCGGTTCGCGACTCAAAGAATGGAATCTTTTAGCGCCCAATACTCCGATATCTAAATTTCGTCATAGACACAGAGAACGTGTTCAATACTTTGAGATGGATGATGATATTTGCTATTGCAAAGATGTAAAAGGTCTAATGGTGCACCTCGGTCATGAGCACATAGTCAACGAATGGCGACTTTTCATCGACTCTTCCAAGACTAGTCTAAAAGCCGTGTTATTGCATAATGGAAATTTATTTTCATCAATTCCAGTAGCCTACTCTGTTCATATGAAAGAAACTTATGACAATATGGCTATACTTTTGGCAAAAATAAAGTACAATGACTACCAATGGCGGATTTGTGGAGACCTAAAGGTCATTGCAATTCTCACAGGCATGCAGACTGGGTATACTAAATTTTGTTGCTTCCTATGTGAATGGGACAGCTGCAACAGACAGGAACATTATGCAAGAAAGGTGTGGCCTATCAGGGATCATATGCAGCTCGGGCATAAAAATGTAATACACGAGCCATTAGTTAACAAAGACAGCATCATTTTACCACCGTTACATATAAAGTTGGGGCTCATGAAGTGTTTCGTAAAAGCGTTAGTGAAAACGAGCAAAGCTTTCACTTATCTTCGAGAAAAGTTTCCGCAAATTAGCGATGCAAAGATAAAGGAAGGTATCTTTGTAGGACCTCAGATTAGGAAAGTTATTGCAGACAAACAATTCGAGAACTTGTTACATGGTAGTGAACTTCGCGCATTGATGGCATTCAAATCGATCGTCGATAACTTTCTGGGAAATCACAAATCTGTCGACTATGTGCATATTGTTAAGTAGTGCATAGATGCATACAGAATTATGGGCTGTAACATGTCCCTCAAAATCCATTTGCTCGATTCGCATCTTGACTTTTCCCCCTGACAACCTTGGCGAAGTCAGCGATGAACATGGAGAACGATTCCATCAAGATATCGCCGTAATGGAGTCACGTTATCATGGACGGTGGAGTGTGACCATGCTTGCCGATTATTGTTGGATGCTTCATCGCGATGTACCACATGCCATTCACCGACGAAAGTCGACTGCAAAGAAATTCAAGCCTACATAACTGTTATACTTCTTGTACAAATGATGTTGTAATACAGTATGCGTTGTTAAAAAACTTCAGTTGCGTATTTCTAGAGATCCCGACCTGATAGAGAAAAACGGTTTGCAGATTTAAAAACAGCGCATTAAAATTGACCAGAAAAACATAGAAATGTTAGAGAAAGAAAAAAAAAGTTTTTTTTTGTTAGTCAGTGCTATTAGTCTATTTCAAATACTTGCTTGGATGTAGCACAAAGACGTTTGGGTAGATCGATAAATTGATTTGATTCCACAACACATGCGCTCGAGTCGTATTTCTGTACTCACAAGCTGCTTCTATAAAGAACTTCTCATAGCAACTACAAACATATTACTTTAAAAATAACTAAGGACCCGAGTCACTACAAACTACCTAACCAGCCAGTGAAAATTAGACAACACAATAGTTTAGAAAATAGCGTATTTTGGCTTTTAAAACAATACTGAACTACACACGGAAAAAGATAGAGATAATACAATCAACATATTACATTAAGTCTCCTTGCTATAACCATGATTGAAACTAACATACACTTTAATAAATACTTATATTTTCGTTATTTTAAAAAAGGACAGGTCAACTCGGTACTGTCTCGCGAACGGGCTGAGTTTTAAATACATATCTTTATCTTTGCTTCCACAGCGCGCGCGCGCGTGGACCATTCTGATATGTTAAACAAAATTATTTCCTTTGATAACAGACTAAACAATAAGACTGGTTATAAGGAAGAGTAGGCGTGTGTATACCTATCTATAAGTCTGTGTTTTATTTACCTGTTTATTCTCTCTCTCTTTCTCTCTTTCTCTCTCTCTCTTTCTCTTTCTCTCTCTCTCTTTCTCGCTTTCTCTCTCTCTCTCTCTCATTACATGTATTTAGTTTTATTTATGTGTGCCTAACGTCTTTTTGTTCGTCTTTTCACAGATGGAGTCAACTCAACGACGGGGCTATACCTGTTTACGCTGCCAGTCTGTTTTCAAGCGAGGTCATGATCTTACTCGGCATATGGCCACAGCACACGACCGCAACAGTCATGAGTGCGCTTTCTGTGGTTTAGTATTTACCAGACCCGATACGCTGAAACGTCACATAGAGAATAAACATGGGTCCGGCTCAGCACAAACAGACACATCAGTGGCACAAAGCAATCTGATATGTAGCAGATGTGGGGAGACCTTCACGAGGCGCGCCGACCTATTACGACACAACAAGACCAGGCACTCGCTGACTCTACTAGTATGTGAGGTCTGCAATAAAAACTTTACCCGCCTTGACAATCTACGCATCCACAGAAAACACCAATACACCTCTTCAACAGCAGCAGACACCGCAGCAACACCGCAGAACCCACCAATACCACCCAACTATAATGACCGCGCACTATCATCAGGTGTCACAACAACAGACTCAAGATCGGTGCACCAATAGACACCACCAGCCGGTGCCATAACAGACTCATCATCTATGGCGGCCTCTACCACCACGACAACTTCCACACTACCAAAAGCCCCCTATTCAACAAGTCCCACCCCATCTCATCCACCAAAAACAGGCCAGACTAAGAAACGCCCCATGACCAGTACCCAGTCCCATATTTAAAAAACCCGCTTGACGTCTGAAGAAGACAGCTTACAAGACTTACAGGCTGATCTTAAACAAATCTACACCGACAACTGGAATGCAATCAAAACACACTCCAATAAACATAAATATCTGTCCACTTTCACTTTTTTCCACAATAACGAAAATATCGACTGGGACCGTCTCTTGCTTCCTGTTTTTACACAACAGACAAAACGCTTCAAAATAAACTTCAGTCACCACGTAGTTTTGAGAAACAGAGAAACAAACCCATTACGCTTATTTCATGCCTCACATAATAACGCGTGTGTGTTAGAACACCCTCACTTAGTCAAAAATCTTACAGATTTCAAATCTTTTGTCTCAAACTTACACAACAGCGACATTATCACACATGCACAATTAAACAGACCCAATACAAAATATTATGTTGAAGCAATCCCGGCCACATCTTTTTATCTATATCATATTCAAGACCACTCAATCGCTTGAACAAACACCACAACAAAATAGACAAACACACTTTCTTAGAAGTCCTCAACACACAACAAGCACAGGGTGGGAAAAATATCGGGTTCAGAGCACCCAAATCCTCCATCTACACATACGAACAACACCGCAACGCCCTATCTTACTTTTACATAAAACGACAGGTACATCCCGACAACGTCACCACATCACCCCTCAACATTTAAACTGTCTTCCAGATACACACAGACACCTACAGGTATATACAACACACACCTCTATTTCTTACGACAATGTGACGACTCCCCTCAAGGTCTGGCCTGCAGCTGTGGTATTATATTTTTTACAGTGAAAATGTATATTTTGTAACAAAACACCACTAATATATCCATAACAGTACTTTCATATGTGAAAATATCAATGTTTGATAATGTTACCATATACAAACTGTCTTTCCTGTATAAAATATAATTGTATATTCATTTGATAAAAAATTACTGCACAATGTATTATGTTAAAAAATACTATATATGTACTCTTATATATTACCATATATACGCCTGTTTGATACTGCTATTAGCCCCGGTATATATGTTTTGATACTACAAAAACACTACTGAATATAAAATAAAAACTATATTAACTAAAACGCTTTTTTGTTACCTATATCATCTGTCGTATGTCTAATTGTTTGTCTAAATATATCGTCTAATTGTTCGTATATCTGTTGTAAAATATATGTCTAAATATATCGTCTTCTTATTATCTAAGTCTATCGTCTAACTGTTCGTATAACTGTTGTAAAATATGTCTATATGTAAAATAAACAATACACAACAATACCGTGACGCACTTTCGATGGTAGACCTAGTACAGGTCTCTAACACTTCACTCCCATATATATATATATATATATATATATATATATATATATATATATATATATATATATATATATATATATATATATATATATACAACAATTAAAATACACGTACCCAAAAACCCATACCCCAACACACTCCACGATTCAACAGCCCCTCAAACTACAACACACAATTAAGACACCTACAACCAAACACTCTACCGGTACAATACATCACACACAAAATCCACCCTAACCCAACCCGCCAGCTACATCGTCACCCACGCCAGCACAAAAAGGCACTTCAAAAACCCTCTTAGTAACCCAACATTATCGATTTTTTATACATATATTGTATTTATACATGTATAAACAAACACACCAATACACTACCAACACAATACTTCACACAAAAATCCACCCTAACCCACCCCGCCAGCTACCCCTACAACATACATCGTCACCTACGCCAACACAAAAAAGGCACTTGAAAAAACCTCTTAGTAACCTAATCCAACATTATCGATTTTTTTAAAAATTTTCCGTCATTATCGATTTTTTATATTTTTTATATAGGCCTATATTGTATGTATACATGTATAAACAAACACACCCGCCGTTGCCGAACAAATTTATTGCTATATAAAAAATCATACGTCTGAGCGTCAGAGGAAGCCCCGCCGCTAAAATATATCGCTATATAAAAAGTCATGCGCCGCCGCCTGAAACGCCGCCGCCTGAAATCGATCGAGTTTTTTGCTATATAAAAGTCATGCGCTGCCGCCTGAATACTAACCGTTTCCGCCATTGTATACTACTCCAGTATGTTACGGAAGATGATTGGCTAGATTTCTAGGTCAATAAACAAATATTACACACATAAAGATAGTTATCAGACACTCGTGAGAAATAAAGAAATAGAAAACTAGTTTGGTTTTTGGCTTGAAGGACTATCTTCATTGTACACGGACAACTCCATCAGTGCTCTGATCTCTTCTTTTAGATCACACAAGGAGGATCTCAGCACAGTGCAAGAATGGGGGTGCCGTTCGGAAGGTCCTGGGTTCGATTCTCCGGTAAGCTACTCACTTCTGTTGTTTTTCTGTTGTCTAGTTTTGTCCTTCTTTATTTCTCACGAGCGCCTGAAACATACCTTTCTGAGTATACTATTTATTTATTTATGAACTCCGTAGCACCGGCGTGAATCCCAGTGTGTTTATATAGGAATCATACGTTCTTTAATTATTTTTAGATAACTAGACAACATAAAAACAACAGAAGTGATAGGCTCGTCTGAGAATCTAACCCAGGACCTTCCGAACGGTAACTCCACCTAGCTACTTAAGCGAATCACACTACTAACCTCCCTGTCAACTAGGTTACGGAATGGGGAAAGGCATCAATTGCTAAGCTGGGGAAATTTCTGACTACGCCTCTCCCGCCGGGCATTTGAAAGCACAGGATTAAAATACTTTTTGTCTGCGTTCATTATGAAAACTCACCGAGCTAGCTTATTAAAATTCGCTTTATTCAAGAACTGCATAATAAAGACACTTTATCATTTCATTGAAGTGGAGCTAAAATTCTGTAAAATATCATTTAGTTTGAATGTTCCATCCTCTCTGTCAATGTACGTGAAGGATCGCCCGACAGATATTAAAGTTATATGCACTTGTTCCAGATACTTTGAAACATGATAACAGACCTGGTTTTATCAAAGGTGGGCCTTTACATGTCTGTCTCCAGTTTTCATTGCCATGTATACCCCCATCTCTCTCTTTCTTCCTGTCTTACCCCGGGTATTCCAGAAAACACTGCCTTGTTTGCCAGCAGACCGTAGACTGTGCCCATCCCGTACGTCCTCTTGTCATCTCTTGTTCCACTGGCTTGAAAGGAAAGAGGGGGGGGGGGGGGGGGAAAAAATAAAACAATATTTAAAAGTGTTTTTTTCTTTGAATATTTGGTTTGTGTTCGACGTGTCGTAAAAATGGCTTTGTTTGGTTTCATTTTCTTTTTATTTCTTTTTAAGTAAATATAAATAACCCTATAATGCTGGCAATGCAGTGACGGTTTCAGGGTGTGCGAGGCCCTAGGCAAGTGTGAACTTCCAATGCCCCCTCCCCTCTAAATAAATCCCTGCTGTATTGACAAGAACATATTTGTGCGCGAGATCATTAACACGGGAGGTCCTAAGCCAGGGGTCGGAAACCTTTCCATGAGAAAGAGGTAAATATTTAATTTTGTCTCCATTAAAAAAAAAAAAAAATTGAAGAGCCGTATGAATAAAAGTCACATGGTATCCCTTTTGTAATTATATATACGAGGGTGAGTCAAGTGAACACCGGAAATATGTTATAACAATAAGAATAATCATGCCATTATATTTCCTATCAAGAATTGTTACTGGTGACCACCACCTTCGGTTTCGAATCGCCACAAACGTTCTTGACAAGCATCAATGCGTCGTTGTTTCCATTCTGGACTAAGCTGCCGTGGCACCCACCTTGCAGACACTTTGTGGTACTGTAGCACATCAGAGATGATGTTGTGTGCTGAACCTTGACTGATGTCAAGATGTGTGGCAATATCGTCCACAGTCAATCGGTGGTTTCCCTGTACGAGTCGTTCAACGGTTGCTATCAATTCTGGAGTCACTACTCTGTGCCTGACCCGGTCGTGAACAATCTGTCACATAAATCACGCCGTTTTTGAACTTTGTACACCATTCATACACCCGATACCTTGACATGCATGCATCACCGTATTTGAGCTTCATTCGCCGATGAATTTCTATTGGTTTCACCCCTTCGCTGATCAACAATTGAATAACAGAACGCTGCTGCTGTTTGGTGCATTCCACTAGCGGGGCGGCCATCTTTAAAATGTTATTATGACGTCACCTTATGCGTCATCACCGCGATGGCACGTGCATGACACTCGAGAAATCCAGGACAACAATATTGGCAAGTTACAATATAATGGCATGATTATTCTTGTTGTTATAACTAATTTCCGGTTTTCACTTGACTCACCCTCGTATATATATGTACGTATAATTTATAATTGAAATAATAAACACAATTTATCAAGAGCCGCACGAGATGGCTCAAAGAACCGCGGGTTCCCGTCCCATGATCTAGGCAAACGCTTAAATTGCCTACGCCGAAAACCGTTACTGTGTCCATGTACTCCTGCTGCGTTGTTTGTCATTGATTAGCACGATGTATTCCCCGACCCCATCATACAATTAACTTTGTGTTTCATTTGTATTGACCTTGACTAGTACATGATATGCTCTTATCTACAACCATGCATTTTGTACATTAAAAAAAATAAAATGTTCTACCTCGTTTTGACGAGGTGCGCACCTAAACACACGGTCCTTCAGTTATATTAGGGCACATGTCCAAATAAAAAATTGACTTTTTGGTTTAATTTATTGTGTATCTTGTGAACTTATTGTCCGCTTGGCAGAGTGGTTAGAGCGATAGTCTCTCGCGGCAAAGGTGTCGGGTTCAATTTACGGTACCGACATGTTTCAGTCTACCCAGCTGTAAATTGGTATCTGACTTTGCTCTTGAGTAAGGGAAGGAAAAGGCAGAGAGGAAGGGAACTTGTCACCCCACGGCTCGATGCTGGACCGAGTATAGTGAAGTCTCTAACATTTCATTCTCCTGTGGCAGTATCTACAACGGGACTACCCTGACCTTTTATCTTGTGAATTAGAAACCCGGCTCATTCATTGGAAAGGGGACGTAAACAGGAAAGTCTTACATGAGATTTTTTTACTTCACAGTTATTTCTCTTTGTTCTCTGCTCATTTTCTTTCAACTCCACAGTTCGTCGAGTGTCCGATTGGTTAGTGCGCTTGTCTCTTGAGGCTAAATTACCGGGTTCGAAACCAGGTAACGTCACGCTACAGCCTACGTAACTATAAATGGATAGCTGACTGTGCTCTTGAGTTAGGACAGGCAAAGGCAGCTAGAAAGGGAACTGGTCACACCCCCACCACATAAACTTGAGACTTAGTATAATGAAGGTCTCTAACACTTGACTGCCCTACTGCAGTATCTGCTACAGAACTGCCTTTAAACCTTGTAGTGACAACAAGAAAGATTACAGAAAAAACAACAAAGAGAGAAGATAATGAACAGTTTAATGTCGTGGCACGGAAAGATGTCAATAACAGAATTGATAAACAGTGCTGGTGACATGAAGTTGTGCAGATACATGATAACCTACGCCCACGGGCATGGTACTTGTAGAAGATTAACCATTTAGTTCTGATGCAGTCTTCGGCTTGAAGATTGGGACCTTATTGCTGTTTTTGTTATTGTTGATCAGATTCGACGTCACTGAACTCCGGGCAAACCCATAGGTGCTCAGTCTCCCTTAGCAAATGTCGAAGGATATGAATGCTGATTGTTCCTGTTGCGCGTTAGTTGTATTCACACCGGATGCATCCTCTCATACGTCCATCCCTGCTGGCCTTCTGTTTGATGCCAAACTCCATCAATCTTAGCCTTAATGATTTATCTATTGCAGTGTCATTCTCTAATAGGCGATCATTAATTGCAAATAAATATTAGACAGACATAAAGGTCACGTGTTTTCAGGCACTCGTAAGAAATAAAGAAGTAGAAAACTAGACAAACAGAAAAACAACAGACGTGAGTGGCTTACCCAGGACTCGAACCCAGGACCTTCGGGTTTCCTTTCCTTTTGGATCATTAATTGCCCTCAGTATCTCTCCCTTTTCCATATCCAATGGACCTTCTATGTGTGCTCTTGAGGCTGTCAGCTCTTTCATTACCGCGAACCTCCGCATGACCAGGACAGTAGACCCACACCATTTCCTGAAGATTCAAGGCTTCTATGGAGATTTTTTTTTTCCATTCATGCTGGAGCCATCCACTTTGGACCTTCCGAAGCGTGAAGTGTCAGTCTGATACAATAACTACCCTTGTTAATGAAGTGTCAGTCTGATACAATAACTACCCTTGTTAATGAAGTGTCAGTCTGATACAATAACTACCCTTGTTAATGAAGTGTCAGTCTGATACAATAACTACCCTTGTTAATGAAGTGTCAGTCTGATACAATAACTACCCTTGCTAATGAAGTGTCAGTCTAATACAATAACTACCCTTGTTAATGAAGTGTCAGTCTGATACAATAACTACCCTTGTTAATGAAGTGTCAGTCTGATACAATAACTACCCTTGTTAATGAAGTGTCAGTCTGATACAATAACTACCCTTGTTAATGAAGTGTCAGTCTGATACAATAACTACCCTTGTTAATGAAGTGTCAGTCTGATACAATAACTACCCTTGTTAATGAAGTGTCAGTCTGATACAATAACTACCCTTGTTAATGAAGTGTCAGTCTGATACAATAACTACCCTTGTTAATGAAGATTCAGACAGCCACCTTAAGGCTGCAATATCTGGCTCTACCTATTTCTCATGCTGGAGGTTGTTATCATGTAAGCGCCGTTATGTTCAGAAGCGATTCTGCTCTTTACTCTAGCAGATGGGCTCCACCCAGATTTCTGACCACAGACTAAAAGACCCATCCTTGTACACAATGGCATCAGCATCTCCATCATGTTCATTTATCAGCTGATCAATTTCCCGCTCTGCTCTCCCATTGGCTTAGGTTCTGCACTCTCTACCAAGGTTGATGATGATTCTCTAGTAGTTCGTCCAGTTTTCACCTAACTTGCTCCACTCTTCTGCCTTGAAGATAGTTTCAACTAAAATGCTTGAAAAGTGCCATTATTAGACATAACGTGAAATGATGGCATTAGAAAAATTGAAGTAACTACACCCTAGATCACATATGTAGAATGATATAAGAGAAAGACTTTTTGCAGCGGAGTACGCCAAAAATAACTGTAAAACTGAACCACAAGCAAGCGAGATAACAAAATTGCAATCATCAATTGCTCGTGTTAGTTTCTTTACTCCTGGTCTCGCTGCGTGTGTTCCTGCAGGTGCAGTGATTGAACTTTCCTCTCCTGATGTTTCTACTGTGTCTTTCTGGCCAGAAATAATACCTGTCACCTGTGAGTTACAGTCATTGTTTAGTTGTGGAAGCCTTAAATGATTGGATGATTAGATGATGACCCATTCAATGTCTTTGAAATCCCGGACATTAGCGCGATTCTTTCATTTATTCATTACTGTTTAGTTACCCAAGGAGTGTAGGCCTTCAGCAAGTGTGTGCCAAGTCCTTCTGTCCACATCAGCTCAAGGTCTTATCGTGTCTTCCTCGTTATTTTCATTTCT
Organism: Oreohelix idahoensis; assembly: GCA_024509875.1. Lineage (NCBI taxonomy): Eukaryota > Metazoa > Mollusca > Gastropoda > Stylommatophora > Oreohelicidae > Oreohelix > Oreohelix idahoensis. The sequence continues at coordinate 127,367 of JAMPIV010006302.1, read as the reverse complement.
GTCACCAGATCTCTTCTCCATGTGTTTTCAGTTGTCGCGGCTTCTCTTACCCTAGGATTTGAGAACAAGGACTGCCTGGTAATGATATATTAACAGGTTTCCTGAATGGTGTGTCTAATCCATCGCCAGCGTGATCTTCTTATCTCTTGTTCCACTGGCGTTTGTTTGAATTTATTTTTATTTAAATAAAGTTTTGCCTCGTTAAACATAGACATACGGTCCGCTGGGTATAATAATAATAGCTCCTTCAGTCATAATTGACTTTGGGAATGCGCCCCTGAGGTGACAGCACTCAGCTGCTTATTTTTCTTGTGTTCCTTTTGGCGTTTTCTACTCTATTCTGCTTGCTGTGATAGCTCATTTTCGCCCAATCTGAGGTGGCACCGTAGGTAGCAACGCCACATGATACGATCGGCAGCTCCATCCTCCCAGGTTGCGGGATTTATGTCCAGTGCCCTCCTGTCTCTCTTGCACATATCTTTGAATCTCAGCTGCGGTCGCACAACTTTTATTTTGCCATCTGCCAGTAGTCCGTAGAAGATATCTTTTGGGATGCGACCATCTTCCAAGTAGCGGACAGGGCCAAGCCAGCGCAGTCTGCACTGTTTAAGCAGAGTATACATGCTTTGAAGGCCAGCACATGACAACACCTCGACATTTGTCACTTTGTCTTTCCACGAAATACCCAGCAAATGCACATGACCTTCAGGTCTGGAGTCTGCAAACATCTGGCGCTTGACAAACGTAATGGTATTTAAACCTAATGTTAACTTCAATGCAAAAATAAGTTGGCATTCTTTTCCCATACACTTCACGATTAAAGGGAATCTTTGTAAACTAGCTCGTGAGTTTTCCCTGGGAATGAGAAATCATCCTGGGAATACCGTGCTTTTCAATACCGACGAGAGAGGACTAGCCGGACATTTCAAGCAATCAATCAATCAATACCCTTTAGCTCCCAAGTGGTCATAGACCTTTAACAAACGTATGCCAAGTCCTCATGTCTCGTGCTATGCGCTAAAAATCTGTCATCGTCGTCCTCATCATTTTCACTTCTGTCTTTACTTTTCTTCTCCTTGTATTGTTTGGTCTACCTCAGCCTCTGTTAACCTTGTATTGCTTGGTCTACCTCAGCCTCTGTTAACCTGGTATTGCTTGGTCTACCTCAGCCTCTGTTAACCTGGTATTGCTTGGTCTACCTCAGCCTCTGTTAACCTGGTATTGCTTGGTCTACCTCAGCCTCTGTTAACCTTGTATTGCTTGGTTTACCTCAGCCTCTGTTAACCTTGTATTGCTTGGTTTACCTCAGCCTCTGTTAACCTGGACGATCGAGAACAAGGACTGCTTTTTAATGTTATCCACATGTTTCCTCGATGTGCGTCTTATCCATCACCAGCGTCAACTTCTCATCTCCTGTTCTAATAGTTCTTGTCTGGTTCTTATCACCAGTTCCACATTGGTGACTTTGTCATAACCCTTCCTATCATACGTAAGTACCCATTCATGAAAATTTGTAGCTTTTTGGTTGTTGATTTTGCTGTTCTCCATGTTTCAGAGTCCATACAATAGGACTGACTTGACATCTCAGGTGAAGATTCTTATTTTTGTATTGGACTTGATTTCTCTTGATCTCCATATATTTTCCAATGCAATGAAAGTTCCTATTGCTTTCTTGAATTCTTATTTTTAAGCCCGACATTTGTCTAGCTTTAAAATTATTTCTCCCCCCACCCACACACACTACTTCTCCTAGAGATTTACAACATCGTCTCCTGTAATTTACCTGTAGATGGGGGATCTACCTGATACCGAACTCTTCCTTTACATCCAACACCTGCCAGAGGTAAACAGACGCTTTCATAAGACGTTGACGTTAGCATGTTAGCATATAACACATGCCGTGGATGTTACAAAAAAAAATAACAGGAATGTACGAGTGTGCCAGCATACACGTAGAGCAGGGTTTCTTAACCTTTTTTGTACGATGGACCCCTTTGATGGTCTGGTGAAGGCTATGGAGCCATTTGATTTTCTGGTGAAGGATATGGAGCCTTTAATTATCCGGTGAAGACTACGTTCCCATTTAATTGTCAGATGACGGTTATGGGAACCATTGATTGCCCGGTGTGGGTTACAGCCCTCTTTGATTGCCTGGTGAAGGTTATGGACCCTATTTTTTAGCAAAGTCTTTGCAGGGTCGAGTAGCTGGATCCATGACCAAATCTCTTTAGTTGAGTCTATACAACATTAGTGCTTTTATACAGCGAGCTTTGCTCACCCTTCTGGACTCGGTAACACACGAGGGAGTTTGTTGCTATCCATTTTGGACTCGGTTGTTAATGTTATTAAACTAAGGCTGCTGCGCCTGTTAGACAATACCAAATTGATGACTCCTTGGTATTTTCTAAATAGTAGATATAGGCTTTTCATGTGGCTTTTCTGCCATTCCGAAACCTGTTGTGTTGAAGTCACGAGCTCCAGTTTCCCCAGCTTCGGTTACATTTAAAAGATAGTCAAATCTAGTCCCAAGCTAGAAGTTAAAAACCCGTGGTATACTGTCCATTCCCTGTCATCCAATGGAGCTCTCCAACTATGCAGAACCAAAATATTGTGCTCTGGTTTTTGGCCCAATTAATCGTCACGTTCTGAACACAGCCACTTCTCAGCTCCCAGTTTTTATCACTGGGTACATAGTGAGACCCTAATTAATGCAGGCAACCAGGTCAAAGTCAAAGAGTTACGATTGGGACTCAGTTGACTACTCTTAGCTTAGTTTACAATGCTGGGTTCTTGATAAACGGTATAGTGATAGCAGACAGGTCACAGCTAACTCACTCCAATCACAAGTGGAAGTCAAGGATGGCTGGACTAGAATAGTCAACTCAAACAACCGAGCACAGTGTCAGGTATACATGTCACCTTGTCCTGGGACACAATGAGGCCCTGACAAGAATACAGTGTTGACAATGAGTGTTGTAATGAATGTCAATACGCGAATGTGTAGACTGTTCTGTGGAGTTGACTGAAGGTTCAAACACTCATTCATGCGTATCTAGAAGTTACTGATGCAGACTACTGTGGACGTTTCAATAGTTTAATTTGACGCACACATTTGGACAGGACGGGTACATCGTTACAGGAACATAAGTCGACATAAACAGCATAGTGTTGATCAATGGACTACTGTCATAAATTAGCATTCATGTATACAGATGGATCAGCAACTAATGCTGTTAGGAATGGAGGTGCCGGTATCTTTATCTCATATCCTGACAACCACTATGAGACTAGGCACATTCCCACTGGTAAATTCTGTTCCAACTATACAGCTGACGTTCAAGCTCTAGAGCAATCTGCAAATATGATTTATAACACCAACTCTGACTGCCACCAGGTAGTCATCCTCACAGATGCACTGTCTGTCCTGCAAGCTCTCAAGGGTGGTAAACTCCCGCATCTGAGAAATGAACTAAACAAGGCAGCTGCCAAAAAGAGAACCATACTTCAGTGGGTACCATCTCATTGTGGTGTACCCGGAAATGAAAAGGCAGATAAACTTGCAAAAAAGGGAGGAGAATGTGAACAAGAAGAGAATGAAGTCACATACTTTGAGAAAAAGAGAGCTATCCAGACTATCAGAAGAGAACAGAACCAACCCAAAGACGACTATCACACTCTCGACCGGCAGGGACAGATAACTATTTTTCGACTCAGGACAGGGCATAACAAACTGAATAAACACATGCACAAGCTACGACTGTCTGCTTCACCACTGTGCACATGTGGATTAAACGAAGAAACTGATTAGCATGTTCTACAGGACTGTCCTCTGTATGACCAGTTAAGAAAGATATGCTGGCGCAATGACTCAACACTAAACTCAAAGCTATATGAAGTTAAAGAGGAACTTCAAACAACAGTCGAATTCATCATGAGAACTCGTCTGACGGTGTAATCATCAAAGATGCGATCGCAAGAAGAAGAAGATGAAGCATTCATGTAGAATAATCTTGCAATGGAACATCTGTAAACACCTAAATTTCCATTGTTTATAAATACAGTCAGCAGACCTTACTGACCGAGCATGTCAATTAAGCAATACTGTTCAAACTTGACTCCTAAACAGGACCTCTTTCTAGCGAAGATCCCTTTAGGTAAATTACAGCAAATCTCTGAGAAGATAATGTTAACCCACTGGTATTGGGTTTTCTTTATAATAGTGATCTCTCAATCATCACCTGATAATAAGGAAACATTCCCGTTCTCTGCTTGATGATTTGCAATAAGTAGAATTCCAAAATAAACCGAATTCCACAATGGCTGCTGGTTCCCGGTTGAGCATCACTCACTATACGGATGTATAGCCAAATCTTCAATCGAAGCTTTGTTCATCAACAATAAATGATTCTACAAGGATCAGCATATTCTGTCCTCATAGTTGCTGCATATAAACATATTTAGTGCTGCTGGATAATATGTCGTTCTGACATACTGACATAGGTAGATTCATGTAAACGTCTGCCCATCTTAAGCCTAGGAATAAACGAAGACAGCAAAAGTACGTTTACCTTGACATAAGAATACACTAGCAAGCACAAACGCTCTCCCGGCGTTATAGAATCACCACTGGGGAACTCATAGACTAAACAATCCTGGAAGAAACTATCTTCGTCCCCATGATAAATTGAAGAGATCACAAACTCTTGGGCATGTCTAGGACATGACTTCCCGCCATAGGCTTTTACAACCGAAGGACTCCTTAACCTATCTTCATCCGACGAAAACCACCTGACCCCAAAGTTCAGTACAAGGGAAAATAGTTCCACTTAAAAATACTAAGATACCAAGATATAAGACATACTCGTCCTACATAGACAAGAACTACACATAGACTCGGGCCATAGATATTCTGAAGCAAGAACAATCTATTCCTAACCAAACCCAGAATAGATTGCTATAAACCCAGATTCCTACGCCCCAGTTCGATCTTCAGAAAAGATACAAGAGCGATAACTCATAGAATGAACACTGTTGCGTGCATATTTTGACGCACATATTACAAAAATACGATATGGCTATTTAATATGGAAAATATATATATATTTGCAGTCATTTGTGTATGAAAATGCTTCCTCTGGTAAAGCTAGATAATTCATGATTGATTTACACTTTTGATTATATGAGTGATCGTACTTGATATTGATTCGGCGCATGGATATTGTATTCATGTCCGTTCTTATTTGTTCGGCCCAGAAAATAGATTAATTTTGCTTGTTATGTTTATGGCCTGAATTCATGTGTACTACTTGTCTAGTGCAAGTAGATTCAGTCGTATATTTGTAGCGTGGCAAATGTTGCGTAAGTATTATATGTGTTGATAAATGTTCTGTGGAGGATGTCGCATTTGCCGCACAACGTTGAGGGTGTTGTAATTCATCTGCTCCTCTCAAGGTATGATAATCCTGGCCTTTGCGGAGTAGTGTGCCACCCTCAGACACCAGGGATGATGAGGCGTAGTAACTTGGTGTCTGTAGTCTGGTTTAAGTGTGATGTAGATGTGTATACAGACAGTGAGCATTACGAACAAGTCAATCCACACAATGACGTCACGTTAACTCACGATGTGAAAAGTCAATGATGCTTGCAACAGCTAGTGACGGTTTTGTATAATTTATTATAAACGCCACAATGACGAAGTGTGTAGACATAAACAAGCAGGTACATCATAGGTACGATCAAACAGTCATTATTACATATGTAGACAATTCAACTGGCACAGCAGACAGCATCAAAATAATGTGCATCATCTGCCTTTTAGGATATCATGACAAGCTGTACATGTAGTCAGGTAGTAAACTTCCCCTTTTCCATAAGAGCTAGAAGATATCAACTAGGAGATTAAAGATGGTCTCCTCGATTTGACCTCAACAAGACAGGCATGTCTTTTGAGCGCCACATTATCGTCCTCTATTGTCCAGCAAACAGCAAAGGTATCAAACCTAAATCCATCAACAAAGTTCAGGAAGCAAATAGTCCGTAGGACAGGCATCAATCGATGCGTGACAATCTAAGTGGATCATGAGCTGAGCAAACTAGTCATATCGTAGACTTCAGAATAAGGCAGGCTAAGCAAAAGTCAACATCACAAGATGGCGATAAAGTTACTCAGCCAAAAAAGGGATTTAATTACCTGTTCATAAGGAATTAAATGAATAATCACATATGCCTCCAGGCATTAGGAATAACACAGAGATATATCATCTCAAGATAGGAACAACAATCATGAGGACTCCTTCCTGAATAAACTAAGCGAAGACTAGCACATAGCTACGTCTCGCCTTCACAGCTTCTCAACACAGACTGACCTGGTCGGAAATCGTTTTACCAACGCCACAAAAAGGGACATGCGCAGAAAACGCGAATCGAATACAACTCAGGCCAATTTACGAAACGAAGAATGTTCTACATTGTTCGACTTAAGACCTATTACCTTAAAAGGAAATGAATCTTGAAACATTGCGATTGCCAACTGTTTTCAAAGAACTGACGATCTGAGCGCTCCATATATGGTCGTGACTCAAAATCGTTCACACAGCTATCGGCAACCCTAGCTATCAAGATAAGACAACTTCTTAACGATAGCTATCAAGATTAGACGACTGTAGAAATAAAAGTGACTTCAATTTCATGAGTTCCTTCCCATGCGTTAAAAAATGAATCTAGTCAGAATGCATGGTCAGAATAAGTTGCTACAAGTTTTTAGCAGCAACAATATTGTATACCTTTGTATGTTCAGGTCGGACTATATTCTTTCTGCCAGAATCTAGCGCAGCTTTTCGTAGTCCTACTGGGTTGTGAAGAGTTCCGATAATGTCGCCAAGAAATGGCTGAGTGCTTTTTCCAGGGCTGGCACTGTTTAAGGTTTAACAGTGATTCATAGATGTTTTTCTAGGAGAAGTTTATGTCTCTTGCAAGAGTCTATTTGTCAGAGATCCTCCTCATATGTGTGATTCGGACTCCAGTTATGCCAGACCCTATTTTTGATGATCTCGAGTCGATTAGACCTAGATGGAACATTGTGCTTCGTATCGCTAGGGTCGTGTTTTGTATCGACGAAGATGACAGGCTTTCCTACAGCAGTTATGTCTACGTGAATTAACTTGATTACTGTAGAGCTGTATGGAAAACTTTATGAAATTATTTATATGCACATTATAAATTAACTTTGGCAGATGTCTACCTTCCTACGAGTGAGTGAGCGACAACTCAGGAAGGCGGCCATGTTATATTCCTGTCATCATATTTTTGATCACTGTCAAGAGAACAGATTATGTATCCTACTATCGGGCAGTGGTATCGAGATCTTGTTATGAGGTGAAAACCCACTATCGTGGTTTATGATTATTATACAAACATTGGACATATTTCAGCTTAAGAACTTAGCCATGAAATGAAAGTTCGACCAATGACTTTTGTATGTTTATCGATCCTCATTGACGCGTTCAGTCAGTAGAGGATACGGCGATTAGTTACTAGAACAGTGAATGCTACCTTGGGTTGAATGATATTTCACTACTACATGAATGTATCATCCACGATTCAAATAACCAATGAATTTTTGTCAACATTTCTTCATGACTGTATCCGTGCTGTCCAGTTTGCGTGCCTTCATTAAACTATTGAAATGTCAGAGGCAGTTCAAGTCGTCATTGCATTACATGAGAGTATGTGAGAGGTATTATCAAGTGGTCTGTTACACCGAACTACTACACCATTCGCGTTACTTGACACTCCCACTCAATGTCAACATGACAGGTTCATTCGATGATGCAGAGGTAACTGAAGAAGACTTTCTTCAGTGATGATCAGTGCATGACCCAATACATAACATCTGCATCCAGACATTCAACAGTGGCCTATACACAACAACACGTTTATTCTACAGTAGTGGCCAGACATATAACAGCCTTGACACTCTACAGTGGTGAACCAGATTCCTGGGGTTATGATAACCAGACCATCCCTGACGCCACATACGACACGCATGAACACCAGTGTACAAGTTACAACGGGGCAGTCGATGTCAGCTTGACCTGTATTACCGATCGGATGCTGTATCTAGGTCAGCGCTTGTTGACAGTTTTTCGCTGTACAGACGGTATTACACAGGACATTTGTATCAAGTGTAGAAAATATCGGGAACAGTACTGTTGACATTTCTCATCGTATAGAAGAAAGAAGTGATTGTTGATCCTGTACAGAAGAATCACAGTGTTGTTGAACATAAAGTGCATATTTCATCGTTGGATCTTCATATGCTCAAAAGAATTGAACATTGTAATAAGTTAATGCAATAATTTAATAACTTATTAAAAGTGAAAAATTATTTTGAATAAAAGATAAGCCTTCTCGGCAACACATCCTTTCTGCAACACTCTATTAACATCACATTGCCATATTATTTAATCATATTATGTATGCATTTATGCTATTAAGGTTTACATGTATTTATGTTTATATGTTATTTGTTGTGTGTTAAGTTAGTTTGTATTCTGCGAGCCTGGATGGGAGGTGAGTAGAACAGGAAATACCAAGTGACATTGGTCTTGCTCTAGCGTTCTATAGGGAGCAAAATTCTTAATTGAAATTTGCATGCAACATTGTTTGCAAATATTTGTTAGTTGTGAAGACTGTATTCTTGTTGTTTTTGTAATATTTCTATGTTCTTGAGTTTTGTTTGATTTGTTTGTATAATTGTAGGTCTCATCTTTCCTGTCATTTCAGTTTTCACAATTATGTTTATACACTGTGGCGTTATTTGTCTTGTTGATTTCATTGCGGTTATCATCACAGATTCTGTGATCATTTTTTTTGATTTTTTCTATTTGATTTAATTTGATTCCCGCAATTGTTTTCATATTGTCTTTTCTTGTTTGTCCTTGTTAATGTCTTTGTTTGACAAATAATATATAAAGTATATTTGAATATATTTATATTATAGTACAGAGCAGTACTTAATTACTATCATTGGTGTACAAGGAATTATAAAGTAGTTGGGATAGAAAATATTATTTTCCACAGGTACTCAAGTGATCATTGATTACATTAAGGAAGTATACAAGACCTTTGTAAGGCTTGTCTCCCACAGTGTTTGGGATATACAGATATTGTTTTCCACAGGTACTCAAGTAACCATACAAGTTTTTCACTAAGACTAAGTCTATAGTATAGACTTGTCTCCCATTAAAGTGGGATAGAGTAATTTATTTACTTTTTCAGGTTTCTGATTTAATAAGACAAGATGTCTACATTAGATTACTTTATTGCACAAGGGAAATCCCTTGATAAGACTGGTAAAGAGTTAGAAGAATGGGCAACCGCTCAATTTGCTATTGCATTAAAATCAGAAGAGAAAAAACAAAAAGATGAGAATAAATGGAAAGCAGAAGTTGAACAAAAAAGAAGATAGATGCTGAGAATTTCAGATTGCAGATGCAAGCTGAGGAGAAAAAAGCTGCTGCTGAGGAGAAAAAAGCTGCTGCTGCTGCTGAAGAGAGAAAAGCTGCTGCTGAGGAGATAAAAGCTGCTGCTGAGGAGAGAAAACTTCAAATAGAAGAAAAAAAATTAGAAGCTGCTGCTGAGGAGAGAAAAGCTGCTGCTGCTGCTGAAGAGAGAAAAGCTCTGGCTGAAGAGAAAAGATTAGAAAGAGAAGCTGATGCTGCTGAACAAAAGAAATTGCAGATGCAGGTGGAGGAAAGGGGATTTGTGGCAGAACAAAAAAAAATTAGAAGCTGCTGCTGCTGCAGAACAGAAAAAATTAGAAGCTGAACAAAAAAAAATTAGATAGAGAAGCTGAAGAGAGAAAAGCAATAAGAGAACATGAATTTGAGTTAGAGAAATTAAGATTGACAAGTATGACTAATGTTAATCAGGCATCTGGTGGTAATGGTAAACCCTTCAATTATAAGGTCAAGGTGCCAGCGTTCAACTCTGCCAGTGATGATATAACATTCTGGCTTGATAGATTTGAACGTGCTTCTCGAGCTCATAATGTCGACAAATCACAGTATGTGAATCAGTTGTCTGAAAATCTAAAAGGGGAGTCTCTGACTAAGTTTTGTTTGGTTGAAGAGGCCGACAAGGATAATTATGATGCTATTAGGGCAGCTTTGATAAAGAGATATCAGCTGTCAGAAGAAGGTTATCGTCTTTTGTTTAAAACAATGAGACCTGAGGTAGGTTTAGAATTCTCAGATTTCATTTCAAAAGCACGACTTACACTCTCACGATGGATTGAATTATCCAAAATAGAGAAAACATTTGATGGTCTTACGGATTTATTGCTAAGAGACAAGGTCATGTCTTCGGTAAATAAACCATTCCTAGAGTTCTTACATGAGCGTAAACCTAGTACATTAAAGCAAATGGAAGAATATTGTGACCAGTATGCCACGGCACACCCTGACATGATTCTTAGTAACACTAACATTAAAGAGGATATGCCAGTTGCTTCAGCAACAGAATATAATCATAATTACTCACACAAATTCCAAGGAGCTCAAAATAAATTTGATAAAAAGGTTAATTGGAATAAGTATCAAAACCAAGGTAACCACTCAAATCAGGGTTCTTCTTCGAAGAACTGGAATCGGGCTGACAGTCCTCGATACGCGAGGGGTGCCCATAATTTTAGAAATTTCCGAAAAGGGAGTAACTATAGGAACTACCCAAGTTCTTCATGGAAACAACAAAACCAACATTACAGGGATACTCATTATAATGAGCATGATGATTATGATCATGAATATTGTGATTCAAACCCAAATAGGGGTTATAACAGAGGTAATAATAATTACAGAGGCAATTATAACCGAGGTAGATCACAACACAAAAGACAGGGTAAATCTCATTACCAGGCTAACTCTGCACAACAAGAGTTCCATGAGTCCGGTAGTCAGAATAATGATAAAAAAGACTCTAATAATGTAGGATGTTCTGCTTTCGATTTTGACAGAGCATTTCAGTGTTCCCAATGCAAAACATTATTCGAGCCAACCACAGTTTCGACTTTAAGCTGTGGTCATCCTCTTCCTGCTCTTCCTGCGTCAGTCGCGCATGATGGAAGAGGTGCTCTTGTCTTGAATAGAGGTCTAGTAGAAGGTACTCCGGTCTCAATTCTTTTCGATTCCGGGTGCACAACCATTGGAGTGAGGCAGTCACTTATACATCCTTCTCGAGCCACTGGCAAAATAATCAAATGCATAACATTTGGTGGCACATTGGAGAAGTACTCCACTGCCATTATCAACATTTCTACTCCCTTCTTTACAGGAGATGTGCACGCATGTCTTCTGCCGAATCCGATCGCTGATCTTATCGTCGGTCGCATTCATGGTGCGAAAGAATGCACTCCGCAACAAATTGCCGAGTGGGAAAGTGATAAGATGCATACTGCAAATGCTGTAGTCACTAGAGCTCAAGCTCTAAACATGCCGCAATCTTCGCCTTCTGGAGATAATGATGACTAGAACAAAGATGATCTCTTGGAGATTTCGCATGTTTCCTTTATAAAACAGCAGGAAGATGATCCTACTCTAAAGAAATTCTTTACTCTAGCAAAAGAAGGTGATCCGAATAAGGACACAAATCGTAAATCTTGGATTACGATGAGGAATGGCGTACTTGTACGTATGGTACAAGACTCCGCTAAATCCATTCATTCTCAAATTCCCTTGCCCAAAAATATGAGAGTTAAAATCTTACAGCACGCTCATGATTCTCAGTGTGCTGGACATATGGGTTTTTCCCGTTCTAAATCTAGAGTTCTTGCATCTTTCTTTTGGCCTGCTGTGAATAAGGACATACGAATCTATTGTCGATCTTGTAAAGTATGTCAAGAGGTTAAATCCAAAGGTCCACGCCATCTGCCCCTATTCAGGCTGCAGACATTCCCATTCGACCATTTCAAAAAATGGCGATAGACATCATTGGTCCATTTAAGATAAAGTCTGCTAGAGGACACCAATTTATTTTGACGTGTGTGGATATGTGCACACGTTGGCCAGAGGCTGTTCCTCTAAAGAGCATAACTACTGCTGATATTGCAGATGCTCTTTGGTTAATATTTTCTCGTCTGGGATTTCCAGCAGAAATATTATCGGACCATGGTACCCAACTTATATCGGATACCATGTCTCAAGTGATGTCGACTCTAAAGATAGAAAGATCTCTGAGTAGTATTTATCATCCTATGTCCAATGGGATGGTAGAACGTCTAAATAGAACTCTGAAAAACCTACTAGGTAAGATAACTGAGGATCATCCTCGGGATTGGGACAGGGTTTTACCCGCGGCTCTCTTTGCATATAGAGAGGTCGCCAACGAACATACAGGATTTTCTCCTTTTGAACTTGTCTTCGGCGCGAAACCGCGAGGTCCTATGTCCTTACTTCATGATCTCATAACTGCTGATAATATTGTCGATGACACAAAATCCTCTTACGAATATGTCATTGCACTTAGACATAAGATTATCGAAGCATGCAAATTGGCAACTGCTTCTTCTGAATTTGCGAAACAGAAGGCAAGGCAATTTGCCAATAAGACCAGACGCTTGCGACAACTCTGTCCAGGTGACAAAGTATTGGTCCTGCTACCTTGTAGAGAAAACAGAGTCCTTATTTCTTGGAAAGGTCCGTACGATATAATATCAAAAGTTTCCGATGTTGACTATATCGTCGATATTGACGGGAAGCATAAAACCTTCCACATCAACATGCTCACGGAATTCCATGAACGTCCGGATTATTTACAACCTGTTTTCCAGGCAACCGACGATTTTCCAGTCCAACATGGTGTGGTGAAGTGGGATGTTATAAATATTTATAGGGGACTTAGTGTACTGACTGGGATCAGCTGTGAAGGTATCTATATCTATTAAGAGTAGTGTATTATAGATAACCTTACTTGCTACCACATATCTATATATCTCAGTCAGAATTATTCTGGAATAGTGTGATGACTACGTTATGTGTCTAGGGTATGTGTATGATGAAGTGTAAGTCACAACAACAGACAGATAAACAATTTAATTTAATCCACTACTCTTGACAACATTGTGACACTCACATACATATAACACTCTATGAGAATATCTTAAGGAGTCACTGATAACTTTTCAAATAACAATATGTATTCATTGCTGTTATGAACGAATATGTGTGTCCTGATTCAAATACAAAGGAACCAGGAATCACAATCAATTTTAATTACAAGTATATGTACAGACTTTATCAATATGAATATTGTAGTGACATATATTATTAAAATATCCTATGTGTGTCAGTTGTGTAGTGGTAATATGAGGTAATACTGGTTTTGTTTTGTTCAAGCTCTGTTGGTATTTGTCATCATGACTTCAATAGTTTGTCTTTTGGGACTAGTATTGGAGATGTTCTCAGTTCCTGATATTAAGACAATTAAATTACCCTCTGAATGTTATTTTTACAAAGTCATTTCAAGATGAGGGGACATAATGTTGAGCTCAGCTGGCCAAATCAGCTTATCTTGCGTGATGGCGGCAGGAAAGGACTCCTCTGCTCGAATTCTCCCTTGGGCTCTGGAGACACCTCACTGATAGCTAAAAAGACCAAGGAGTATGCTGTCCGACTCTGGATTCAGCAAAGCTCTGACCAGGTGCTGCTCAGTACCATCAAGACCACGGTCCCTGAAAACAAGAAGGATGTACCTTCTACTTCATAACTAATTTATACTTTCTTTTTACACTGAGCACAATACATCACAAACATTGAGTTCAGAGCGTTAGGCCAACTGTCAGCTTCATCTGAAATACTTTATACCAGTATTTACCTCCTTAATGGTTACCACGCCTCTGCACTTCCAGCATTATTTCTTTCTAGTCAATCATCCAGGTGTCAGTGTACTATTTGGCCATTCCATGCCGTTTTACTTTCCTCCGACACCCTCTGTTCAGGCTGGAGCATTATAGGCTTTATCTCCTGTTTGCCACTGAACTACACATATATATACAGGCATAAATTAACAATTCACATTCAATTTTCATTAAAAGATACTGAATGGTTCAAGCTTACCACAATTCATGGAAATAAACACAGATACGTTGATTAGCAATGAATTTACTGGCACAAATTCCCATCTGCTTATGTTCCAGGCTTTTATTTAGCAAAAATATGAGCTGGCTTCAACGCACTGTTGCTTTATCAAGCTTATTTGCACTAGTGGTCTCGAACTAACGCTCCTAAGTGAGTATATCAGCGAGTCTAGCCAATGAGGCCACGTTTCGACAAGTGTTTGAAAAAATGTTACCTTTCCACGTCTCCCCTAACAACGAAAGATAGTATTTATAGCCCGACCAATCGTGGTTAGTCTTTCATTTGTTGCGCTCCAATCAATTTGGAGTTTACATGGTAGGCTATTTCTGTAACGTAAGGTTTTTTTCAAACACGTTATAAAAAAATTTTATGAGCAGAAATGATTTTATGCTGTCAGGCATCCCCACTATTTTATTTTGGTTATAATTTATTAATTCCTGGACTATTTGCGTAACGTTTTACATATTCTTTGTCAGCAAGCCCTAAGGAACCCAAATATCCAAATTTAAAAGAGCTACGTGGCTGCGTTCAAAATATGCAATTTCTTCTACCTCCTGTTTCGAAGATGTGCTGTCTGGGTACTGTAATGTTTTCAAACGTAAACCCATATAATGTTATCTTTCCTAATAAGCGTTTTTTATGATTTTAAAACCTAACTCTGGGAAGGGTAGTGTATTTTATCACTGTCCGTCTGAAAAAAAGTTAGTGCATGTAGTCTTACACGCGTGATGGCAGCATTTGTGTATCGCGCGACGCGTGTTTAGTGTTCGGCTTTCTGCCTCTCCCTTCTCGCTATCCTTTAGTCCATCTGTCTTTTGTTTTTGGTAACATAGTGTAGAAAAAGACATGAATGGAATTTAAAATTTAGGTCAACTTGCATATTTCAAGGTTTTTCTTAGAAAGGCAGCACATTTTATTGTGTGTTTGGGAAACGCGTGTATGTTGCAGAAGGCCTTTAATATCAACGTGAAAGCGTTACAATTTGCAGACGAAGCAGAAAACAAGGGGATTTCGAGTACAGTCATTGTGACAGCACTGTTCTTTACCATTCTTCTTCCTTTATTTATTATATGTATTTATTAGGCTTTATATTTACTTGATAATTTATATATGTGGATTAGAATATTCCACGACACCTCCCCTCTTAAAACAGACATTATATGTCAGTCCTTTATTCTATATACACATAGAGAAATTTATTATTATTTCTGGGGTTTACGGTGATTCTCATCACACGGATGGCGGCTTAAAAAATCCGCTCCCAAATTGGTTTTTCCAGATATATACTCAATGCTAAAATTATATGGAGCCAAAAGTAAAGACCATCGGAGTAACCTAGAGTTCTCATGCTTAGCCTGTGCTAGAAACGATAAAGGTTTGTGGTCTGTTTGCAACTTAAATGCCTTCCCATATAGATAAATATTGAATTTCTTTATCGCCCATATTACTGCAAGACATTCTTTTTCGCTAGTTGAGTAGTTGATTTCAGCTTTATTCAACTTTCTGCTAGCATATGCCACTGGGCTTAATTCCCCATCCAATGCATCTGATTTCTGTAGTAGAGTTGCACCTAACCCAATATTACTTGCATCCGTCCTTACTATGAATTCTTGACTTAAGTCAGGTAATTTCAAAATGGGTTTACTTGTGAGCTTTTCCTTCAATTCTTGGTAAGTCATTTCACATTGTGGTGTCCATGTAATGCGATCTGGATGTCCTTTACGTGTCAATTCAGTTAACGGTGCACATATGGAATTAAAGTTTTTGATATACTTCTGGTAGAAACCACATAATGAGACAAAGGATCTCACGTCCTTCTTGGTTTGTGGTCTCGGGGCTTTCTGTAGTTTCTCTAAATTCTTTGGGTCAGGGGTCATGTTTCCCTGATAAACTGTGTGTCCCAAAAATTCCAATTCTTTACATCCAACGCAACATTTGGTTGGTCGGGCTGTTAAATTTGCCTCCCTAAGTCGATCAAACAGCATGTTCAGAGAGTCAATGTGTTCCTCAAATGTTTCTGTTGCTATAAGGATATCATCCATAAAATTTGTTATACAGGGATTATTCAGAGGATCCAATAATTTTCTCATCATTCTAGAGAAGACACTAGGCGCATTCTTCAATCCAAATGGCAATCTATTAAACTCATAGTGTCCTTCTGAGGTACTAAAAGCTAGGTATGGTCTAACCTCAGGCTTTACTGGAATCTGATAGTATCCTTTACTCAGATCCACTTTTGAGAAATATTTAGCTTTATTTAGTCTGGCAAACAGCTGATTTGTATCCGGCAATGGATCCACCTGTCCTTCTGTAATAGCATTCAGTCTCCTGTAATCTATACAGAGTCTATGTTCTCCAGAGGGCTTCCTTAAGAGTACAACACCGGAACTATACGAAGACTCACTGTGCGAAATAATTCCTTCCTTCAATAGATAGTCTATCTCTTCCTTCAAAGCTTTCTCCTTAGCAAACGGAATCGAATATGGTTTCATACAGACAGGTGTGGAGTCTATTAGTTTCATATCATATTCCAATAGGTTTGTATGCCCTGGTCGGTCTGTTAACACCTCTGCATGATTATTTAGAACCTGTTGCACTCTCTCTTTCTGAGTTTTCGTTAAATGTGTACTGATTTTCACCTGTGCTGCTGTCTCACAGGGGTGTAATGGATATTCAAATGATGAAAGTGGTTCCTTTTTCATCTCCATGGCGATGGACAAGGTCAACAAGTGTGTCTCTTCCTGATGTTCTCTTTCCAAATATTTCTTCAGGAGATTCACATGATAGATTTTTTCTTTCCCCTTCTTATCTATCTTATAATTTGTTCTAGACACCTTCTCTAAAACTGTATATGGACCCTGCCATCCAATTTGTAACTTATTCTGACTCCCGGGCAAAAGAAGCAGTACTTTCTCTCCCACAGCCAAATTTCTGTCTTTCGCCTTCCTGTTATAATAGGCAGCATGTTTCTTCCTGGCTTGTTTCAAATTTTCATTGGCAAGTTTCCAGCCAGTTTTTAACCGAGTGGTCAGCTCATTCACATATTGGTATGAAGATGTAATGTTTTCCTCTGCCTTTTCATCAGTCCACGTTCTTAACAAAGCTACATATGGACCTTTAATTGTGTGGACCTATTTGTCCATGCACCGGTATGGTCTCTTCCACTCGAAGCTTTATAGTGATGATTTTTCCTCCCAGAATTATCATTCACAAAACGACCGCTACCAATTTTTCTTTTGGGGCTTTCTCCCCACTTAAAATTCTTGATGAGAGATTTCCTCTCTACATCCTCTTCCTCCAGTTTGTTTAAGTCCGATTGAGGGATTTTCGGCTTATCCTGGGGTAAGACATCTTTTTGCACTCTCCGCATAGTGGCCATTGTAAAACAGTTAAGTGAAGCTTGTCCGTGAAAAGGGGCTTCCCATTCCATTTGGTCCACTTTATCAAATCTATTTTTCTTTTTATTATCAGGCCTAATTTTGCCCCGTGGCGTGTCCAGGTCCTGATCCATGTTCCCACTTGTGGGTGTTCCCTCATGTGCTATGCTACACCTTTCTACAAAATTCTCAATGTCCCATCTTGCTTTGGGCCAATAATAATTGTGAGCCACCTTTTGAATGATGGTACCTATCTTCTCATGGTCCCCATCTGGTTTCACATGTAGGCTCCTTATTAAGTCTGCCCTATATCTTTTAGGAAGAACCAGCTGTCCGTGACCTTTGGATCTAGCTCCAGTCTTCCTATACATCAACTTGTTTTTCATGTAAAAATCTCCCTTGCCTGGAGTTGTATGACAAGTTGACAATTTTCTGAAACAAGGCTTGAGTGTTTTATCCCCAGCCTGTGCCTTCCTCATCTCTTCTGGAGTGGTATCTAACATAATATCCTCCTCCTGTCTTGAGGTCGACCTGACCTGAAGGGTTGCCATATACACAGGTTTCCTTCTGCAACGGTCAGTGTCATGATTGTCCATCTGACAATTCTTACACCACCTTTTTCCTTGGTTGAAAGATTTTCTTTCATCATATTTCCTTTCATCGAATTGTGGGAATTTATTTTTATTTTCATACCGTGGCCTATCAAATTGGTGCTTACCTTTATTTTGATCCCTAGGATCAAATTTATTAAAGTTCTGTGGTGCCCTAAAGTTATCCACTTGTTTCTTTTTATTACCTGTTACCTCTGCTTGAGCTGCTTGATACCTTTCAGCAACATTTAGCAACTCACCCAGCCTCTCTGCACCTTGTTCCATGAGAAACTTTCTCAGGTCTGGAGCCATGGACTCTCTTAATTGCTCTATAAGGACCATTTCCTTAAGATCTTGGGTTTTCCCCAGAGAAGTCCATTTCTCCAAGTATGTCTCTATTCGTGCAGAGAACTGGTGATAGGTTTCACCTGACAGTAGTTTAGCATTCCTAAATTTTTTCCTATAAAATTCTGCATTCTTTTCATACCTTAACAAAAGAGCCTGCTTTAGCATGTCATAATTTTCCTGATCACCTCTGCTCATTTTTGCAAAAACTTCATAAGCTGCCCCACGAAGTCCCTGAGATAACTTTAAGCTCCACCTTTCTCTCTCTAACCCATACGTGGTAGCTAATAGTTCATACCTATTTATATAGCTCTCAATATCATCGTCTTTCTCAACAAAATGATCTAAATGAAAATTCATAGCTGAGGTTGAGGCTCCTTGAGTAACCGTAGCATCAGAGGCAAAGGGACTGGCACCATTTTCAGGAGCATGGCCTTGAAACTCAAACTCCCTTAGTCGTAACTCATGTTCCCTTTGTAATCTTTTCTCCTCCTTTTCTGCTTCCCTCTCTGCAGTCAATCTTCTTTCTTCTGCAGCTAATTTCTTCTCTTCCCTTTCTGCAGCTAATTTCTTCTCTTCCCTTTCTGCAGCTAATTTCTTCTCTTCCCTTTCTGCTTCCAATGCTTTAGCCTCTTTGTCAGCCTCAATCTGCAACCTCTTAGTCTCAGCCTCAGCCTCAAACTGTAACTTCTTAATTTCCTTGTCAGCCTCTAACTTTCTTTCGGCTTCAAACCTTCTTTCTTCGCGTTCAATAAATTTGTCACATTCCGTAGTGACATAGGCAACCATAACTTGCCCATCTAATCCTAACTCTTTTGCAGTCTGTACAGCAGCAGATCGAAACTTGGCCAGGTCCGCCATTGTCTATCAGGTAAATTTCTACAATGTCTAACCAACAATTTAATCTCTAAATATATCTAATGGACAACACAGGCACCGTGAGCTCAACCTTATTTAATTCCACCCAAGGATACCTTTTAATTCTTATATTCCCTGAAGTGAATTACCCCCAATATTTTTAATAGGGAAAGATTCAAAATCCCAAGAGCGAGACCCCAATATATGTGGTGAAGTGGGATGTTATAAATATTTATAGGGGACTTAGTGTACTGACTGAGATCAGCTGTGAAGGTATCTATATCTATTAAGAGTAGTGTATTATAGATAACCTTACTTGCTACCACATATCTATATATCTCAGTCAGAATTATTCTGGAATAGTGTGATGACTACGTTATGTGTCTAGGGTATGTGTATGATGAAGTGTAAGTCACAACAACAGACAGATAAACAATTTAATTTAATCCACTACTCTTGACAACACTGTGACACTCACATACATATAACACTCTATGAGAATATCTTAAGGAGTCACTGATAACTTTTCAAATAACAATATGTATTCATTGCTGTCATGAATGAATATGTGTCCTGATTCAAATACAAAGGAACCAGGGATCACAATCAATTTTAATTACAAGTATATGTACAGACTTTATCAATATGAATATTGTAGTGACATATATTATTAAAATATCCTATGTGTGTCAGTTGTGTAGTAGTAATATGAGGTAATACTGGTTTTGTTTTGTTCAAGCTCTGTTGGTATTTGTCATCATGACTTCAATAGTTTGTCTTTTGGGACTAGTATTGGAGATGTTCTCAGTTCCTGATATTAAGACAATTAAATTCCCCTCTGAATGTTATTTTTACAAAGTCATTTCAAGATGAGGGGACATAATGTTGAGCTCAGCTGGCCAAATCAGCTTATCTTGCGTGATGGCGGCAGGAAAGGACTCCTCTGCTCGAATTCTCCCTGGGCTCTGGAGACACCTCACTGATAGCTAAAAAGACCAAGGAGTATGCTGTCCGACTCTGGATTCAGCAAAGCTCTGACCAGGTGCTGCTCAGTACCATCAAGACCACGGTCCCTGAAAACAAGAAGGATGTACCTTCTACTTCATAACTAATTTATACTCTCTTTTTACACTGAGCACAATACATCACAAACATTGAGTTCAGAGCGTTAGGCCAACTGTCAGCTTCATTTGAAATACTTTATTCCAGTGTTACCCTTCTTAATGGTTACTACGCCTCTGCACTTCCAGCATTATTTCTTTCTAGTCAATCATCCAGGTGTCAGTGTACTATTTGGCCATTCCATGCCGTTTTACTTTCCTCCGACACCCTCTGTTCAGGCTGGAGCATTATAGGCTTTATCTCCTGTTTGCCACTGAACTACACATATATATACAGGCATAAATTAACAATTCACATTCAATTTTCATTAAAAGATACTGAATGGTTCAAGCTTACCACAATTCATAGAATAAACACAGATACGTTGATTAGCAATGAATTTTGGCACAAATTCCCATCTGCTTATGTTCCAGGCTTTTATTTAGCAAAAATATGAGCTGGCTTCAACGCACTGTTGCTTTATCAAGCTTATTTGCACTAGTGGTCTCGAACTAACGCTCCTAAGTGAGTATATCAGCGAGTCTAGCCAATGAGGCCACGTTTCGACAAGTGTTTGAAAAAATGTTACCTTTCCACGTCTCCCCTAACAACGAAAGATAGTATTTATAGCCCGACCAATCGTGGTTAGTCTTTCATTTGTTGCGCTCCAATCAATTTGGAGTTTACATGGTAGGCTATTTCTGTAACGTAAGTTTTTTTCAAACACGTTATAAAAAATTTTTTAGGAGCAGAAATGATTTTATGCTGTCAGGCATCCCCACTATTTTATTTTGGGTATAATTTATTAATTCCTGGACTATTTGCGTAACGTTTTACATATTCTTTGTCAGCAAGCCCTAAGGAACCCAAATATCCAAATTTAAAAGAGCTACGTGGCTGCGTTCAAAATATGCAATTTCTTCTACCTCCTGTTTCGAAGATGTGCTGTCTGGGTACTGTAATGTTTTCAAACGTAAACCCATCTATTGTTATCTTTCCTAATAAGCGTTTTTTGTGATTTTAAAACCTAACTCTGGGAAGGGTAGTGAATTTATCACTGTCCGTCTGAAAAAAAGTTAGTGCATGTAGTCTTACACGCGTGATGGCAGCATTTGTGTATCGCGCGAAGCGTGTTTAGTGTTCGGCTTTCTGCCTCTCCCTTCTCGCTATCCTTTAGTCCATCTGTCTTTTGTTTTTGGTAACATAGTGTAGAAAAAGACATGAATGGAATTTAAAATTTAGGTCAACTTGCATATTTCAAGGTTTTTCTTAGAAAGGCAGCACATTTTATTGTGTGTTTGGGAAACGCGTGTATGTTGCAGAAGGCCTTTAATATCAACGTGAAACGTTACAATTTGCATACGCAGTAGAAAACAAGGGGATTTCGAGTACAGTCATTGTGACAGCACTGTTCTTTACCATTCTTCTTCCTTTATTTATTATATGTATTTATTAGGCTTTATATTTACTTGATAATTTATATATGTGGATTAGAATATTCCACGACACATGGACATTACTCATCACTGTCAGTAATACAGGATGAGGAAACGAGTTTCTCGGATGTAAATCTACCTTTTCCAATGATTCCGCTTCACTCTAATGAATCATGGAAAGATGTTGCGATTTCTCCTGAATTATCTCCAGGAGAACAGAAACAAGTTTCTACTATGTTAGAAGAATTTCAGGATGTCCTTACTGACATTCCTGGTCAAACTGATGTCATTCAACATGACATTATTCTTACTGACCATAATCCTATAAGAGTCAGACCGTATCCTATCCCGATACATTTTCAAGCACAGGTAGAGAAAGAGTTGGATGAGATGATAGAGTTAAAAATTATTGAACCATCCACATCAGCATATTCTTCACCGATGGTTATCGTGCGAAAAAAAGACAACAACATACGTCTTTGCGTTGATTATCGCAAATTGAACCAAGTGACGAAATTTGATGCTGAACCTATGCCGTTACTTGAAGAGCTACTTACCAGACTATCGAATTCTCATTTCTTTACTAAACTCTATTTGTCTAAGGGATATTTTCAAGTTCCACTATCCGAACACGCCAAACCGTTTACTGCTTTTTCGACACCTAGGGGTCTATTCCGATGGAATTTCATGCCTTTCGGCCTAATGAACGCCCCTGCAACATTCGTACGCATGATGCGTCGAATCCTATCTCATCGCTCAGATGTCATTGCATATCTTGATGACATCTGTCTTTTCGGTGATACTTGGAACGATCACTATAATGGGATAAATGAACTATTGTCTATCTTACGCGAGCATAACCTGACAGCGAAACCATCGAAAGCATGTATTGGTTTTAGCGAAATATCTTTCTTAGGTCACCGTGTTGGTCATGGGTTCCTAAAAACAGAAGACCATAATACAAGTAAGATACTTAACATTTCTATTCCTAAGACTAAAAAGCAAGTGCGAAGTCTCTTAGGTCTAATACAATTTTATGGACGATTCATTCCGAATCTGTCCTCCATTATGTCACCTCTTTCTTCCTTGCTAAAGAAAGGGTCTCCTAATGTAGTCCATTGGACTCAAGAATGTCAATCGTCTTTGGATAAGATTAAAACTATGTTTTCTACTTCACCTATCCTAGTATTGCCTTCTAAGGATAAGACATATATTCTTCGTAGCAAAGCTTCATCAACAGGGATTGGAGCAGCACTAATGCAAGAGTACTCTGGAACTCTGCATCCTGTGATGTATATTTCTCGAAAATTAAATGCCGCAGAGAAGAATTACTCGGTCCTGGACCGTGAATTATTGGCTATGGTTTGGTCAAGCCTTAAACTGCAAAGATTTCTTCTTGGCGCGCATTTCATTGTGGAAACTGACTAGAAAGCTCTTACGGCTATTCAGAGTAAAAATCTGAAGAGCTCGAGATTAACGCGATACGTGATTGCTCTCCAGCCGTTTCATTTTTCGGTGCGAGCTATCCGTGGGTCAGAAAATGCGATGGCAGATATTTTGTCTAGATGCCCACATGATTCATAACTGTTATACAACTTTGCTACAGTTGTTCCTATGTTGAAATGTGTACACATATTGAATATATCATATATTGATTGTAACAGTACTTAGCGGTTCATTGATGTTTGTTCACCGCTGGTCTTTCAATGTTTTTTCGTCTTTGCGGATCATGATGTTAAGGTATCTAAGATGAAATTTATGTATAAACTAATGTAAAAAGTGTGGCATTGCCAGTATTGTAGTATGCGTTGGTGACACCTCTCTGGAAATATTTATACTTAGAGAAATACTTTCTCTAAGTTCATAAAATATATTCTCAATGCTTATCATCTGCGCATTGTTATTGATGCGTTGTGAGCATATTGTATGTTGCTCCTAGATGTATTTCAAAAAAAAAGTACCATTTTTTTTCCCGAGGGGTGTGGTAATCTGTTGCGTGCATATTTTGACGCACATATTACAAAAATACGATATGGCTATTTAATATGGAAAATATATATATTTGCAGTCATTTGTGTATGAAAATGCTTCCTCTGGTAAAGCTAGATAATTCATGATTGATTTACACTTTTGATTATATGAGTGATCGTTCTTGATATTGATTCGGCGCATGGATATTGTATACATGTCCGTTCTAATTTGTTCGGGCCAGAAAATAGATTAATTTTGCTTGTTATGTTTATGGCCTGAATTCATGTTTACTACTTGTCTAGTGCAAGTAGATTCAGTCGTATATTGTATACCTTTGTATGTTCAGGTCGGACTATATTCTTTCTGCCAGAATCTAGCGCAGCTTTTCGTAGTCCTACTGGGTTGTGAAGAGTTCCGATAATGTCGTTAAGAAATGGCTGAGTGCTTTTTCCAGGGCTGGCACTGTTTAAGGTTTAACAGTGATTCATAGATGTTTTTCTAGGAGAAGTTTATGTCTCTGCAAGAGTCTATTTGTCAGAGATCCTCCTCATATGTTTGATTCGGACTCCAGTTATGCCAGACACTATTTTTGATGATCTCGAGTCGATTAGACCTAGATGGAACATTGTGCTTCGTATCGCTAGGGTAGTGTTTTGTATCGACGAAGATGACAGGCTTTCCTACAGCAGTTATGTCTACATGAATTAACTTGATTACTGTAGAGCTGTATGGAAAACTTTATGAAATTATTTATATGCACATTATAAATTAACTTTGGCTGATATCTACCTTCCTACGAGTGAGTGAGCGACAACTCAGGAAGGCGGCCATGTTATATTCCTGTCCTCATATTTTTGATCACTGTCAAGAGAACAGATTATGTATCCTACTATCGGGCAGTGGTATGGAGATCTTGTTATGAGATGAAAACCCACTATCGTGGTTTATGATTATTATACAAACATTGGACATATTTCAGCTTAAGAACTTAGCCATGAAATGAAAGTTCGACCAATGACTTTTGTATGTTTATCGATCCTCATTGACGCGTTCAGTCAGTAGAGGATACGGCGATTAGTTACTAGAACAGTGAATGCTACCTTGGGTTGAATGATATTTCACTACTACATGAATGTATCATCCACGATTCAAATAACCAATGAATTTTTGTCAACATATATCCATGACTGTATCCGTGCTGTCCAATTTGCGTGCCTTCATTAAACTATTGAAATGTCAGAGGCAGTTCAAGTCGTCATTGCATTACATGAGAGTGTGTGAGAGGTGCATGACCCAATACATAACATCTGCATCCAGACATTCAACAGTGGCCTATACACAACAACACGTTTATTCTACAGTAGTGGCCAGACATATAACAGCCTTGACACTCTACAAACACCCATCGCCTAATATGAGCTCTGTCCCTTTAGACTGAAAAATCGTGAATACAAAGATAAATATATTTTTATGAGACAAATAAAACATTTTACATTTGTATGCGTAATCCGTGCGCCCAAAGAATATGTGCGCAACAGTTCTCAACATGTTTCAACGCAGGGAGAATCCCTGGAAGTGTGTAGATGATTTCAAGAGTCAATGAAGGTGTAATTAGCCTCACAGATAGCTGTTCAACAGATGTATATTATAGCATTGTGCTCAGCTGATAGTAATATATCGATCTTATATCCTCATAATCATTCTTATCTTTTCCTCCCCATTGTGTATGAAGCCACCACTACAGCTAATCTCCCTGCAGGGAGCCTGCACAAAAGACTTACATGCCCTTGCATCACTGGTTTGTTCCATTGTAGTACTGGTTTGGACCATTGTAGCACTGGTTTGGTCCATTGTAGTACTGGTTTGTTCCACTGTAGTACTGGTTTCGACCATTGTAGCACTGGTTTTTTCCATTGTAGCACTGGTTTGGTCCATTGTAGCACTGGTTTGGTCAAATGTAGCACTGGTTTATGTAGCAATATGTTCACATGATAAGGTTGTCACCACTATGGACAACATCATATTAGTTGTCTTAAAGGAGTTGAATCGTGGTGTAGTAGTCCTGCTTTTTCTTTATCTAATAAGTGACCCCCAGGAACTACACGGGGATTCTCATATTTACATGGAGCTAAAAATAGCTACAGTTACCATCGTGGTAAACAAAGATTCTGTTACAGACAAGATATTGTTCGTCACACAATCTCTGTTAGAGACAAGATAGTGTTCCTCACAGTCTCTTTGTTAGAGACAAGATAGTGTTCCTCACAGACTCTCTGTTAGAGACAAGATAGTGTTCCTCACACAATCTCTGTTAGAGACAAGATAGTGTTCCTCACAGACTCTCTGTTAGAGACAAGATAGTGTTCTCACAGACTCTCTGTTAGATACACGATAGTGTTCTTCACAGACTCTCATAGACTCTCAGTTATAGCTGCACTCAGAAAAAAAGAAACAAATAGAGCTGCCTTTCAGAAGCACTAATAGTAACCGTGAGTAATTTGTTTTTAAATATGTAAAAGTGCGGTGGATCCCTGCCCACTACAAGGTATATGAAAAATAGAAGGCAGATAGAGTTGCCAGCTAAGAGAGAACAAATACCAAACTAAAGTCGGAGCCACATACAGGAGATAAAACCAATAATACTTAATACGTTTAAATAAAAATGACAGAAGGATCGTGTTGCCAAACCCTGTTTTGTAATTCACTTATGTCACTGCCGACCACTTCTGTTAAAAGGGCTGTTTGTTTAACTTAAAACTGTACCAACATCAGCAGGCCCAAATGTTAAGAGATAGATTTTGTAAGCATCCTACTGTATAATATTTGGTGTATAAATTGGACTGAGACTCAAGACAGTACGTACGCAAATGAATAACTTGACAGAAGTCTGGGTCACAGTTCCGTAATAAAATATTGACAGCTTAGTCCTGGACATCAGTAACAATAGTACAAAATACTTGCATAATTAGAATATGTAGTACAGTCATCCTTACGTACTGGTAACAACTGCATTAAATGTAAGTGCGGCATTCACCCATCTCGCACATATATCTCTATGGTCTGTATTCAATGTAAGTGCGGCATTCACTCCTCGCACATATATCTCTATGGTCTGTATTCAATGTAAGTGCGGCATTCACTCCTCGCACATATATCTCTACCTCTGGTCTAATCACCAGGCATCCAAGTTCCTCCAGAACTTCACAGCGCGGGAAAACCACAACGCGCTTATAGTGTCGATACATACAAGATTTCTATCAAAGCTCCTATTAGGCTTCCAAACACTAGAACAGCCAGGGTCTTATAACGTAGACCTCCTATTGACGCGGGAAAGCCAACAACGCGCCTTCAAACAATAACATATAATGGTCTTACAATAGACCTCCTTCTGACACGGGAAAACGACGTGTCTTTTAATCCATCCACTTCCAATCGCGGGAAAGAACACAACGCGCTGGTAAATAACAATATATAAAGGCCTTGTAAATACCCCTTACGCGGAACATCATCGCGTTACATCCTATATTACATAATCAAAATCACAAAAACTATTCACATACTCTAGAAAACACCAACCGTCTCCCACGACGGATGGCCACAGACTCCCCATAACATCTCAGTATACTTCTCTGACAAGTATGCTAACTACATTCACTTTGCACGATTTTCTCATGTGCCCATAAACTTGATTCACACATGAACGCCCCTGAGTATTCTTCAACCATGCTACGTGCTTCTAAACAGTGAACTTTTAAATGTAACATTCCACGCTTGCATACTTCAAAAATAATACACTCTAAACAGAGTTACACCCTTCTCTACCCTCACACATGTATATACACGTCATGTATCTCCTGACATTAACCTACTTACTAACAAACACCAGCCCTGTACACTAAAATCCTTAACACCTAACTCTAACTTAGAATATGACTTAACAGATCACACCGACCCCCGGGGGAAAAAATGATATCATTTTTTTTTAAAACATTACATCAAACAAAAGTGAGAGGTCGATGAAATATGTTAAGTCATATTAAACAACAAAAGAGGGATGGAACAAAAAGGCAACAAAAAGGGTATATTAACCAAATCGTGTGGATTCACCATACACAAATATATAAGTGAACCAAAAGGTACATCAACACTGTTCATTAAGTAATATAATTACATTAGAAATTAACACCTCCAACTTATCAAACTAACACAAATGATTCATAAATATAAAACAATCTATACTAAATGCTGCAGTCTATCTGTAAATTCATTTCTCAATTGCTCCAAAACCAGAGTAAAGGACTGATGTCTCACTAAGAAGAGGTATCGATGAGCAAGCTTGCTGATGACCACCCATCAGCTGCTGTAATGATAGACAATTCCACCAACAACACTGGTATCTAATGGCAAAGCATATTTTCCTATGGATAAACAAAATTAGGCAAGAATCAAATCATTTGCCTTGGAAAATTTGTATCACATTATGCCACATCACATACCCTTCTATGTCCACCTCATTCCACTAAACATTCCCAGTGGGGTGACAAAAATTAAATCAAGGGAGGATATACCCATTTCACATGTCTTCGTGTTCAGCGGCCTTAGATACTACATTCTGTACCTCCCAATTAAGCTTTACTACTTTAGTTAATGGAATAAGTCAATCTAAAACACCTAGTTATACTGACTTGTAGTGTACACCTGTTCACTATTTGTTGTTTATATACACTCTGTCAAATTTCCATTCTTGAAAAATAGTAAGTCTCTCTAGACACCCGTCTCTTGGAAAGTTATAGCTTTCAGCCTTGTTTTATGCACAGTAACAATTAACCTCTCATGCTGAGTCTAACAAGTACCAATCTCTTCCAACTAACATCAAAACTATTTTCAATCTAGAATCCATCATCATCATTACAACGATCAGAAAAGTATTTCCAAATTGCACAGTATCTTTAGTAGAGTATACAGATCACTTATGTCCCACTTATCTGGTGGTAATTTTTTGATGGCGTTGAACATTAACAACTTCAATGGTTCTTTTCCTTTATCCATGTATCTGATTTTGAAATTGAAAGATAATATTAACTCTAACTGGTCTGTAACTCCTGCACAATTCCCTTTCAGACCATCCATCACAGACTTCCACACTTCCTTCGTTGAAGCTTCAGTCTCTTCCAGTACTGCTTTCTTAGCAACAGATGCAGCATCCTTCATCTTCGCATTCCTATACTGCATTTGAGCATATACGGGTTCTTTCTCCCAATCTGATGGATCTGTACCAAGCGCAGCCTCTTCTCGCTCCTCCGTAGACTTAGCTTGATCTTTCAATGCTTCGGATTGCTGCTCTAATCTTTGTTTAGCAGCTTTAAATTGCTCTTTTAGTTCTTGTACTTTATCACAGAAACTCTTGTCTAAAGCATTACCTTTCTCCTTACACCGAGATGACAGGACCCTGCAATGTTCCTCTTTTACTTGAGTATTACCTTTATACTCAATTAATATGTTGTTCCTATCCACCTTGAATTCATCATCTAATCTTTGAACACCATCTTTGTATTCCTTTCCTAATAACTGCTCAACAATCTTGAATTTTTCTCCTAATATTCTATACTTTTCCTCAAAGGTTCCCTCTTCCTGAATCAATTTGTCTATATTTAACTGATCTTTGTCACACCAAAAACCCATTTTTGGTAAAAACACTTCTTGGGATGCATGGTATGTTTCATCATGCAATGTCCTTGTCACTCCCTTTGTTGTCTCATAGGCTTTTGTAGACACTGCATTCTTACTAACACTTATTGATCTTCTTTTCATAGAATATAAGTTAGCTTTACTCCTAACTGACTCATCACTGATGATAATCTTTTGTGGTTCATCCACATTCAGTTTGGACATTTTCCCAACTGAGACTGAACAGTCTTCACAACAGTTATCTGTTTGTACAGTGATCACTTTCCTCTCAGTTTGAACTGAAAAATTTCTAGTTTAAGTTTTCACCACATCATCTGCTATATTAGCTTTCCTCTTTGTCACAGAGAGTTTATTGATCATAAATTGCCTATATCCTCTTCTTTTTCTTTCACCCGTATCCTCTATTTTATTATCACTCTTTACCTTTTTCCTGTATTTTTCGCATCCATTCGTTTGCGTAAAATATTTTCTTCCCCACTCTCAACTTTACCGTTTTCTTTCTCATAATGGTAAACGCATTTATGACATAACGTGTCAGAGAGAGAGAGCGTTAAAATGCATTCTATTGCATTAGATGTCAGTGGACGATAGAACGCGTGAATACTCGTCTGGGCAGACAGAGATAGCAGACATGCGTCTGTACTTTTCTCATGTCACGGGCGTTTCGTCAGGCTAGTTCCCAATTAGGTGTTATACCGTCTAGCATTTTCACCTGACACTAACGTTTCTCTCGGAGTGAAGTGTGATATGACACTCACGCAGCGCTCGGGAATGAGACATATAGTCTGGGTTTTTCCATGACCCTCACGCTTCTCGGTCAGTTTGTTAACGTAGGTGTGAAGACGCACCGGTGGCACTTACGGCATGCGTCTAAGTTACGTAAGTGTTAGGAAAGACGAGAGATGGTGTGGTTTTGAAAATAGGGCACATTCTTTGTGTGTGTTTCATATATCTTAAACGAGAGTTTGAGACTTAATTCACTCAGTAACTTTGCAGTCAAGACCAGAACAAGCCTTCGTTCGATTCCTAAGAATCTCTGTTAATAGAGATGGAATTTAGTTTGGTCGAAGTGGTTTAAGTTCTTAGTAGTTCTGTGTTGAGGTAAATATTATATATATATATATTATATCTAGTATTTTTCGAAGTGTTCAAAGTGTTAGATCGCTTTTTTTATTTCCCGAGTTCTTTTGTGCTGTTAATAATTTATAAGTCTGTTATATTCTCTAGCTGATGAGTTACAGTGGAAAACAGAATAAATTATAATTTTTAGCTTACACTCAGTCGGCTATTAATGAATTTAATTTAACTGTTAAATAATCAGACGAGAATAATTTTTCTAAATTAACTTATAAATGCTAGATGCCTCATGAGTGTTGACGGAATATGCAGGTATTCCTTATTCATGAGGATTGATGATTTTATGAATACATCTTATTCAATGGGAAGTTTTAAATGATAAGTCAAGCTGTACGCTTGCATTTAAAAAAAAACGTAAGTTATATTGACTACATAATATGTAACATATTTCATATGTGGTTTTTCTTTATTCAGTGAATACTGTGGTAACCCAAACTTAGCCGGGGTTTAGTACAGAGATATACCTAATAACTGCTTATACTGGGCCTTTGAGCCAGTGCATATTTATACACTAACTCTAATGTACATGCTGCCTTGTGGTGAGAAAAAATACAGAAATAAAAAAACACCAACTTTCCGACATTGTTGACAAGTGTGTGGTGAACCAAGATTATTTGTTGAGAGAAGTTGTCCACCGGTCATCTTCCTAATTAAGGGAAACCTCGTGTTCTGACATTGTGTACTCGTTTAAGCCTAATTCTTATCTCGTGAGTCAAGTGACACTAACTTTAGTCTGAAATAACTATCGCATGAAGCAGACGCTCCCCAGATCCATTTTGATGAAACCAACAAACAAATCTGCAGAGCTGGGATCTGTTTCATTAAACGACAGTAACAGATAAAAAGTGTGAGTGTCCCAAAGTTTGCGCCAGACGGCGAACCACAGCACGATTGTAAGTATATCAGGGCCCTGATGAAAGAACCGAGTGAAAGTAGACTGAAGGATGTTCTTTGTTTGAGTCACCCACGTTGTAATTTCCTTTATGCAAGTTATTGCTAACAATATTTACCCTTAGAAAAGCATAGTATCAAGTCTGTCCATACCTTAAAAGGGGGAAACCATAGACTCAATCATATGCTTCTGTAACTCCTTGGGGTTATCACTTTCTTCTAACGGGATTGTGAGCTATATATCCAGGGGAGGACAATACAAACGGGTCTATCACCATTGTAGCATTCCTTGATTTTTTATGACTATGTGTATGCTTTTGATGTATTTTATATGTTGTGATGTAAGTTTACTATGATAAATAAACTATACCTACATTTATTTCAGTGTGGTTGTCAGTTCGTTCCGATAATATCATTATAATCATTTTTTAATAGTTGTTCCCACGTCTGTGTGTCTAACTGTCGTCACTTGTATGTGCGGGCACGTGAGTGGATAGATATATATTAATATACCTATTTCTTATAGACTGTCTGACTCCTTTGGATTTGTTGTAGAAGATAGGCAGAAAGAGAGAGAGATTCTCGATTTCCGGGACAGCCTCTATAAATTTCTACCATCTCACTCGTGGAACTCTATTTCTATTATCACATCTCACTGTGGCTATCACTCATCCTAACCTATTCAGAAGGGACCAACCCAAGTCTTAATTTCCCTATAAAAAATCTACGACAGAATGGTTGGCTTGTCTAACGGGATTTTGAACTTTTGAACAGGAAAACGAGACGACAGAATGGTTGGCTCGTCTAACGGGATTTTGAACTTTTGAACAGGAAAACGAGACGACAGAATGGTGGCTCGTATTTCCGGAAATTGAACTCTAGTCCTGAGCAAATACGTATATCATCTCGTTTACAGGATTAATTTTCTTTATTCTGATATAGAGTAAGAGTGTGATTGTCTCGTGGAGTTTGTTATATATTTTTTTTTTAAATAATTTATTCCCTAGACGAATCGATCTGTTTTATGGGCGTGCTGACCACACGGCTAACAATTGTTTTTCCTCAGCATTATACATTTAAGTTACAAGTTGATTTTGTCGGAAAATGTGTTAATTACTGATTTTGTAAAACTAAACGCTGGTAAAGTTTGTGAGTGTGTAACATTCACAGGGTTCTGAAGAAGTAGGTGTTTGAGCTAAGCTAAGGAGCGCAATCAGACTATACGTCCTGTAATTGCCTCCCTTACCCTAACTTTCTTCAGGGGGTGAACTTGATAGTGGATTAAGAATTTTGGGGATTTTTTTTCTCCTAAAAATTTTTTTTGCAATAATTATTTTGTTTCCACTGTAGTAATTTATTTTTCAGGTAGTAATCTTAACTACCATTTATTTGGCGTAGTCGGTTGCATTAGGTGCTTTATTGCCGATTAATAGCAGAGATAGTTAGATACTTCATCTTTTTGGAGGAGGTATCCCAGGTTATAAGTATATCTTCTTTGTTTGGTATTTTCTCGCAAGTGTTAGGAACCAGTGTATCATTTTTCTTATCTGTTTCTCGTCTACGTCTCAGTCACCTATTTACTATGGCAGAGAGAGCGAAGCTTAGACAGATCCTCACACAGGAAGCAAAGGAAGAGGGATTACAAGGAGAAGAAGCGAAAGCGTTTTTCAACGAAGAACTTGACAGATATGATGCGGAGCAGAAGGAAAAAGCGGCGGAGAGGAAAGCAGCCGAAGCTAGAGAGCAGAAGAAGATGGATGAGGAAATGGAAATCCGATGGGCAAACGAAAGAGAAAAGGAGAGACAGCACGAGAAGGAGAGGGAAGAGAGGCAGCATAACGCTGAGGAAAGAGAGAAGGAGAGGCAACATGAGATGGCTCTTAAAGCTCTAGAAGTGCAAAGTCGTGGCACTGCCTCTACCTCCAGCAATGGAGAATCTTCTCCTCATTCTTCCTTAACTGATCCTTCTAATACTCAATCTACTCATCTCACCGCTATCTCTTTCGCTCTAGAATCTTTCCCTTGTCCTAACTAGAAGATTGACACATATCTAGAAAAATTTGAGAAAATTGCAACTCTGTACGGTTTAGAGAGGTCGCGTTGGAATATGAAGCTTTCTCAGGCGTTGAAAAGCAGTGCGTATGATGTTTACGCCAAACTGGAAAGCAGCCAACAAGACAACTATGATGTGTTAAAGAAAGCGTTACTGGAGCGCTTTGAAATGAATGCTCGCAAATTTTTGCAACTGTTTCGCAACAGCAGGAAGGAGAGCTCTGAAACTTTCCAGCAGTTTTCATCTCGTTTGAAGGGATACTTGACGAAGTGCCTTGAGCTTTCACAGCTCCCCTCTACCTATGAAGGTCTTGGTGAATTTGTTTTAACCGAACAAATAAAGAACACTTTGTCTGCTGATACCCGGAGATTTCTAGCTGAGCAGGGTGCAGAAAAGCTTGAAGACATCTTAGAAAAGTCTGAGCGATATCACAATGCGCTGGCTGAACTACCGGCTACAAAACGTAAACCGACAGAAGAGCATTTTCGGAAAAGTAATCTAGAACAATCTTCTCATGCTTCTTATCTTTCAAATCAGAATAACCACAGAGAAACTGGACCTCAAAACCCCCCTCCTGAAAAATCCAAGTTCTACAAAAACAAGTACTCCAACCACAGTAAACAGTCTGATCAACCCGACCGCCCTACATGGCAGCGCAGCCAGAAAGGACAAGGTGGCAAAGGTAGAACCCCTGAGCACGGGACATATGATCAGACCGAGCACACCGAGCCTGAACGCACCGGATGCTTATTAACAGTCTCGCAAGGCAAAATTGTTGACATTGATTCCTAACCTGTTGGGGAAACACCCTCAACGCGAGGTACTGTTATTTTGAACGGTTCTCTAACTTTTTATTTATTTGACACGGGGCTTTCTTATGATTGCATTATTGCCAGACACCTGGTTAAACCCGGTCAAGAGACAGGAGAGACCGTCAAACTTTGTGAAGTTTCTAAGAGTGATGCACCTACAGCGCTTCCCATCGCATTAGTGGAGATTCTTTCTGAGTTTGTCAGAGGCGTGATCAAAGCGGCTGTTATGGATGACCCCATCTACCCAGTCATACTTGGCGGTGGATACGTGTTTATTGGGAAACCGGAAGAGCCGATTGTGGCAGCAGTAACTACAAGAGGGCAAACCAAGAAGGAACGGGAGCCTGCGCCTAATTTGTTACCTATGGAACTTAAAGAAGCGCAACAAAAGGACCTTACTTTGGCACCCTGCTTTAGGAAACTGCCCATGGCTAAGGAACCCAGACAGCACGGGGACATTTTTTCTAAGGATGGTGTACTTTATCGCAGAACGGGCAAGCCTGACGAAGGTTACAACCAGCTCCTAGTACCGAAACAGTACAGAAGCCAAATCCTAGAAATGGGGCACTATCTTCCCTTCAGCGGACATATGGGACAGAACGTTACAAACCAACGGATAACCACTCATTATTGGTGGCCAGGAGTAAATACTGAAATTATCAGATATGTCAAATCCTTTGCCCAGTGCCAACGTGTACCACCCAAGCAGCGGACATCCCCAGTCTCGTTGGGTGAAATGCCAATAGTGGGAACACCATTCGAACGGGTTGTGATCGACATTTTAGGGCCTTTCGAAAGAACTAAAAGAAGGAACAGGTATATCCTCACCTTAGTCGATACATGCACTATGTGGGCAGAAGCTATACCGCTAACATGCGCAGATGCCAAGCACTTCGCAGAAGCCCTAGTGCAGATTTTCACTCGGTTGGGATTCCCTCAGCAAGTGTTGACTGATAACGGATCTCCATACCGAAACCTGTTGATGGATGAGATCGTTAAGATCTTGAGGGACCAGCACATCTACACTAAGCCTTACACTCTGGCCAGAAGTGGGTTAGTAGAACGTGTTAACGAAAACCTCAACATGATGTTAAGTAAACTGGCACAAGTGAAACCTGAAGATTGAGATTGTTGCATTCCGGCAGCTTTATTTGGCTACATAGAATCTCCTCATACTTCCACAGGATTTCCGCCAGCTACGCTTTTATTCGGCAGACCTATTAAGGGCCCACTTGAAGCCTTACTTTGGTCGCTGATAGACCGGAAGGCTGATGAGACAGTCGTCTTAGCAAGCAAATACGTATCGGATTTAAAGGATAGGTTGAAACTAGGATGGGACCCAGCAACGACTAACTTTAAGCGAGCACGCACAAAGCATGCTAACCGATACAGGAAAGTCGCGAAAGCAAGAGAACTGGAAGCAGGAGAGAAAGTTTTGGTGTTACTCCCTACCGGAAACAACCAACTGAGGATCGGATGGCAAGGGCCGTTTACCGTCCTGAAAAAGATTTCTAAGGCTAACTACCAGATCTCTATTGAAGGAAAGGAGAAGGTTTTCCATTTAAATCTGTTAAAGCGATACTTGGAAATACCGGCGCCGACCTCCGACCATCTCCTGACGATCGCTAAAGCTGACGAAGATGACGATAGTGGCGGGGAAATTCCACTGCACACACACGAAATCTTTAAAAAATGTCAGAAACAGCGACGCTCTTTCAAGCGCGCATGGGAGACATTCCAGAGGAAGGAAACTTTGGGAGTAGACTTGAGTAGGAATTGGAGAGAGATGGAGGGGGAGATGAGATGGAAGAGGACAGACACCCTGAAGATACGGATATAGGAAATTTATTTCCATAACGTAGACATGGAGTGATTCCATATCCTATAGGGGGGACGTTCTGTCATAGAGAGTTTATTGATCATAAATTGCCTATATCGTCTTCTTTTTCTTTCACCCGTATCCTCTATTTTATTATCACTCTTTACTATTTTCCTGTATTTTTCGCATCCATTCGTTTGCGTAAAATATTTTCTTCCCCACTCTCAACTTTACCGTTTTCTTTCTCATAATGGTAAATGCATTTATGACATAACGTGTCAGAGAGAGAGCGTTAAAATGCATTCTATTGCATTAGATGTCAGTGGACGATAGAACGCGTGAATACTCGTCTGGGCAGATAGAGATAGCAGACATGCGCGTCTGTACTTTTCTCATGTCACGGGCGTTTCGTCAGGCTAGTTCCCAATTAGGTGTTATACCGTCTAGCATTTTCACCTGACACTAACGTTTCTCTCGGAGTGAAGTGTGATATGACACTCACGTAGCGCTCGGGAATGAGACATATAGTCTGGGTTTTTCCATGATACTCACGCTTCTCGGTCAGTTTGTTAACGTAGGTGTGAAGACGCACCTGTGGCACTTACGGCATGCGTCTAAGTTACGTAAGTGTTAGGAAAGACGAGAGATGGTGTGGTTTTGAAAATAGGGCACATTCTTTGTGTGTGTTTCATATATCTTAAACGAGAGTTTGAGACTTAATTCACTCAGTAACTTCGCAGACAAGACCAGAACAAGCCTTCGTTCGATTCCTAAGAATCTCTGTTAATAGAGATGGCATTTAGTTTGGTCGAAGTGGTTTAAGTTCTTAGTAGTTCTGTGTTGAGGTAAATATTATATATATACATATTATATCTAGTATTTTTCGAAGTGTTCAAAGTGTTAGATCGCTTTTTTTATTTCCCGAGTTCTTTTGTGCTGTGAATAATTTAAAAGTCTGTTATATTCTCTAGCTGATGAGTTACAGTGGAAAACAGAATAAATTATAATTTTTAGCTTACACTCAGTCGGCTATTAATGAATTTAATTTAACTGTTAAATAATCAGACGAGAATAATTTTTCTAAACTAACTTATAAATGCTAGATGCCTCATGAGTGTTGACGGAATACGCAGGTATTCCTAATTCATGAGGAATGATGATTTTATGAATACATCTTATTCAATGGGAAGTTTTAAATGATAAGTCAAGCTGTACGCTTGCATTTTAAAAAAAAACGTAAGTTATATTGAGTACATAATATGTAACATATTTCATATGTGGGTTTTCTTTATTCAGTGAATACTGGGGTAACCCAAACTTAGCCGGGGTTTTGTACAGAGATATACCTAATAACTGCTTCTACTGGGCCTTTGAGCCAGTGCATATTTATACACTAACTCTAATGTACATGCTGCCTTGTGGTGAGAAAAATTACAGAAATAAAAAAAACACCAACTTTCCGACATTGTTGACAAGAGTGTGGTGAACAAAGATTATTTGTTGAGAGAAGTTGTCCACCTGTCATCTTCCTAATTAAGGGAAACCTTGTGTTCTGACACTGTGTACTCGTTTAAGCCTAATTCTTATCTCTTGAGTCAAGTGACACTAACTTTAGTCTGAAATAACTATCGCATGAAGCAGACGCTCCCAAGATCCATTTTGATGAAACCAACAAACAAATCTGCAGAGCTGGGATCTGTTTCATTAAACGACAGTAACAGATAAAAAGTGTGAGTGTCCCAAAGTTTGCGCCAGACGGCGAACCACAGCACGATTGTAAGTATATCAGGGCCCTGATGAAAGAACCGAGTGAAAGTAGACTGAAGGATGTTCTTTGTTTGAGTCACCAACGTTGTAATTTCCTTTATGCAAGTTATTGCTAACAAATTTACCCTTAGAAAAGCAGAGTATCAAGTCTGTCCATACCTAAAAAGGGGGAAACCATAGACTCAATCATATGCATCTGTAACTCCTTGGGGTTATCACTTTCTTCTAACGGGATTGTGAGCTATATATCCAGGGGAGGACAATACAAACTGGTCTATCACCATTGTAGCATTCCTTGATTTTTTATGACTATGTGTATGCTTTTGATGTATTTTATATGTTGTGATGTAAGTTTACTATGATAAATAAACTATACCTACATTTATTTCAGTGTGGTGGTCAGTTCGTTCCCATAATATCATTATAATCATTTTTTTAGTTGTTCCCACGTCTGTGTGTCTAACTGTCGTCACTTGTATGTGCGGGCACGTGAGTGGATAGATATATATTAATATACCTATTTCTTATAGACTGTCTGACTCCTTTGGATTTGTTGTAGAAGACAGGCAGAAAGAGAGAGAGATTCTCGATTTCCGGGACAGCCTCTATAAATTTCTACCATCTCACTCGTGGAACTCTATTTCTATTATCACATCTCACTGTGGCTATCACTCATCCTAACCTATTCAGAAGGGACCAACCCAAGTCTTAATTTCCCTATAAAAAATCTACGACAGAATAGTTGGCTTGTCTAACGGGATTTTGAACTTTTGAACAGGAAAACGAGACGACAGAATGGTGGCTCGTTTTTCCGGGAATTGAACTCTAGTCCTGAGCAAATACGTATATCATCTCGTTTGCAGGATTAATTTTCTTTATTCTGATATAGAGTAAGAGTGTGATTGTCTCGTGGAGTTTGTTATATATATTTTTTTAAATAATTTATTCCCTAGACGAATCGATCTGTTTTATGGGCTTGCTGACCACACGGCTAACAATTGTTTTTCTACAGCATTACTGAGCATTATAAATTTGAGTTACAAGTTGATTTTGTAGGAAAATGTGTTAATTACTGATTTTGTAAAACTAAACACTGGTAAAGTTTGTGAGTGTATAACATTCACAGGGTTCTGAAGAAGTAGGTGTTTGAGCTAAGCTAAGGAGCGCAATCAGACTATACGTCCTGTAATTGCCTCCCTTACCCTAACTGTCTTCAGGGGGTGAACTTGATAGTGGATTAAGAATTTTGGAGATTTTTTTTTCTACTTAAAATGTTTTTTGCAATAATTATTTTGTTTCCACTGTAGTAATTTATTTTTTCAGGTAGTAATCTTAACTACCATTTATTTGGCGTAGTCGTTTGCATTAGGTGCTTTATTGCCGATTAATAGCAGCGATAGTTAGATACTTCATCTTTTTGGAGGAGGTATCCCAGGTTATAAGTATATCATCTTTGTTTGGTATTTTCTCGCAAGTGTTAGGAACCAGTGTATCATTTTTCTTATCTGTTTCTCGCCTACGTCTCAGTCACCTATTTACTATGGCAGAGAGAGCGAAGCTTAGACAGATCCTCACACAGGAAGCAAAGGAAGAGGGATTACAAGGAGAAGAAGCGAAAGCGTTTGTCAACGAAGAACTTGACAGATATGATGCGGAGCAGAAGGAAAAAGCGGCGGAAAGGAAAGCAGCCGAAGCTAGAGAGCAGAAGAAGATGGATGAGGAAATGGAAATCCGATGGGCAAACGAAAGAGAAAAGGAGAGACAGCACGAGAAGGAGAGGGAAGAGAGGCAGCATAACGCTGAGGAAAGAGAGAAGGAGAGGCAACATGAGATGGCTCTTAAAGCTCTAGAAGTGCAAAGTCGTGGCACTGCCTCTACCTCCAGCAATGGAGAATCTTCTCCTCATTCTTCCTTACTGATCTTCTAATACTCAATCTACTCACCTCACCGCTATCTCTTTCGCTCTAGAATTATCCCTTGACCTAACTAGAAGATTGACACATATCTAGAAAAATTTGAGAAAATTGCAACTCTGTCTCTAGCTGATGAGTTACAGTGGAAAACAGAATAAATTATAATTTTTAGCTTACACTCAGTCGGCTATTAATGAATTAAATTAACTGCTAAATAATCAGACGAGAACAATTTTTTCCTTAACTAACTTATAAATGCTAGCTGCCTCATGAGGGTTGACTGAATACGTATGTATTCCTAATGCATGAGGAATGATGATTTTATGAATACATCTTATTCAATGGGAAGTTTTAAATGATAAGTCAAGCTGTACGCTTGCATTTGAAAAAAAAACGTAAGTTATATTGAGTACATAATATTAACATATTTCATATGTGGGTTTTCTTTATTCAGTGAATACTGGGGTAACCCAAACTTAGCCGGGGTTTTGTACAGAGATATACCTAATAACTGCTTCTACTGGGCCTTTGAGCCAGTGCATATTATACACTAACTCTAATGTACATGCTGCCTTGTGGTGAGAAAATTACAGAAATAAAAAAAACACCAACTTTCCGACATTGTTGACAAGAGTGTGGTGAACAAAGATTATTTGTTGAGAGAAGTTGTCCACCGGTCATCTTCCTAATTAAGGGAAACCTCGTGTTCTGACATTGTGTGCTCGTTTAATCCTAATTCTTACCTCGTGAGTCAAGTGACACTAACTTTAGTCTGAAACAACTATCGCATGAAGCAGACGCTCCCAGATCCATTTTGATGAAACAAACAAACAAATCTGCAGAGCTGGGATCTGTTTCATTAAACGACAGTAACAGATAAAAAGTGTGAGTGTCCCAACGTTTGCTCCAGACGGCGAACCACAGCACGATTGTAAGTATATCAGGGCCCTGATGAAAGAACCGAGTGAAAGTAGACTGAAGGATGTTCTTTGTTTGAGTCACCCACGATGTAATTTCCTTTATGCAAGTTATTGCTAGCAATATTTACCCTTAGAAAAGCAGAGTATCAAGTCTGTCCATACCTTAAAAGGGGGAAACCATAGACTCAATCATATGCATCTGTAACTCCTTGGGGTTATCACTTTCTTCTAACGGGATTGTGAGCTATATATCCAGGGGAGGACCATACAAACGGGTCTATCACTATTGTAGCATTCCTTGATTTTTTATGACTATGTGTATGCTTTTGATGTATTTTATATGTTGTGATGTAAGTTTACTATGATAAATAAACTATACCTACATTTATTTCAGTGTGGTGGTCAGTTCGTTCCCATAATATCATTATAATCATTTTTTTAGTTGTTCCCACGTCTGTGTGTCTAACTGTCGTCACTTGTATGTGCGGGCACGTGAGTGGATAGATATATATTAATATACCTATTTCTTATAGACTGTCTGACTCCTTTGGATCTGTTGTAGAAGATAGGCGGAAAGAGAGAGAGATTCTCGATTTCCGGGACAGCCTCTATAAATTTCTACCATCTCACTCGTGGAACTCTATTTCTATTATCACATCTCACTGTGGCTATCACTCATCCTAACCTATTCAGAAGGGACCAACCCAAGTCTTAATTTCCCTATAAAAAATCTACGACAGAATAGTTGGCTTGTCTAACGGGATTTTGAACTTTTGAACAGGAAAACGAGACGACAGAATGGTGGCTCGTTTTTCCGGGAATTGAACTCTAGTCCTGAGCAAATACGTATATCATCTCGTTTGCAGGATTAATTTTCTTTATTCTGATATAGAGTAAGAGTGTGATTGTCTCGTGGAGTTTGTTATATATATTTTTTTAAATAATTTATTCCCTAGACGAATCGATCTGTTTTATGGGCTTGCTGACCACACGGCTAACAATTGTTTTTCTACAGCATTACTGAGCATTATAAATTTGAGTTACAAGTTGATTTTGTAGGAAAATGTGTTAATTACTGATTTTGTAAAACTAAACACTGGTAAAGTTTGTGAGTGTATAACATTCACAGGGTTCTGAAGAAGTAGGTGTTTGAGCTAAGCTAAGGAGCGCAATCAGACTATACGTCCTGTAATTGCCTCCCTTACCCTA
The DNA here is from genome assembly GCA_024509875.1 of Oreohelix idahoensis. Lineage (NCBI taxonomy): Eukaryota > Metazoa > Mollusca > Gastropoda > Stylommatophora > Oreohelicidae > Oreohelix > Oreohelix idahoensis. Next base: position 85,348 of record JAMPIV010006302.1, on the reverse strand, counting down.
ACTGTCTTCAGGGGGTGAACTTGATAGTGGATTAAGAATTTTGGAGATTTTTTTTTCTACTTAAAATGTTTTTTGCAATAATTATTTTGTTTCCACTGTAGTAATTTATTTTTCAGGTAGTAATCTTAACTACCATTTATTTGGCGTAGTCGTTTGCATTAGGTGCTTTATTGCCGATTAATAGCAGCGATAGTTAGATACTTCATCTTTTTGGAGGAGGTATCCCAGGTTATAAGTATATCATCTTTGTTTGGTATTTTCTCGCAAGTGTTAGGAACCAGTGTATCATTTTTCTTATCTGTTTCTCGCCTACGTCTCAGTCACCTATTTACTATGGCAGAGAGAGCGAAGCTTAGACAGATCCTCACACAGGAAGCAAAGGAAGAGGGATTACAAGGAGAAGAAGCGAAAGCGTTTGTCAACGAAGAACTTGACAGATATGATGCGGAGCAGAAGGAAAAAGCTGCGGAGAGGAAAGCAGCCGAAGCTAGAGAGCAGAAGAAGATGGATGAGGAAATGGAAATCCGATGGGCAAACGAAAGAGAAAAGGAGAGACAGCACGAGAAGGAGAGGGAAGAGAGGCAGCATAACGCTGAGGAAAGAGAGAAGGAGAGGCAACATGAGATGGCTCTTAAAGCTCTAGAAGTGCAAAGTCGTGGCACTGCCTCTACCTCCAGCAATGGAGAATCTTCTCCTCATTCTTCCTTAACTGATCCTTCTAATACTCAATCTACTCACCTCACCGCTATCTCTTTCGCTCTAGAATATTTCCCTTGACCTAACTAGAAGATTGACACATATCTAGAAAAATTTGAGAAAATTGCAACTCTGTACGGTTTAGAGAGGTCGCGTTGGAATATGAAGCTTTCTCAGGCGTTGAAAAGCAGTGCGTATGATGTTTACGCCAAACTGGAAAGCAGCCAACAAGACAACTAATGATGTGTTGAAGAAAGCGTTACTGGAGCGCTTTGAAATGAATGCTCGCAAATTTTTGCAACTGTTTCGCAACAGCAGGAAGGAGAGCTCTGAAACTTTCCAGCAGTTTTCATCTCGTTTGAAGGGATACTTGACGAAGTGCCTTGAGCTTTCACAGCTCCCCTCTACCTATGAAGGTCTTGATGAATTTGTTTTAACCGAACAAATAAAGAACACTTTGTCTGCTGATACCCGGAGATTTCTAGCTGAGCAGGGTGCAGAAAAGCTTGAAGACATCTTAGAAAAGTCTGAGCGATATCACAATGCGCTGGCTGAACTACCGGCTACAAAACGTAAACCGACAGAAGAGCATTTTCGGAAAAATAATCTAGAACAATCTTCTCATGCTTCTCATCTTTCAAATCAGAATAACCACAGAGAAACTGGACCTCAAAACCCCCCTCCAGAAAAATCCAAGTTCTACAAAAACAAGTACCCCAACCACAGTAAACAGTCTGATCAACCGGACCGCCCTACATGGCAGCGCAGCCAGAAAGGACAAGGTGGCAAAGGTAGAACCCCTGAGCACGGGACATATGATCAGACCGAGCACACCGAGCCTAAACGCATCGGATGCTTATTAACAGTCTCGCAAGGCGAAATTGTTGACATTGATTCCCAACCTGTTGGGGAAACACCCTCAACGCGAGGTACTGTTATTTTGAACGGTTCTCTAACTTTTTGTTTATTTGACAAGGGGCTTTCTTATGATTGCATTATTGCCAGACACCTGGTTAAACCCGGTCAAGAGACAGGAGAGACCGTCAAACTTTGTGGAGTTTCTAAGAGTGATGCACCTACAGCGCTTCCCATCGCATTAGTGGAGATCCTTTCTGAGTTTGTCAGAGGCGTGATCAAAGCGGCTGTTATGGATGACCCCCATCTACCCAGTCATACTTGACGGTAGATACGTGTTTATTGGGAAAACGGAAGAGCCGATTGTGGCAGCAGTAACTACAAGAGGGCAAACCAAGAAGGAACGGGAGCCTGCGCCTAATTTGTTACCTATGGAACTTAAAGAAGTGCAACAAAAGGACCCTACTATGGCACCCTGCTTTAGGAAACTGCCCATGGCTAAGGAACCCAGACAGCACGGGGACATTTTTTCTAAGGATGGCGTACTTTATCGCAGAACGGGCAAGCCTGACCAAGGTTACAACCAGCTCCTAGTACCGAAACAGTACAGAAGCCAAATCCTAGAAATGGGGCACTATCTTCCCTTCAGCGGACATATGGGACAGAACGCCACAAACCAACGGATAACCACTCATTATTGGTGGCCAGGAGTAAATACTGAAATTATCAGATATGTCAAATCCTTTGCCCAGTGCCAACGTGTACCACCCAAGCAGCGGACATTCCCAGTCTCGTTGGGTGAAATGCCAATAGTAGGAACACCATTCGAACGGGTTGTGATCGACATTTTAGGGCCTTTCGAAAGAACTAAAAGAAGGAACAGGTATATCCTCACCTTAGTCGATACATGCACTATGTGGGCAGAAGCTATACCGCTAACATGCGCAGATGCCAAGCATGTCGCAGAAGCCCTAGTGCAGATTTTCACTCGGTTGGGATTCCCTCAGCAAGTGTTGACTGATAACGGATCTCCATACCGAAACCTGTTGATGGATGAGATCGTTAAGATCTTGAGCGACCAGCACATCTACACTAAGCCTTACACTCTGGCCAGAGGTGGGTTAGTAGAACGTGTTAACGGAAACCTCAACATGATGTTAAGTAAACTGGCACAAGTGAAACCTGAAGATTGAGATTGTTGCATTCCGGCAGCTTTATTTGGCTACAGAGAATCTCCTCATACTTCCACAGGATTTCCGCCAGCTACGCTTTTATTCGGCAGACCTATTAAGGGCCCACTTGAAGCCTTACTTTGGTCGCTGATAGACCGGAAGGCTGATGAGACAGTCGTCTTAGCAAGCAAATACGTACCGGATTTAAAGGATAGGTTGAAACTAGGATGGGACCCAGCAACGACTAACTTTAAGCGAGCACGCACAAAGCATGCTAACCGATACAGGAAAGTCGCGAAAGCAAGAGAACTGGAAGCAGGAGAGAAAGTTTTGGTGTTACTCCCTACCGGAAACAACCAACTGAGGATCGGATGGCAAGGGCCGTTTACCGTCCTGAAAAAGTTTTCTAAGGCTAACTTCCAGATCTCTATTGAAGGAAAGGAGAAGGTTTTCCATTTAAATCTGTTAAAGCGATACTTGGAAATACCGGCGCCGACCTCCGACCATCTCCTGACGATCGCTAAAACTGACGAAGATGACGATAGTGGCGGGGAAATTCCACTGCACACACACGAAATCTTTCAAAAATGTCAGAAACAGCGACGCTCTTTCAAGCGCGCATGGAAGACATTCCAGAGGAAGGAAACTTTGGGAGTAGACTTGAGTAGGAATTGGAGAGAGATGGAGGGGGGAGATGAGATGGAAGAGGACAGACACCCTGAAGATACGGATATAGGAAATTTATTTCCATAACGTAGACATGGAGTGATTCCATATCCTATAGGGGGGACGTTCTGTCACAGAGAGTTTATTGATCATAAATTGCCTATATCCTCTTCTTTTTCTTTCACCCGTATCCTCTATTTTATTATCACTCTTTACCTTTTTCCTGTATTTTTCGCATCCATTCGTTTGCGTAAAATATTTTCTTCCCCACTCTCAACTTTACCGTTTTCTTTCTCATAATGGTAAACGCATTTATGACATAACGTGTCAGAGAGAGAGCGTTAAAATGCATTCTATTGCATTAGATGTCAGTGGACGATAGAACGAGTGAATACTCGTCTGGGCAGATAGAGATAGCAGACATGCGTCTGTACTTTTCTCATGTCACGGGCGTTTCGTCAGGCTAGTTCCCAATTAGGTGTCATACCGTCTAGCATTTTCACCTGACACTAACGTTTTTCTCGGAGTGAAGTGTGATATGACACTCACGCAGCGCTCGGGAATGAGACATATAGTCTGGGTTTTTCCATGACATTCACGCTTCTCGGTCAGTTTGTTAACGTAGGTGTGAAGACGCACCGGTGGCACTTACGGCATGCGTCTAAGTTACGTAAGTGTGATGAAAGACGAAAGATGGCGTTGTTTTGGAAATAAGGCACATTCTTTGTATGTGTTTCATATATCTTAAACGAGAATTTGAGACTTAATTCACTCAGTAACTTCGCAGTCAAGACCAGAACAAGCCTTCGTTCGATTCCTAAGAATCTCTGTTAATAGAGATGGCATTTAGTTTGGTCGAAGAGGTTTTAGTTCTTAGTAGTTCTGTGTTGAGGTAAATATTATATATATATTATATCTAGTATTTTTCGAAGTGTTCAAAGTGTTAGATCGCTTATTTTATTTCCCGAGTTCTTTTGTGCTGTGAATAATGTATAAGTCTGTTATATTCTCTAGCTGATGAGTTACAGTGGAAAACAGAATAAATTATAATTTTTAGCTTACACTCAGTCGGCTATTAATGAATTTAATTTATCTGTTAAATAATCAGACGAGAATACTTTTTCAAAACTAACTTATAAATGCTAGATGCCTCATGAGTGTTGACGGAATACGCAGGTATTCCTAATTCATGAGGATTGATGATTTTATGAATACATCTTATTCAATGGGAAGTTTTAAATGATAAGTCAAGCTGTACGCTTGCATTTAAAAAAAAACGTAAGTTATATTGAGTACATAATATGTAACATATTTCATATGTGGTTTTTCTTTATTCAGTGAATACTGGGGTAACCCAAACTTAGCCGGGGTTTTGTACAGAGATATACCTAATAACTGCTTATACTGGGCCTTTGAGCCAGTGCATATTTATACACTAACTCTAATGTACATGCTGCCTTGTGGTGAGAAAAATTACAGAAATAAAAAAACATTAACTTTCCGACATTGTTGACAAGTGTGGTGAACCAAGAATATTTGTTGAGAGAAGTTGTCCACCGGTCATCTTCCTAATTAAGGGAAACCTCGTGTTCTGACATTGTGTGCTCGTTTAAGCCTAATTCTTATCTCGTGAGTCAAGTGACACTAACTTTAGTCTGAAATAACTATCGCATGAAGCAGACGCTCCCCAGATCCATTTTGATGAAACCAACAAACAAATCTGCAGAGCTGGGATCTGTTTCATTAAACGACAGTAACAGATAAAAAGTGTGAGTGTCCCAAAGTTTGCGCCAGACGGCGAACCACAGCACGATTGTAAGTATATCAGGGCCCTGATGAAAGAACCGAGTGAAAGTAGACTGAAGGATGTTCTTTGTTTGAGTCACCCACGTTGTAATTTCCTTTATGCAAGTTATTGCTAACAATATTTACCCTTAGAAAAGCAGAGTATCAAGTCTGTCCATACCTTAAAAGGGGGAAACCATAGACTTAATCATATGCATCTGTAACTCCTTGGGGTTATCACTTTCTTCTAACGGGATTGTGAGCTATATATCCAGGGGAGGACCATACAAACGGGTCTATCACTATTGAAGCATTCCTTGATTTTTTATGACTATGTGTATGCTTTTGAGGTATTTTATATGTTGTGATGTAAGTTTACTATGATAAATAAACTATACCTACATTTATTTCAGTGTGGTGGTCAGTTCGTTCCCATAATATCATTATAATCATTTTTTTAATAGTTGTTCCCACGTCTGTGTGTCTAACTGTCGTCACTTGTATGTGCGGGCACGTGAGTGGATAGATATATATTAATATACCTATTTCTTATAGACTGTCTGACTCCTTTGGATCTGTTGTAGAAGATAGGCGGAACGAGAGAGAGATTCTCGATTTCCTGGACAGCCTCTATAAATTTCTACCATCTCACTCGTGGAACTCTATTTCTATTATCACATCTCACTGTGGCTGACACTCATCCTAACCTATTCAGAAGGGACCAACCCAAGTCTTAATTTCCCTATCAAAAATCTACGACACTCTTTAAATTCAGTTTTGGTCTCTTGCTCTCATCCAATACTGGTAATGCATTTCCAGTTGTAACTTCTTTTATTTCCTTAATCTATATCAGATATACCTTTGCTCTATGTGGCTTGTATTTATCATCCACTTTTACCATAGTGTTAAACAATTCGTAAGACTCACATTCTCTGATACCCAAAATAAAGTCTCTTAAGGCTATTATTTTCTTTCTGTTTCTAATTGTTCTTGAACATCTGCCATGACTATAGATTTACAGCCTAGATTCCAAAATAAGAAAGTATATTCACTACAATACTAAATTATCAGTATTAATATACCTCTACATCGGTATTACAATAACACAGTAACAAATTACCAATAATTCTACAGATAATACAAACTAGTAACCCTAGAATCAACTACTTATTACATCAGATCCACCTATGTCTAGACTAAGACATGTGTAGCTGAACACACTGATCCTCAATATACTTTGACCCTCATACCTACAATGCTTAGATTCTAACACAGTAATCATACAAACTATTTGTAACTAATAACCAGGACCAAAACACAGTGAATGATGATAATAATGAAGTACACCGGTAACACTAAAATCATAAACAAACGAACAACAATCGACAGGTGGGGGGATAATACAACAAAGTATATAGGTAGATAAAAAAGTATAAGAAAGTAATGAAGTAGTTATAGATGTAAACTACCACACCTGCAAAACTAACAACCACAATAGAACTGTGAAATGAACTTATATACAAGATAGTAGAAAATTAACACAAGAAAACTACAAGTAAACATGACAAAAGAGACTAAATGATGCAACAATGATTACACAAACCAAACTGTAACAGCTAACACCAATAAATGTTCAAAGAATTCCACGGGGCACTAGACATTGAGTCTCTCCAAGACCGGGCCTCCCATACACTGTAATTAATCTTACAAAAGCCTACAGAATAGATTAATACCAATTCCTTCTAATGAAGACAAAAATATTAATAATATATAAACAAGTAACACAAAAAGAAAACGCTAACACAACAACGAATACAAATGAATGACCATCATGAATGTCAGTAGAATGGTATTTGAACAAAGAAGTGCAACAATGGCATAAACTGTGACTTATCTTAAGTGTGTCTTGATTACAGTCTATGGTTCCACCGAGATAATGCAGATCTACAGCTGAAGGATATCTGTGTTGATATAACTGGCACTACAGCAAGCTTGTCTCACTGATGTTCAAGTTCGCACAGATTCTGTACAAGATACAAAACAATGTAAATAACTCACAAGTATTGCCATAAACATTAAACTAATAACTACATTTAGAACCACTTAAATAGGATGTAGACTAACACTAATCCTAATACAAACTTACAAGAAATAAATACCCATAAAATATCTAAGTCGCTACATGAAAGTAATGTAGAAGCAAAAAGGGAAAAAAGAATAAATATAAGCTTCTATAGTCTCTACCAGATGACAGAAGAATAGTGCTAATAGTAGTATAACACCGAATAATTACGAAGGCTTAACACAGAGTCGAATATAATAAATCAATAAACTGTAACCGATGAGAGAAAAGACCTAGCAAATAAGCTTTACGATAAATAAACTAATAAAACTAATACAGTATAGGCCTATTTATACTAAAATTCCTATACTTATCTACTAAAATTAAAGAAAACGCTTACGATTGTAATTAACTAATTAATCTATAATACCTTAATATATTATACACAGTACCGAATACAAAGCAGAAACTAACACTAAGAACTTACACATGCACGAAAACACACAATACAGTAGAAGAGGTCAGTTATACGAAAACTGCTGATGAGTATTAACAAAACAAAACGAAACAGGACAAATTGCAGCACAACGAGAGGGGAAAAAAAATACTACGCACAAAAATATACAAATCACACAGTTCAGTTTCTAATACAAATTAACAACAAGTAATACGTATCTTTAATACAGATAGGGTAGTCTCGTTGATCTCGACTGTAAACTGATGTTCCAGATGTGTTGTTTATTCCACTTCTCCTTTCCGATGGCTTGATGATGAAAATGACAGCACAACACACGTGACGTACAAACAGGTCCTCTGATAAGTTTGAACCGGCCAGTATACCACGTCAAATACGTTGAAAAAGCAGGCTACCTCATGCAGATTCCAATGCTATAACTTGTCTGGGTAAAGACATACGCAAAGTTGTCCTTGCACACTCCGTACCGATGTCTGTCAGTAAACAGGACCCGCTGAACCGTGTAAATTGGATCACAACGTGACCGTTGTATGCTGATTGGCCGAAATTCCACGCACTTCATGTATACTTTTCCGGCTTGACTCAGGACCGTAGATAACCAGCTCTATGTAAAAATTACCGTCTGTCTTCCAGAACTCAGTTACGTTGACTCCAAAATAGAAATCAGATGTATGGGTGTTAATATTTGATGTGAGCATATTATGTCAATTGGCAGCGTGCAGACAAATCTTTTAGATGAATTTCACTAGTGTCAAAACACTTCATTTACCGTCCAAAGAATTTCTGAAGTTGTACAATACTACAAGGTTCCGGGGAGGGTTGGTTGAGTCTCCGCAATAGTCCTGGGTACAGAAAATTGAGCCCCATAAATCACTGGAAACCACCACTGTTGCAAACACTGTTAAAGTGATGGTTGGTCACCAAGAGCTGACGCTCAGTGACAGTGGATCAAAGAAGAAGAAGAAGTGATGGTTTGGTTGTAGTTCACTTATGTCACTGGCGACCACTTCTGTTAAAGCGGGCTGTTTGTTTAACTTTAAACTGTACCAACATCAGCAGGCCCAAATGTTAAGAGATAGATTTCGTAAGCCTCCTACTGTATAATATTTGGTGTATAAATTGGACTGACACTCAAGACAGTACGTACGCAAATGAATAACTTGACAGAAGTCTGGGTCACAGTTCCGTAATATAAAATTGACAGCTTAGTCCTGGACATCAGTAACAATAGTACAAAATACTTGCATAATTAGAATATGTAGTACAGTCATCCTTACGTACTGGTAACAACTGCATTCATTGTAAGTGCGGCATTCACCCATCTCGCACATATATCTCTATGGTCTGTATTCAATGTAAGTGCTTCATTTACTCCTTGCACATATATCTCTATGGTCTGTATTCAATGTAAGTGCGGCATTCACTCCTCGCACATATATATCTACCTCTGGTCTAATCACCAGGCATCCAAGTTCCTCCAGAACTTCACAGCGCGGGAAAACCACAACGCGCTTATAGTGTCGATACACACAAGCTTTCTATCAAAGCTCCTATTAGGCTTCCAAATACTAGAACAGCCAGGGTCTTATAACGTAGACCTCCTATTGACGCGGGAAAGCAAACAACGCGCCTTCAAACAATAACATATAATGGTCTTACCATAGACCTCCTTCTGACACGGGAAAACAACGTGTCTTTTAATCCATCCAATTCCAAGCGCGGGAAAGAACACAACGCGCTGGTAAATAACAATATATAAAGGCCTTGTAAATACCCCTTACGCGGAACATCATCGCGTCACATCCAATATGTCATAATCAAAATCACAAACACTATTCACGTACTCTAGAAAACACCAACCGTCTCCCACGACGGATGGCCACAGACTCCCCATAACATCTCAGTATACTTCTCTGACAAGTATGCTAACTACATTCACTTCGCACGATTTTCTCATAAACCCATAAACCTCGATTCACACATAAACGCCCCTGAGTATTCTTCAACCATGCTACGTGCTTCTAAACTGTAAACTTTTAAATGTAACATTCCTAGCTTGCATACTTCAATAATAATACACTCTAAACAGAGTTAACCCTTCTCTACCCACACACATGTATATACACGTCATGTATCTTCTGACATTAACCTACTTACTAACAAACACCAGCCCGTATACAAAAATCCTTAACACCTAACTCTAACTTAGAATATGACTTAACAATCGTCAGAGTCTGATACAGCTGAATCATACAACTCCTTGCCAAGAAAAGATGAAGTGAGTATTTTCTGACTGAGAAGCGACCATTGCAGACGCAAACATCATCTGATCAACAAACTGAAATCTAGACAGACAGACGTGCCTGTGTGGTGAGGACAAAAATGCAATAGAGTGTATCCTCCAATGTTATTGGCTCCATAAGAGCAGCAGAGTTACAGCACATCTTTCTCCATACAGTTAAAATAATCTGAGATGGACTCCCAACTTTGTAAGAGAGATAGGGGATACAATTCTCTCAAAAATAAACGTAGAGATAATGTTTTGAGGATAGCATTGACTACATGAAATCCAAGTTAAACAAAAGATACAATCTCCAGATTATAAAACAAAACGAACAGTCGCTAAAAAATTCATATTATATAAATACTATACCACATACTCTCCGGGTATATAATTATTGTAGCCCATACACTCAGAATTATATAAACATTGTATCCCATACCTTAAAGATTATGGAAATGTATTATATGAACTTCGGGTTATAGAATCATCGTACAACATACGCCCCGGGTTATGACAATATAATACTAATTACGCTCCAGTTTATAAACCCATTGTATCACATACGCTCTATTATGTTACTGGAAACCGATGGAATAGTAACAATGTAACCTGCCGAATATGTCGCAGTATATCACCATAAAGACAAAGTTGGAGCAGCAGACAATGATCTAAAAATAAGAATGCAACAGCCAAGAGCAGCCGTTATTGCACTGAGAAAAATACGGAAATAAAATGAAATGCAGTCCTACATAAAAATTAACAATCCTTAACTCGTATAACAGGCATTACTACTTTTATGGTCTTAAAACGTGGAAGACAAGAAAACGACAACAAGAAAGATACACACTTACATAAATGAGGGATTGCGCATAAAAAAAAAAACATAAAGATTGGAGATTTGAGGAGTAGATATTGAGTTGGGTAGGGCACACTGAGAAAGTCTCTTTTCTGAAATCTTCAGAGTAAGCGAATAAGAGGTAGTCGAATATGTACAAAGGAATTGAAGACATACCTCTTCCTCTTCTTCTTCTTTTACTAGTATCTGCCTGGTGGCTATTGCGATCATGTATCTCCACAACTTCCAAACTCCAGTGCTATTTATGAGTTTTTTGTTGACTTTCTTGCCATGTCATGATGTCAAACTGTCCAGTACTTTCTCTCTTTGTCGTATTCTGCCTCTTCTTTCTTAACGATGATAATTGTCTTGATGTGAAGCTTAGTAGCGGTATTCTGGGAATCGTCAAGTAGAGGCCGATAATCTTTGTGTTATTTAGATTTCACAGATCTCTTTTCGCGTAACCCATCAACACATTACAGAGAATTTTAATAATTCAGTTTTACAATACAAGAGTTTTTCATGTTAACGTTACTGTTAGCGCTGTGTTAAAATTAAAGACAGGATTCACATTATAAAAAAGAAACAATCAAACAAATATTTTCACACATAGCCGATTTAAGAAATGACGGTAAAGTACAAAGAAAAACCATTTCTTTAGCATGAATTTCCTCTTCTGTTTAATTTGTTCATTTATTTCGGCGTTTGGCTTGATGATTTCTGAAGATCTTAAAAATCCCATTTACTTGCCAGATCAGTTTCAGAATCAGGGCTGTCCATCTGCAATATCTCAGTACCTACCGAAGCTCAATATTGGTACAACAATCATGCTACTCAAAAACCTGGAATTCTAATAAATATCTATTAAACGTCACCAATTATTTGTAAAGGACTACGATAACTGGGTACTCGAGTAGAGTAGTAGAATTGAAATGGTACGACACCAGTGTGGAACTGATGACAAGAACCAGACAAGTACCAGCGGAACGAAGTATCGGAAGAAGACGCTGGCGAGGTATTCGACAGACATTGGTTAAACCTGTTGACATTCTTAGCGGCAAGACCTTGCTCTAGAATCCCCAGAGGGACCTGATGATATGTGACACGTGGAAGACATGGTGTGTGTTTTCTGGTGGGCTATGCTCCTAGGGAGCTGATGAGTTGTGATAAAACTGAAATTATTTAATCAACATTGCAGAATAGCTTAACCATGATAATGGTTAGCGATTCAGTTTTAAGATTTATGGTTAGGCTTTAACGCGACGTAAGAAAAATGAATTGGGGCGACTTACCAATCACGAGGATTGTGACAAGATTGTAACCTACTGCTTATTTCACGTTTTCGCTGTTCTCTATGTTTGAGAGCCATACAATGTGACTTAATATGTCAGATGAAGATTATTTTTGTGTTCGACTCAATGTCTTTTAATTTCCATACAAATCACAATGTAATGAAAGCTTCTCTTGTCATCTCATGCAATAATGTTTTCTGGATTGGGATGAGAAATTTTGGTGACTATTGGGCTCACAAGGGCACTTATCATCTTCGTCCATCAGAACGTTAGTTTAGGCAGCACTAGGTGCCGGTCAAAAATATATGTTATTAGCTTTGTTGAATTATTTTCATTAAAGCGAAACTCTTGTTATACGTAGTTAGTAACCTGTAATTTAGCCCTGTGTATGCTTATTTATCGCTTTACAAATATAAACGCATATTAATATTAAAAAGAAGAAAAAAAAAGCCTTGCAAAATTGATAAGGGTGGATTTGTGCTGAAGTGGTAACTTGCCACCCTTATCGACACCTGGTGTTAAAGTGTAAGATGTAGGTGTCTTCTCTGATTTAGGATGTTGCTGTGTATGTGGTAGTGGAACAGTTCACAGGGTTATCACACAGGCAACATGACGTGTAGAGTCATAGAAAGGGTAACTTCGTTGTATAAGTTTCTTTCATTTATTGCACGCCACAAAACAGTCATGATACTTATGACATCAACATGGTTAACGAGTTCAGCAAGATGATATGGCACATTGAAAACAATTTCTGTAGTCAGCAATGATAGCTGTTGTATATATGCGTCATAAGACATCACAGTTCAATAGATTCAGAAATTCATCAATCATCGAGTGCTAGTTCGTGAAGCTGTATAAATAATAATAATTTCTATAACTTCTGCAACAGTGTCAGCTACAGATCTTCAATGTTCATAAACAATAATAAATGCTCCCATTCTGATGCTAGCAGATCAGTTGTATACAATAAGTCCGTTCACTGTCTGCACGTGAATAGCATACATGGGCTACAGGTCAGCTCGACCTTTATAATGTTCCTAAGTCTAACCATCTGACTTGGACGTGATCTCTGATATAACGAATCCTGGAACACAGACAACAGTCTTGTTGGTCTAGAGCGACCCATATATATTTAACTAGTTCAGGTATACAGATACCGGTGACTTAATCCTAGTCAAAGTACCTCTCCATTTTGCATCACACAGGCGAGCAAATAGGCGACAAAATGACGAACCTCTAGACGATAGCATAAAGTTCGATACAAGAGGAATTACCTTATTTCGGAAAATCAACCATGAACATATGCCTCCAGGCAGGCTGCATAATACTGGGAAATAGTCTAGTTAGCTAACTAACTCACTAAGACACTGTATTTCCCTCAGAGAATCACAAGACGCAGTTGCGTCTGCTCGCTTCTTAAACCATTTCTAAACTGCCCCAACTGGGCGGAACACACAGAACGAACTCCCGGTTTGACATGCGCAGAACGACAATCTCTGAGTTGCCGTTCACAATAAGACGATTCGAAGAACATTCGAGATAAAAGTCTTACACAGTCGCGCCTTTTATGGTCATGAAAAGAAGCGTTAAGAAAGGTTTCAGACATCTACCATAGTTGACTGATACTACCAAATAAGGAGATGTGGTCACGCTTCGTTCAAGAAATTATAGACCGAACGTGTCTCTATACAAGAGAAGGCAACTCCTAACAAATTGTAGTTTCGATAACTCGGATTATGTCCCTTTGACCATAGAAAACATAATACACACTTCAGTCAAAAAAATGATCATACATATGAAAAATGTTTATACAAACGAAAAATAATAATGATCCGTGCGTAACATTACCGCACCCTCCCTGGAAAAAAAAAAAATGAAACATTTTTTTTTTTTTAAATCCTGGAGCCGGAAAAAATCTAGGCTCCTAACGCACGTATGATGCGTGGATATATACCTAACAAATTAGCTCAACGCATGGAGCGACACTGAGATCATATCTCAGATCCTTAGAGAAAAAATTTATCTAAGTATACGCTGATATATTCCAGGAAGGTGCCACCAACACACGCCACAATGATGGCAACAACATAATGACAATCAAATTATACTCATACCAATATATGAAATTAAATATATTATGTGTTATCATACAATGTGTTGCAAATAGCGGTGTAATTTACTAATATACCGCACTATATTATTACATTATATAAAGTAACAGTAATTAATAAGTAATACATGTGTTGCTCTTCGGTGACATAAAACATTCAATAGAAGAAGATGTGGACATCATCCGCTCCCAATGTAGGACAGGACTTGATATCCTCAAAGTTCCACAATGGACATAAACTCGCAGACTTCAATGATGTGCTGCGAAAATATCAATAACACAAATCTTAAAGACAACTGGTAAATTTCTTAATACAATCCTGAAAATAATTTATTTAAATGTGGCCGAGTGATCTTTTGGCCCGTATATCACTAACTAAGCCTTCTTAGATAATTACATGGTACAATGTTATAAATTTCCCTCAAAAAAAAAAAGTGAGACAAAATCTACTAACATGTCATTATAACATTGGACTGTATATCAGGAAATATATATATATGACAGAAGAATCATGTGGAATCGTGTGGACATCTGGACAGAATGTCTGCCATTACATTATCCGAACCACGGATAGCTCGAACCGAGAAATGAAATGGTTGAAGAGCTATGGCATAACGAGTGGACCTCGAGCTCTTCAAGTTTTTGCTCTGAATAGCAGTAAGCGCTTTCTGGTCGGTTTCCACAATGAAATGTGCGCCTAGAAGAAATCTTTGTAACTTCAGAATAGACCATACCATAGCCAATAACTCACGGTCTAAAACCGAGTAATTCTTTTCTGCAGCGTTTAATTTCCTAGAGATATACATCACCGGATGCAAAGTATCAGAATACTCCTGCATTAGTGCTGCCCCAATCCCTGTTGACGAGGCGTCACTTCGAAGAACAAAAGTCTTCTCAATAGTAGGTAACTTAAGAATAGGTGGAGATGAAAATAGGGCTTTAACCTGGTCCAATGAGGATTGACATTCTTTAGACCAGCGGATCAGATTAGGCGACCCTTTCTTCAATAAAGTAGAAAGCGGTGCCATAATGGAGGACAGATTCGGAATGAATCGTCCGTAGAATTGAATCAAACCTAATAGACTCCTTACTTGTTTCTTCGTCTTAGGGACCGAAATGTTAAGTATTTTTGAAACATTGTGGTCCTCTGTCTTTAAAAGACCATGACCAACCCGATGACCTAGGAAAGAAATCTCGCTAAATCCTATAAAGGCTTTAGAGGGTTTTGCAGTCAAGTTATACTCGCGAAGAGTAGACAGTAATTCGTATAAACCCAAATAATGATCTTCCCAAGAATCACTGAATAGACAGATATCATCTAGGTATGCTATGACATCTGTACGATATGCGAGAATTCGCCGCATCATGCGTACGAATGTAGCAGGGGCGTTCATAAGACCAAAAGGCATGAAATTCCAATGGAATAAACCCCTAGGTGTAGAAAAAGCTGTAAAAGGTTTGGCACGTTCAGTTAGCGGGACTTGCCAATAACCTTTAGACAAATCTAGTTTGGTAAAGAATCTAGAATTAGAAAGTTTATTGAGTAGCTCTTCTAATGAAGGCATAGGTTCAGCATCGAACTTCGTAACTTGGTTCAATTTGCGATAATCTACGCAAATGCGAATGTTATTATCCTTCTTTCGAACAATAACCATAGACGAAGAGTATGCTGAAGTGGATGGTTCAATGATTTCCAAACGTATCATTTCATCCAACTCTTTTTCGACTTGAGACTGGAAATGAATAGGTATTGGATATGGTCTGACTCTGATAGGATTGTGATCAGTTAGCACAATGTCATGTTCTATGACATGTGTGTGTCCCGGGATGTCTGTAAGAACATCCTGAAATGTTTGCAACATCGAAGAAACTTGTCGATGTTCCTCAGCGGAAAGATTTGGAGAAACGGTCACGTTTTTCCAAGATTCCGTAGAATAAAGTGGGACCATAGAAAGAGGAAGATTGACATCAGAAAAAGTAGTTTCCTCATCCTGTATAACTGACAGAGATGAGTACTGACCATGAGTTGCTTGTGAATTGTCCGTAGCCTGGAAAATAGGCTGCAAATAGTCAGGTCTTTCATAAAATTCTGTGAGCATATTTATGTGGAAAGTTTTATGCTTTCCATCAATATCGACAACATAGTCGACATCAGAAATTTTGGAGACTATTGCATATGGACCTTTCCATGCAATTAGAAGTCTGTTCTCCCTTGAAGGAAGTAGAACGAGAGCTTTGTCACCTGGACAAAGTTGTCGTAGACATCTATTCTTATTTGCAAACTGCCTTGCCTTTTCTTTAGCAAATTCTGAAGACGAAGTTGCTAGTTTGCATGCCTCGATGATCTTTTGCCTAAGAGCAATGACGTACTCATAAGAAGATTGAGTCTCATCGCTAATATTATCGGCAGTGATTAGATCGTGAAGTAAAGACATAGGGCCGCGCGGTTGCGCGCCAAAGACAAGTTCAAAAGGGGAAAACCCCGTATGTTCATTGGGGACCTCTCTATACGCAAAGAGAGCCGCGGGTAAGACCCTGTCCCAATCCTGAGGATGATCCTCAGTTATTTTACCAAGTAAAGTTTTCAGAGTCCTATTTAAACGTTCGACCAACCCATTAGACATTGGGTGATAGATACTGCTGAGAGACCTTTTAATGTGTAGCATAGACATTACCTGTGACATAGTGTCTGATATAAGTTGAGTGCCATGGTCTGACAATATTTCTCCGGGAAAACCCAAGCGAGAAAATATCAGCCAAAGAGCGTCTGCGATATCAGCAGTTGAGATGCTCTTGAGAGGTATTGCCTCTGGCCAACGTGTGCACATATCGACACATGTAAGGATAAATTGATGTCCTCTAGCCGACTTAATTCTAAAAGGACCGATAATATCTATTGCCATTTTTTGAAAAGGGCGAATAGGAATGTCAGCAGCCTGGATAGGCGCAGCATGTCGTGGTCCTTTAGATTTGACCTCCTGACATACTTTGCAAGAGCGACAGTACATTCGTATGTCCTTGCTCACAAATGGCCAAAAGAAAGCCGCAAGAACCCTCGACTTTGTACGGGAAAAACCCATATGTCCAGCACATTGCGAGTTATGAGCATGTTGCAATATTTGCAATCTCATGCTCTTAGGCACAAGAATTTGTGAATGAGTGGACGTAGTCGAGTCTTGTACCATACGTACAAGTACGCCGTTCTTCATAGAAATCCAAGATTTCCTATTAGTGTTCTGATTAGGATCACCTTTTTTTGCTAGAATGAAGAATTTTTGTAAAGAAGGATCTTCTTCTTGCAATTTGATAAATGAGTCACGTGTAATAGTCAAGTGACTATCTTGGTCATTTACTTCATCATTATTAGTTAATGAAGTTTGAGGTGGATCCAGAGCATGTGCTCTTGTGACCACCGCATTGGTAGCTTCAATGTTTTGCTCTTCCCAAACAGCAATCTGCTGTGGGGTACATTCCCTAACTCCGTGAATACGACCAATAATAAGGTCCGCAATAGGGTTTGGAAGTAGACACGCGTGGACCTCTCCCGTGAAGAAAGGAGTAGCAATGTGTATTATAGCAGTAGGATACTTTTCTAACGTGCCACCAAATGTGACACATTTGATGACTTTTCCTGTAGCACAGGATGGATCTACAAGAGATTGCCTAACGCCGACAGTAGTACATCCAGAATCAAACAACACTGAGACTGGATTACTATTTACTAGCCCCTTATGTAATATAAGAGAACCTCTCCCATCATGAGCAACATTAGCAGGAAGAGCGGGCAAAGGATGACCACAGCTTAGAGTACTAACGGTTTTCGGATCAAATAAAGTACTGCATTGGATACATTTATTTGCCCTACCAAAATCAAAAGATGAGCATCCGATAGCATTATGGTCTTTATCATTATTAACCTGTTTATCTGCTCCCTGAGATTCTTGTTGAACAGAGTTTGTCTGTTGATATCTTTTTCTCTTATGTTGCGATCTACCGCGACCATTATTGCCTCTGCAATTATCATTAAAGTCCCTACTGTAATTTTTATCCTGGTTTGAGTTCCAGTTTCCATAACTGTCATTACTATCTCTATGCTGTTGAGAACCTCTATTATCTTGGTATTGAGGTCTCTGCATAAAATATTTTCCTCTATACCGATTACCTTTGTGAAAATTTCTAAAGTTAACCGGAGTAGAATAACGTGTAGTATTAGGTTGTCTCCAGTTCTGGGAAGAAGAATCACCCTGGAATTGATCACTATGGTTCTGGGCATAATTACGATTACTCTTTTTATTGAAATTTTTCTGGCTACCCTGAAATTTACGCATAAAATTTGGGCCATAAGGTGCTGCCGAAGCAACTGGCAGACCTTCTTTCACCTTAGAGTTACTAATGGTTATGTGCGGATGCGCAGTAACATACTGGCTACAGTATTCTTCCATTTCTTTTATGTTTTTAGGCTTACGCTCATGAAGAAAAGATAGAAAAGCTTCATTAACAGAAGACATAACCTTATCTCTAAGTAGTAAATCCATAAGAGCTTCAAATGTATTTTCTGTCTTAGACAACTCAACCCATCGTAAAAAAGTAAGACGGATGCCTGAGATGAATTCAGAGAATTCAACTCCAGTTTCTGGTAACATGGTTTTAAATTTAAGACGATATCCGTCCTCGTTAAGTTGGTACTTCTTTAACAATGCCGCCCTGACAACCTCATAGTTGTTTTTGTCAGGCACATCTACCATACTCAACAAAGTCAAAGCATCACCTCTAAGTATCTTGGACAGATGATACACATATAATGTTTTATCTATATTATGCACATTACATGCACTTTCAAATCTATCTAGATAAAATGTTATATCATCGATTGAGGGATTAAATGCTGGTAGATTAAGCTTGAAATCCTTAGCATTAGTCTTATTTGACACCTTATTTGCATCATTAGCATTACCAGTGTTCAATAACTTTAACTTCTCTAACTCTAAAGCTAAGACTTTTTCATCATGTTCCATTTTTGCTTTTCTCTCATCAGCCTCTCTTTGTAACCTTCTTTCTTCAGCCTCAGCCTGTAACTTTCTTTCTTCAGCCTGGGCCTGTAACTTTTTTCCTTCAGCCTCTATTTCAAGTCTCTTATTTTCAGCTTCTTTTTCAAGTCTCTTATTTTCAGCTTCTTTTTCAAGTCTCTTATTTTCAGCTTCTCTTTTTTGTTTTTCCATTTCCATTTGAAATCTTTTTTCCTCCACCTGCATCTGCAGTTTCTTTTGTTCTATTTCAGCCTCTATTCTCTTTTGTTCAGTTTGTTCTTTCATTTTCTTTTCTTCCGACTTCAATGCCTTGGCATATTGAACAGTCGCAAATTCTTCTAATTTATCACCTGTCTTCCCAAGGGCTTTACCCTGCTCAATAAAGTACTCAAATGTAGACATGATGTCCAAAATGT
The DNA here is from genome assembly GCA_024509875.1 of Oreohelix idahoensis. Lineage (NCBI taxonomy): Eukaryota > Metazoa > Mollusca > Gastropoda > Stylommatophora > Oreohelicidae > Oreohelix > Oreohelix idahoensis. The sequence continues at coordinate 65,673 of JAMPIV010006302.1, read as the reverse complement.
GAGTACAGAACCTGAAATAATTAATTATCTTATTTCAATGTTAAATAGCAACAAGACTTAATAAAGTGCTTGTATAATCTCTATGTTGAACCCAATCTCTGTGGGAAACAGGAGTTGACACCAACTTGTATTATCAAATGTATAATAATATCACAAGTCACCTCTTAATTAACAGTGCACTACCCAAATCAGTGCATAATCATCAGTTATTTATCATAACTGCACTACAATAGTGCATAAGCAAAAAACACCAGTTTGTTATGATAAGTGCACTATAGACCAATAGTGCATGAGCATATATCAACAATAGTGAAAGCTAACTATGCAAGAACTATGTAAACAATAACAAGACAATGTAAACAATAACAAAGGTCACCAACAATGTAAACAATAACAAAGATCAAAGTCAATGTAAACAACAACAAAGATCAGAGTCAATGTAAACAATAACAAAGATCAGAGTCAATGTAAACAATAACAAAGATCAGAGTCAATGTAAACAATCAACAAAGATCAAACAATACGAAAACATTCGCATAAGTCAAATACACAAACAGCAAAACTAAAAAGAAATATGCGAAGATATGACTAACAAATGACGCTACAGTGTATACACAAAAATATACGTAAAGAACTGAATAATAGCAAAGGGGAGACCTACAAATACAAACAATCGAAATCGAAACTAAAAACACAAAGAAAGAGAGAAAAGAAAAAAGAAAAAAAAAATATATATACAAGAAACAAAAATAAAGCACAACTCGTCACAACTAAACAGATATAGCAACGATTGTCGCTAGCAAATTTCACTGTAGGAAATTCGCACAGTCCCTAACGAAAACGCTAACAGTAGAACCTCTGTGACGTGGTATCTTCTACTGTAAGACTCCGCCCAACCGAGAAAACCCGCTGAAATATAAACATATAAATATACAAATAACAAATAACATATAACATATAAACATGTATCATGAAAACAATAGGAGAAAGTGTGAAAGTACAGAAGGCTCAGTTAGAACATAAGGGCACAGTTCACAAACAAAACAGGCCACTTAACTTCTATAAATCCAGCGTCAGCACGGTGCAGAACAGGATGTAATCAGCATTCTGAGGATAATGATCCAACGTTGATTAACTTCTGCTCCCATAAACAGCCATGACGAAGGAAATGAGCTTCTAATACTGCAACAGTTGTTACGGCACTTGACCTTCTGAATCTTCTAAATTGATTTAACCGGCACTTGACCTTCTGAACCCGCAACAGTACCCCTGAGACCGGAACAGTTGTTACGGCACTTGTCCTTCTTTTCACCAGATCAGGAAATCCATTCGCTCGGTACTTGTCCTTCTAATTTTACATAAACTTCAATATTGCCGAGCAGCGCCGGGTAGTTTCAAAATCAGCAACTGTCAGAAAATCCGGATACTTTCAATAAAATTTCTTGTAAGGTGGTAGTTGATAGCTGGAATCAGAGTGAACCAACCTATGGCCACCAAAAATGATATGGTGCGCCAAAATATCAGATGATAGAACCAGCTCTGGCCACCAAAAATGATAAGGGTGGATTTGTGCTGAAGTGGTAACTTGCCACCCTTATCGACACCTGGTGTTAAAGTGTAAGATGTAGGTGTCTTCTCTGATTTAGGATGTTGCTGTGTATGTGGTAGTGGAACAGTTCACAGGGTTATCACACAGGCAACATGACGTGTAGAGTCATAGAAAGGGTAACTTCGTTGTATAAGTTTCTTTCATTTATTGCACGCCACAAAACAGTCATGATACTTATGACATCAACATGGTTAACGAGTTCAGCAAGATGATATGGCACATTGAAAACAATTTCTGTAGTCAGCAATGATAGCTGTTGTATATATGCGTCATAAGACATCACAGTTCAATAGATTCAGAAATTCATCAATCATCGAGTGCTAGTTCGTGAAGCTGTATAAATAATAATAATTTCTATAACTTCTGCAACAGTGTCAGCTACAGATCTTCAATGTTCATAAACAATAATAAATGCTCCCATTCTGATGCTAGCAGATCAGTTGTATACAATAAGTCCGTTCACTGTCTGCACGTGAATAGCATACATGGGCTACAGGTCAGCTCGACCTTTATAATGTTCCTAAGTCTAACCATCTGACTTGGACGTGATCTCTGATATAACGAATCCTGGAACACAGACAACAGTCTTGTTGGTCTAGAGCGACCCATATATATTTAACTAGTTCAGGTATACAGATACTGGTGACTTAATCCTAGTCAAAGTACCTCTCCATTTTGCATCACACAGGCGAGCAAATAGGCGACAAAATGACGAACCTCTAGACGATAGCATAAAGTTCGATACAAGAGGAATTACCTTATTTCGGAAAATCAACCATGAACATATGCCTCCAGGCAGGCTGCATAATACTGGGAAATAGTCTAGTTAGCTAACTAACTCACTAAGACACTGTATTTCCCTCAGAGAATCACAAGACGCAGTTGCGTCTGCTCGCTTCTTAAACCATTTCTAAACTGCCCCAACTGGGCGGAACACACAGAACGAACTCCCGGTTTTTGACATGCGCAGAACGACAATCTCTGAGTTGCCGTTCACAATAAGACGATTCGAAGAACATTCGAGATAAAAGTCTTACACAGTCGCGCCTTTTATGGTCATGAAAAGAAGCGTTAAGAAAGGTTTCAGACATCTACCATAGTTGACTGATACTACCAAATAAGGAGATGTGGTCACGCTTCGTTCAAGAAATTATAGACCGAACGTGTCTCTATACAAGAGAAGGCAACTCCTAACAAATTGTAGTTTCGATAACTCGGATTATGTCCCTTTGACCATAGAAAACATAATACACACTTCAGTCAAAAAAATGATCATACATATGAAAAATGTTTATACAAACGAAAAATAATAATGATCCGTGCGTAACAAAAATACAAAAGAATGCGCTGTTCTCCTTAATTTTACAATAAATATTTTGAAATACTTTAAACAGTAAAAAAGAAATGCTTTAAATAGTACGATTATTATTTTCAGACATATTACGTCCCTTAGTAATAAAAATTAACATTCCTAAGCTTTAAAGCCTAACTGTATCTTAACATTTTAGTATGAGGGAGAAAGTGATGCAGTTGTGTGTGGAAAATTTATAAGAGTTCGCAACATCAGTGGCTGGTTGTGTAGTGAGAAAAGAAAGTTATTTAAAAGCTATTTAGCTTACAAGAATGTTGTATCGTAATAAAGTAATAAACATTAGTGATTCCTGTCGCCATCGTATTTACCGCTTCTCCGTATCTTATGTCGATAGTGTCATATCAGAGATCGTAGTTTTGTTATTATATATTCTGCTATTGATTTTCGTTGATTGTTGAATTAATTTTCATTAATATAATTTTTTTTTCTTCGGTTTTTGTATTGTGCTTGCTTTGTTAGTGCTCTTCACCTTGTTGTTAAATTTAATATATATTATTATACACACATTACATATTGAGTAGTGTCTACAGTATATTTCTTTAACCTGTCTATATTTTTGTATTTGCTGTGGCTGACGAAGGGTCAAACCCGAAACGTCCCGTGTCTCTTGTGTACCGGTAATTTGTAAAACTGATCTAATACCTTTTTATTTGTTTATTTATATTTAAACATCACTCAACTACATTGTTCTTAACTCATTCCGCCCTGTTGCGACTATATGCGACATTACCCATTCCGCCCTGATGCGACATAAAGTTACCGGCTCTTTTTGTAAGCGTCTAGCAATGGAATTCTCGTATCAAGCGATATCTGGCGAGAACAGTAAAAAAACCTAGAGAGTTTCACTTTCGATTCTTTGAAAACCGGACGTTTTTATGTGGTTTCGTTCGGATTATATAGACGTTTGAAGTCAGACCAGTGTGTGCGGTGTGTTGAGGCCTTTTCTATCAACAACCCACGGCAGAACGGCCTTTCAATTTATGGAGTCATTGATTAATAATGACGATCCCGACGATAACAACCAAGAGGACGGGTCAGATGTTGACTTAGATGACGAGGCATTGGATTTATTTGATAACAATTAACAGTGAAACTAGTGACAGCATTGGTGAAACAGAAGCAGACCTGGAGTGGTCTGACACGCTGAACAGTCAGGGACAAAAGGGGTGCATTAACTGAAGCACAAGAAGCTCTTCATAATCAGGACCCAAAACAGCTCACCATTTGACTATTTTAGCCTCTTCTTTCCAGTTACAATAATCAAACTATTTGTGGAACAGACAAACAAATATGCTGAGCAGCGGCAGGAAACTAAAGGTGCTGAAGACCCCTACAGGAAATCCGTTTTTTTTTTTTTCTAAAAATCGATTACCATTAAAGCCATATAAATGTATACATTTCATGAACGTTCGTTAATTGTTTCTTTCTAACATGTTTATTTAATTGAAATTGGTGAATAATTGCATGCTCAAATATGCTTTCAAAGATTCCATGTCATTTGGTAAACAGAGTTACGTTCCCTTGGTTAGTGTTGGGGAACAAAAATGTGCCAGACCTCCAGGGAGAAATGAGTTAATGTTGTGCCCAAGCTGAAGTTTGAACACGTGAACACGAGACATGATGAGATAAGTCCAGCAATCTGGGAGGACGGAGCTGCATGTCACGCTAAGTGGAGATGCTATCTACGTTGTCACCTCAGATTGCGCCAGGCTCTTACAACAAGCATAAAAGAAAAGTAGCCGCCATAACGAACACCAGGTACAATGTTGCTGAGGATTGCCACTTGGTGAGCGCGTTATCCTCATAGTTATGATTGGAGCAGGCTTCTACTACTACCAAACTTAATGTAATAAATAGCATTTGTTTAAAATATATGCAAGTCGTTGAGGTATAAAATAGCAGACGTTTCAATGCGAATCACTTGCACAACAGATAAGGTTACAATTAGCACTAGTTGCAGTAATTATTAGAGCAGTCAAAGTAAAACAAACTTTCCATGTCCCATACATGTAAGACACGAAACAATTCTGCCTCAACATACTGCAAAGAAATAAACACAAGTTAAAGAAAACAACCAAAAAGATGTTTTGCTATTCAAGCTAATCGTCCATCACTAGAAGGTGTCCTAAACAATAAAGTCTAGAATGCATTGTAAAAGGAACTCTCACTCTGAACCTTGCAATCTGAAGAAAAAAAATTGAACTACAACGAAAAACATCAGAAAATCCATATAAATACACATATAAAATCACAGAATAACTGAAATATAATTCAAAATAATTGAATCCCAACCCACAACTCAATAAATATTGTTTTTAGCCATTTAAGACATTAATGTATTCCATTAAAAAAAGGCAATTACTTAGCGAATTACGTTCTATTGTCACAAAATGACCGTGCTCTTCATTTTATAATGTTTTACTTGTCTTTTCCTCTGTATTGTGCCTTCCATCAATTTCTTCCTTACTCGTATTTTCTCTCATATTATAACGCAAGACACATATTTCGCGTTGTTATTTTCTCATGATCTATCCTGGGTAGAGATAACGTTAATAACCCAGCAAGGAGCAGATAGACGAATCTGCCTTACCTGTGTAAAACAAACATAGGCGTGAGCGTACTTGTTCACACTAAGCTTGGCACCCATACTTCCCGTGTAGCAATTGGAAAATAAACTGCGAATGTACTTTGGTGTGGAAGAAATTAAACATTACTGCGGACGGGCTCCTGTTTGTTTTCATTTATGATAACAAATTAAGCTGAAGATTGCTATGAATTGAAGAAATCTAAGATGCGGTAGCATTAATAATGTAGGATTTATTATGGAAGGATTGTGAAAAGGTCTATTATATTGTAGCACGAGGTTAGAATCCGGTACCCATTCCATTGATTCAAGATGACACTTTCAGACAAGGAGGGTTTCAATAAAGAGGATTGGACTAAGTATTGAGGATCTTCTTAAATTAACGAGAAAGAAAACTCGGTTTTACAATACTGTAAACCACAGTCCTCGGAACCTATATACAAGATAATAGTGGGATTTGAAGAGTGACAGGGCTAGGTGTGTTTGAGGCGAACTTATGTCGACGTGGCTACCTCACACTCAAGACCCATGCACTAAGAAAATTTAATTAAGGATCGTTTGACAGGGGTTGCAATTATTGATTGTTTGCAACTTTCTCAGCAGCAGATTTAGCAATTCAAGCAACACAAATCCTAATATAGAACACTATTTAATGTTACCAAACACCCAGACCATCTGCTCCAGTCATGCCAGTTTCCGAATAAGTTTAGATCTAAAACCAGCCGCACACGAAATAAATAACTTTGAATGGGCTATATAATTATTTAAACACGACGCCAAATTAATAGTATACGTATAGTCCTATATTCTCGTTAACACTGTCAGGACTTCAAAACGTTAACGAATAATATTATATGTAAATTAACTAACGTGTCTAAGGCAACTTGACTTCAACTCTGGTTCGGCGACTTCTCTCCTGGCATGTTGCAATCGAAATGATATTGAAGATTGAAATTCTAAGCTTTGCGCGTTTAACATCCGGGCGTTTAGCATACCTCTAATTGGCTGTTGTTCTGTCTGCAGACATAAATAAAGTTCTATTTTTAGATTATGACGAAGATGGCGCTGAAGAAAATGCCGCATCACGAAGGAGAAAATGACGAAAATGACGCTATCACAGAAGTAACACTAATACCTTAACGTAAGACGGAATCATAACCCGTGGCCCAAAGTTATGCGGAAATCTTCCTTTGCCAGACGTCAGTAAATTATCACCCGATACTGGATAAGTTGAACATCTTATCATTTTATATTTTGCATGTGGCAAGTTTAACTTGCTGGTGGTTGTACAAGGGGATTGACATAAGTCTTGGGCCTGACAATGAAAGAGTCACACGAGGAAGATGAAACTTGGCACATTTAAAGTTCATCATATTTGCACTGAATGTATGAAGTACGCGTTTGTCTCTTCAAAGGGTTTTTCCGCTACGGTGCACGGCGCAATGTACCCTATTGACCGGATCTGCTGCTCCAAAGATTTGACAAAACAATGGAAAAGAAGGAGGCCAGAGCTGTGATAAAATGTCTGATGTTTCAGGGAAAAACACCTACAGAAATACACAGGGAGATGGAACCAGTGTTTCGTGATTCTTGTCTTTCATATACTTCGGTAAAATACTGGTGTCAACAGTTTAAGTGCGGCCGCTCAAATGTTGTTGATCTGCCAAGATCTGGTAGACCAGCCTCAGAGTGCAACGATGAAAATGCAACAAGAGTGAAGAAACTCATTGACCAGGATCGAAAAATGACAATTGTGGAGATAGGTAGTAGAGTAAAACTAAATGAAATAACAGTTTATAGAATTTTACACAACAGACTGAACATAAGAAAAGTGTGTGCACGCTGGGTTCCGCGACTGTTGACACGTGAACAGAACCAAACGAGGGTAAATTGCTGTCAACAGTTGCTCAAAAAGTGTCAGTCAAAAAACGTTTTAGAGACCATGGTGACAATAGATGAGACTTGGGTACACCATTATGACCCCAAATCCAAAATGCCAGCATGCAATGGAAAACCCGGGGCTCCCCAACACCTGTCAAGCCGAGGGCGCAGAAATCTGCAGGAAAAATGATGCTGACTGTTTTTTTGGGACTGCAAGGGTGTCTTTTTGAAAGATTATCTGCCTTGAGGCAACACAGTTAATGGACAGTACTATGCAGATCTTCTCACCAAACTAAGAAAGGTTGTGACCAGGAAACGAGGGATAACGCGCAATCAAAATCTTCCTTTTCTTCAAGACAACGCGCCCTCTCACAAAGCACGGCTTGTGCAGCTAGCAGCCAACGATTTTAATATTGAAATTTTTCCACACCCACCTTATTCTCCAGATTTGGCTCCATCAGACTTTTTTCTATTCCTAAATCTAAAAAAAACAGCTAAAAGAAATCCTTTTGACAGCGAGGAAGAAGTTATACTGGCATGTGATGACTGGTTTAGTTTGAAAAAATAGGGTGTTCTACTCCCAAGGTCTTTTCAAGGTCAAGCAGAGATGGCAGAAGTGTGTCAATTCAGACGGTGGCTATATTGAAAAGGAATAAACACTATACAAAATTTCAGCTCTCTGTGACATGTCCTTCATGGTCAGGCCTAAGACTTACGTCAATCACCTTGTACATGTCCATAATAGGCTGTCAACCTCAGCTCATGATAATGATAGTCATGAAATACTACTGCTAGCACTGGTAACTGGTTCATACCGGTTCTCTCACATTGAACCAAAAGCAAAGATAGCCCCAGGCTCCAAGTGGAGCAGGAAGTGGATGATGATGACAACATTTTGAACATATTTATTATATGAACATTTTAATATGTGTGGAAACTATTGAGGCATTTCCCTTCTCAGTGTCCCTGGTAAAATCTACTCTAGAATCCTAGAGCAGAGACTCCGACGCCTAGCTGAGCCACAATTGAATGAGGTCCAGTGCGGATTCCGAGCAAACCGAAGTACTCAAGACCTAAACTTCACACTCAGACATCTGAGTGAAAAGGCCCGTGAGTATAAGAGAGAGATGCATCTTTGTTTCATAGATCTGGAAAAGGCGTTTGACAGGGTCCCTGTCGTGTGGTGAGTCACTGGGGCAACTACTACAGTAGTTTTTGCCAGGAATAGTCTATGAGATATAGATATAAGGTCTCTCGAAATTGGCTCGTTAAGAAAGAATAAAGACCTATTCGAGATAGGGACAAGAAGACAGGAATGCGAATGCTTTCCACTAGAAAGTGTTTTCAAATTAATTATGGAAAGAGTTCTGTTTCCCCACGACCTTAGCTTCTGCCCTTAGATCCCGTAAAGAAAAAGCCCCCAACCTCATCTGAGTAGAGAAAGGTTCCTATAGGTGAATATGTAACACCGACAGCACGAGTGATACATTAACAAACTCTTGATAATGATCAACCGATCGTTGGGTTTATTAATGAAATATCCACACATATAGGGTTAGTAATGGTTAGAACGTGATGATGGTGAAAGACGATTCACACAAAACACACAGATGAGATATAAAAATTACAGTTAATTAAGTAATAGTTAATTAAGAATGAACTGATGTAAAGTGAAATGATGATGTGATATGATACGTGTTACCAAAATGGTGAGTACTCTACACAGTCCATGTGTCTCTAAATGCTTCTCCTAGATATGAGGATTCACATGTATGCATAAAATGTCCCAAGTTGTTATACGTTATGTCGAATGGGGTATCTCTAAGCTGAGGACGTTCTGATGAATACTGTTGTCGTACGGAGAACGCTGACGAGATATCTATGTATATTCCTTCACTGTTTGAGTATATCTCTGTAGTGTTGATCAACAGTTAATAGCTGTCATATGAACAAAAGGTCTGTTGTCTAATCTCCCGACGGTACTGGTCAGACTGGATATCTTCACGAAATGTTAGTGATATGTAGACTCATAATCTTGCGTATGTAGTCGTGATTCATATACTTTCGAGTCTGCTTCATAAAATGCGCTTAAGAGTGTGTTGCACGTGGTATAAATATGCGATTCCTCTTTTGAGCTCTTTTGCTTGACTTCAGATAATAATGATTTTTCGAGTGATTTGAATTTATGATGACTCTGTATTGAACTTGTGATAACGATGTATTGAACTTGTGAGCAAGCAGTATATGGTGACGAAAAATGCTGCGTCCACCTTATGACTTGTGGGTGAGACAATATTCCTTTTTAATTGAGGAATGAAAGATGTCCTATGGCGAATTCTGCTAGCCAAATGTCCGTTTTTGATAACTTATTTCTGGTTAGATGTCAGACACGTTGCGTGTAGACTCAGACTTCTGATGAACTGAAGACACACAAAAGTCTTCGTAAGTTTTTCACATTTAACATCACTGGTTGACTTGCATTTAAACTATTGCTCATTATTCATCTCTCTCTCTCTGAGTTCAATTCTAATGATGTTAAATATCTTGTGCATGAGAGTGTGTGCGCATGGGAGACTGTGATGATGATGAAGGTGACGTATGAACTATTAATTACCTCCTATCATCCTATCATCTTCTAGGAAAATCTTCTGATTTTATTAATCAGTTATGACAAGAATTATTTGAAACTTTATCTTTCGCACATTTTAGCCGTGAGATTAAAATAAACAAAAATAAGAAAATGTATTAATAAGTATAAGATCTACTAACCTTCTTTTCCCTTCGCAAAATCCTTTAAGAACACAATTAATCACAGAACTGAATTATCATCCACTCTGAATAAACACGTGTATTAGGCTATGCGTTTTTGGGTTTATTCTCTTCCTCACAAGGTAAAAACACTGGACTGCTTCACTCTAGTAGATTATGCGGTATTATATATTTCTGGAAGTCACCTGGCCAAGCTGGGCGTCCAATGTGGTAAACCAACGCTTGTCTGAACCGCGGCCGACTAAAGATAACACCATTACAGCATGAGACGTTTTCCCCTGGCCAATCTGGGCGTCCAATGTGGTGTCACAGAAATTACAGCATGCCCAGATGTGTTTTTACCAGATTTATCACGATGCAATGTGGGCTTCAAACGATAATGTCAGGCATGTGGACTCAATCAAAGGATTTTATTTCCCCCGATGAAAGAACAAATGTGGTTCTCTAGATACCGGTCGCGAGTAATCACAACGATGAAATAGCAAATGTGGATCGCAAATATGAGATGAAAGAGCAAATGTCGGAGAAAATACAATATGAACAATGTAGGAAAAGATGGGGCAAAAAGGCCTTTGCGCTCGTTTATCACAATAGCCCCTCCTCAAGTGTGATGTCAATCGTACTCAGGAGAGCTTAGCCTTCTTGCTCGGGATTCCTTAATCCTTTTCCTAATCTTCGTTTTTCTCTCCGGTTTCCACCCTTTCCTCTACTTGTCTGTGCTCTCCGTCCTGCCTCATAGGATGACGGCTTAAAAAATCCGCTCCTACGTTATGTTTTCCTTGGATATAGTCCACATGGAACGTGTAGGGTTGTAGAACAAGCGACCACCTCATCAGTCTAGCATTCAAATTCTTTGAATTGGCGAGGAAGGTCAGAGGTTGGTGATCACTCTGGATTGTAAATTTCCTTCCGTACAGGTATGCTTGAAATTTTTGTATTCCACAGACGAGGGACAAACATTCCTTTTCGATTGTGGAATAGTTTTGTTCTGCTCGGTTTAACTTCCGACTCGCATATGCGACCGGAAATAGATTTGGTGGGCTTCTGTCATATGGCTGTAGTAATGTAGCCCCGATTCCAATGTTACTGGCATCTGTGCGCAAGATGAATTTTCTAGTTAAATCCGGGAGCCGTAAAATCGGTTTCGTGGTGAGTTTCTCTTTTAAGAGTGCATATGCATGTTCACATTCTGCTGACCATGTCACTTTATCTGGGTTTCCTTTCTTGGTTAGCGATGTAAGCGGTGCACAGAGGCTATTAAAATTCTTTATATATCTCTGGTAGAATCCACAGAGGGATACAAATGACCTGACATCCCTTTTTGTGGACGGTCTCGGTGCATTTCTCAGCTTCTCAACGTTTTGAGTCTCGGGGAACATGGTCCCATGCGATATAGTATGTCCTAGGAACTCTAGCTGTTCACACCCAATTTGACATTTGGTTGGGCGGGCGGTTAGTCCCGCTTCTCTGAGTCTGTTAAACAGCAAGGATAGCGCTGATATATGTTCTTCAAACGATTCAGTAGCTACTAGGATATCATCCATATAATTGCTGATGGCGGGATGATTCAAAGGATCCAATAACTTTCGCATCATCCTTGTGAAGACACTAGGAGCATTGTTCAGTCCAAATGGCATCACATTAAACTCGAAGTGTCCATCTGGAGTACTGAAGGCTAACAGGTTCCTCACCTCAGCTTTTACCGGTATTTGATAGTACCCTTTACTGAGGTCGATCTTTGAAAAATAGCGAGCCCTGCTCAGCTTAGTAAATAGCTGGTTCTGGTCCGGTAACGGTTCTGGCTGGAACTGTGTTAACGCATTCAGCTGTCGGTAGTCGATGCACAGGCGGTGTTCTCCACTGGGTTTGCGTAACAGCACCACTCCCGCACTGTAAGGGGACTCCGACTTCGAAATTATGCCTTCCTTAAGTAAGTAATCAATTTCTTGCTTTAATGCCGTCGCCTTGGCATACGGAATCGGATAGGTTCTCATTCGGACGGGCGTAGGATCCGTGACTTCCATGTCAAACTCCATCAGGTTTGTCCGGCCCGGTTTGTCTGTCAGAGAGTCGGCGTGGTTTTCCATCAATCTCCTTACTTTTTCTTGCTGGGCTTCCGTTAAGGTGGAGCTTATTTTCACATCTAAATGTGATTCCTCCTGTATCACCGGGTACTCTACGGATGATAATGGCTCTTCTTCCATTTGCATAGCAATGGCCATAGTCATGAGGTGCGCTGGTTCGGCAGGGGCTCGCTCGTAAAACTTCTTAAGCAGATTTAAGTGATAAATTTTCTGCTTTCCGTTCACGGCGATTTTATAGTTGGTGCGAGAAATCTTTTCCACCACTTTGTAGGGTCCCCTCCAGCAAATCTGCAATTTTTTACTGCTACTTGGCAGAAGAAGTAGCACCTTCTCTCCTACTGCTAGTTCTCGGTCCTTCGCATTGCGATTGTAATATTTGGCATGTTTCCGCCTAGCCTCCCGTACTTTCGCTGTGGCTAATTCCCAGCCAGTCTTCAGGCGTTGTTTCAAGTCTGTGACGTACTGGAAGGCTGATGTGACAGTGTCGTCTGCCTTGGCATCTGTCCATGTTCTTAGTAATGCTTCTAATGGACCTTTAATAGGTCTTCCGAAGAGTAATGTGGCCGGAGGAACTCCAGTTGACGCATGCGGTACTTCCCTATAAGCAAATAATGCGGCAGGAAGATACTGATCCCAAGTTTCTGGCTTCTCCTGTGCCAACTTCCGAAGAATAGAGGTGAGCGTCCCGTTAAACCGCTCTACTTGCCCGTTACTTTGGGGGTGATAGGGCGAAGTATGGATATGCCTAGTCTTGAATATTCTAAGCACCTCCTCTGTCAACTTGCCTCTAAATTGTGACCCGTTGTCTGTGAGAATTTCATGCGGGAAGCCCAATCTAGTAAAGATATTCAGTAAAGCGTCAGCTACATGCACTGAGTCGCATGCTGGCATGGCTATGGCTTCGCCCCACATGGAACAGGTGTCCACTAAGGTAAGGATATGGGAGTTCCTCTTCTTAGTTCTCAGCAGAGGTCCAATTATATCCACGGCCACTCTTTCAAATGGGGTGCCCAAGATTGGCATCTCCCCAAGGGTCGCGGGTGCCGTCCAGTGTTTTGGTGCAACTTTCTGGCACTGAGGACAAGACTTGACGAAACGTTCAATGTCGCCGGTGATCCCTGGCCAATAATAGTGGCAGGCGATCCTTTGAGTCGTGGCGCTCATTCCCATGTGTCCACTAAATGGGATAGAGTGGCCCATCTCAAGCACCTGGTTCCTATAGGTTGCAGGAACTACTAATTGGTTGTGTTCCTGTCCTTCATTTCCAGCTCGGCGATACATCAATCCATTTTTCATAAAGAAGTCTCCCTTGGTAGGTGGGTTGTGTGTCCTAGGTAATTTTTTAAAACAGGGCGCCAGTGAGGAATCTTCCATTTGGGCCCTCTTCAATTCCTCGGGGAGGATATTGGTAGGAGGTTCCTGCTCTGCGTCTTTTCTTGACTGTCCTCTAGTCTGTACGGCCGCCATGACTAGTGGTTGAGTAGGTTCTCCAAGGAACACATATCTACATCCCAAGATTAAAGAGTAGATTGGTTCTTCCATGATAGCTGCACGAATCTCTCCTGTCACATAACGAGATTCCACTCTGATAAGTGCAATTGGCAGTGTCATGGGTGCAACATCCTTCGTCGGACCTTGGATGTCGACACTCTCTTCTGTTATCTGGTCAGGGGTGACAAGAGATGCCCTGACCACCGCATCGAAAGCAAGTCCTGTGTCATAAAGGCACTCCACAGATTGTCCGTTTACGAGGACTGATTCGATGACGGGAGGATGAGAAACGTTTCCGGTCCTCTGCTCCTTCCGGGGTGACGATTTTGTCTGCAGACAGGCAGCATGTTGGGGAGGAGGTCTGCGCTTGCACTCATTAGTGTTGTGATTGTTCAAGCGACAGTACTTGCACCATTTATCTCCCTGTCTCTGGTGTGGCGCAGCATTTTTCTTGTTTTGCTCTTTGTAGTTATCTTGTTTTGCGTGCTGTTTATGCGAGATGTGTGGTCCTTTGCTTTGTTGGTCTGGTTGGGAGCGAGCAGGTTGCTTTGGCGCCTGATCCGAAAACTTCTTTCTGGCTCCTTGAGACTCCATGAGAGCATTTTGGAATCGCTCTGCCAGTGTAAGAATATTTTCTAACCGGTCAGCGCCGTTTTCAGTGAGAAATCTACGCATTTCCACCGACATAGACTCTTTTAGTTGCTCTATCACAATCAGCTCTTTCAACCCGTCATAGTTCTCGGTAAAGTTTCCCAGTGTACACCACTTCACTAGGTAGTCTTCAATACGGGCTGCGAACTGTGAGAAAGTCTCTCCGGCCTCCTTCCTAGAACCTCGAAATTTTTTTCGGTAAGCCTCTGAATGAAGCTCGTACCTCACCAAGAGAGCTTTTTTCAATGCCTGATAGTCATCTTGCTCTCCGGCCGGAAGTTTATTAAAAACTTCGTAGGCGGCTCCTCTTAGGCCCTGGGAAAGTTTCAAGTTCCACTTCCGTTCTTCAAGTCCAAACCCTGTTGCAAAGCGTTCAAAGCGGTCTAAAAAGGCGTCCATGGTATCGTTCCTTTCTGAAAAAGGTTCCAGCGGAAAGTTCATGGCATTGGGTGGCGCAGGTTGCGAAGTAGGCACACCATCTGAGCGGGGTGAGTACCCTCCATCACAGTTGGAAGCCGCTGCACTTTTTGCCAGCTCTATTTGATTGGTCTGTCCCTGGATTTCCAGTTGCTTCATCTTAAGTGCATGCTCTGCTGCGGCTTTCTCTTTACGCTCCGCTGCTTCTGCTGCTTCTTTCCGCTCCGCTGCTTCTGCTGCTTCTTTCCGCTCCGCTGCTTCTGCTGCGGCTTTCTCTTTCCGCTCCGCTGCTTCTGCTGCGGCCTTCTCCATTGTAAGTTTCTGCATTTCCATCTCTCTTTCATGGAGTTTATCAGTTTCCTCACTCACAAATTTCATCAGATCTTTTCCACTTAACCCGTATTCACGCCCTGCCTCCATTAAACTAGTCCTAATTTTTGCGGCATCTGCCATGATATGCAGTATGGGTTCACGAAGGGAAAAATTGGCAGTGACCTCCAAGCAAATTGTTTAGACTCGCACAAGTAATTATCTCTTTAAAACCAGCTAGGTTTAAATTAGTAATCAAGTTCAAATAGTTCTTTAAAAAATCACTCACTCAGCATATTCTGAAAAATTATGTAACAGATTATCTCGAAGTTTTCTATGAAAAATTTGCTAAATATTTATGATAAAATTTTCCCAGCAGTTACAGAAAAAGATTTAAAAAATCAGTACCCTACAGTATCCTCTGTTCTCAAAAAGTGCTTACTCTGTCCGTTTGATACTCAATTTAAAAAGTATCACTCGTGCTTTAGAGATATAAATTATCCCCCTATGAAATAGACAAATTATAGTAAGAGTCAGTCTAGAAGGTAATCCCTCAAAATGCCAACAAATTTTGCAATTATCGCAACTGTATAGCAGGGATGAAAATGTGATTTATCACACTTCTAAGTCCGGGTTCACTAATCCCAAGACGAGTCCCCAATTGTCGTGTGGTGAGTCACTGGGGCAACTACTACAGTAGTTTTTGCCAGGAATAGTCTATGAGATATAGATATAAGGTCTCTAGAAATTGGCTCGTTAAGAAAGAATAAAGACCTATTCGAGATAGGGACAAGAAGACAGGAATGCGAATGCTTTCCACTAGACAGTGTTTTCTAATTAATTATGGAAAGAGTTCTGTTTCCCCACGACCTTAGCTTCTGCCCTTAGATCCCGTAAAGAAAAAGCCCCCAACCTCATCTGAGTAGAGAAAGGTTCCTATAGGTGAATATGTAACACCGACAGCACGAGTGATACATTAACAAACTCTTGATAATGATCAACCGATCGTTGGGTTTATTAATGAAATATCCACACATATAGGGTTAGTAATGGTTAGAACGTGATGATGGTGAAAGACGATTCACACAAAACACACAGATGAGATAATAAAATTACAGTTAATTAAGTAATAGTTAATTAAGAATGAACTGGTGTAAAGTGAAATGATGATGTGATATGATACGTGTTACCAAAATGGTGAGTACTCTACACAGTCCATGTGTCTCTAAATGCTTCTCCTAGATATGAGGATTCACATGTATGCATAAAATGTCCCAAGTTGTTATACGTTATGTCGAATGGGGTATCTCTAAGCTGAGGACGTTCTGATGAATACTGTTGTCGTACGGAGAACGCTGACGAGATATCTATGTATATTCCTTCACTGTTTGAGTATATCTCTGTAGTGTTGATCAACAGTTAATAGCTGTCATATGAACAAAAGGTCTGTTGTCTAATCTCCCGACGGTACTGGTCAGACTGGATATCTTCACGAAATGTTAGTGATATGTAGACTCATAATCTTGCGTATGTAGTCGTGATTCATATACTTTCGAGTCTGCTTCATAAAATGCGCTTAAGAGTGTGTTGCACGTGGTATAAATATGCGATTCCTCTTTTGAGCTCTTTTGCTTGACTTCAGATAATAATGATCTTTCGAGTGATTTGAATTTATGATGACTCTGTATTGAACTTGTGATAACGATGTATTGAACTTGTGAGCAAGCAGTATATGGTGACGAAAAATGCTGCGTCCACCTTATGACTTGTGGGTGAGACAATATTCCTTTTAAATTGAGGAATGAAAGATGTCCTATGGCGAATTCTGCTAGCCAAATGTCCGTTTTTGATAACTTATTTCTGGTTAGACGTCAGACACGTTGCGTGTAGACTCAGACTTCTGATGAACTGAAGACACACAAAAGTCTTTGTAAGTTTTTCACATTTAACATCACTAGTTGACTTGCATTTAAACTATTGCTCATTATTCATCTCTCTCTCTCTGAGTTCAATTCTAATGATGTTAAATATCTTGTGCATGAGAGTGTGTGCGCATGGGAGACTGTGATGATGATAAAGGTGACGTATGAACTATTAATTACCTCCTATCATCCTATCATCTTCTAGGAAAATCTTCTGATTTTATTAATCAGTTATGCCAAGAATTATTTGAAACTTTATCTTTCGCACATTTTAGCTGTGAGGTTAAAATAAACAAAAATAAGAAAATGTATTAATAAGTATAAGATCTACTAACCTTCTTTTCCCTTCGCAAAATCCTTTAAGAACACAATTAATCACAGAACTGAATTATCATCCACTCTGAATAAACACGTGTATTAGGCTATGCGTTTTTGGGTTTAATCTCTTCCTCACAAGGTAAAAAAACTGGACTGCTTCACTCTAGTAGATTATGCGGTATTATATATTTCTGGAAGTCACCTGGCCAAGCTGGGCGTCCAATGTGGTAAACCAACGCTTGTCTGAACCGCGGCCGACTAAAGATAACACCATTACAGCATGAGACGTTTTCCCCTGGCCAATCTGGGCGTCCAATGTGGTGTCACAGAAATTACAGCATGCCCAGATGTGTTTTTACCAGATTCATCACGATGCAATGTGGGCTTCAAACGATAATGTCAGGCATGTAGACTCAATCAAAGGATTTTATCTCTTACAGGACGACGAGCCAGTTATATTGGTCGATATTTCTAGCTTCTAAACACGGGAGGCCAGTAATCTTGGCTCATGGGTTTGAACTAAGTTTTTGTTTCGTTTCATCCCAGTTAGAAGTTTTCGATGACTGGGAAGCGGAAGTATAGCCATTTTTATTATTATTTCTAAAGCGGAAGAGTGATAGCGTCACTCTTTCTATTAAATTCAAAACGATTCCGATTGCATCCTCGTGTTTTTGTAACGAAATTTGGGTTACCTATTTTCGATACATATTTTCGAAGGCATCTAATTCATCTTCTCGAAAGCGACCTGCTCGTTTAAGTGCTCAGCAGGCCCTTAGTTTGCTAGAAAATTTCAGCGAAGATGAGGACATCTATAGCAGTAGTGATTTTAGTGCTAATTCGATGAATAATTCGTCTTTCAGTGATGTCGATTCAGAGAATGAAGGTAGGCCTATTATGTTAGAAAGAGTGGGCGTGGTTCTATCACCTAACTTTGATTCTTCAACATCAGACCCAGTAGGACCTAATTTAGTTTTACAAGAAGGGGAAAGACGAAAACCGGAGTGTGTCAGAAATATAGAACTAACAACGAATAGCTTTAGATTTCAACCTAAAGACGGAAGAGCAGTGGGTGTGTCCGCAAATTTAGGCCTAAATGAATCATCTACCCCGATCCAGTGTTTTGAAAGCCTTGTATCATCAGCTGTAAGGGAGAAAATTTTTTAAAAAGCATAAACTGCTTTGCAGAAATTGAAGTACAGAAGCATACATGGAAAGTAGTTAGACTATAAACTTGATGTGTGGTTTTTTTCCAAAATGGATATAGTTTACAGTGATTTCTATATTGGATGGTGGATTAGCTTCAATTGGTAAGTCTGATATGTTTGTTTTGTTTTTTGTTTAGTAAAATATTTTTCTGTCTCGTCTTTAACTACTTTATATTCATAAAAATTTTCACAATCTTCATTCATTTTCCTTTTTAAATATCTATAACATGACTATATTCAGTTAAAAACTTTGAAATAACTGAATCTTACATGGTAACACTATATGCAAAACCTGTGCCGCAGAAAATTTGTGACAAAAGAGTGTCTTTTCTTTTCTTGAAGTTAATTGAAAAGTAGTTAGAGTATAAACTTGAGCCATATGTATTTTATTTCCAAAATGAATGTAGTTTACAAATATTTGTATCTTGGATAACATAAATGATGCATTAGCTATCTTGAGTGGGTAATTCTGATATATATATTTTTTGGTCAAATTTATTTTCCAAGTCTCCAACTACTTTATACTCATAAAAATTTCTTTTAAATTATAAACTGAACATATTCAGAATCCTCATCCATTTTCCTTTTTAAATATATATATATATATAACATGACTATATTTGTCAAAAACTTTGAAATAACTGACACTTATATGGTAACAGTATATGAAAAAACCTGTGCCGCAGAAAATTTGTGACAAAAGAGTGTCTTTCCTTTTCTTGAAGCCAATTGAAAAGTAGTTAGAGTATAAACTTGAGCCATATGTATTTTATTTCCAAAATGAATGTAGTTTACAAATATTTGTATCTTGGATAACATAAATGATGCATTAGCTATCTTGAGTGGGTAATTCTGATATGTTTTTTTTTTTTTTTTTTCAAATTTATTTTCCAAGTCTCCAACTACTTTATACTCATAAAAATTTTTTTTAAATTATAAACTGAACATATTCAAAGTTCTCATCCATTTTCCTTTTTAAATATATATAACATGACTATATTTTTGTAAAAACTTTGAAATAACTGACACTTATATGGTAATAGTATATGAAAAACCTGTCCCGCAGAAAATTTGTGACAAAAGAGTGTCTTTCCTTTTCTTGAAGCCAATTGAAAAGTAGTTAGAGTATAAACTTGAGCCATATGTATTTTATTTCCAAAATGAATGTAGTTTACAAATATTTGTATCTTGGATAACATAAATGATGCATTAGCTATCTTGAGTGGGTAATTCTGATATATTTTTTTTTTTGTCAAATTTATTTTCCAAGTCTCCAACTACTTTATACTCATAAAATTTTTTTTTAAATTATAAACTGAACATATTCAGAATCCTCATCCATTCTCCTTTTTAAATATTTATAACAAGACTATATTTGTTAAAAACTTTGAAATAACTGACACTTATATGGTAATAGTATATGAAAAACCTGTGCCGCAGAAGATTTGTGACAAAAGAGTGTCTTTCCTTTTCTTGAAGCCAATTGAAAAGTAGTTAGAGTATAAACTTGAGCCATATGTATTTTATTTCCAAAATGAATGTAGTTTACAAATATTTGTATCTTGGATAACATAAATGATGCATTACCTATCTTGAGTGGGTAATTCTGATATGTTTTTTTTTTTTGTTTTTTTTTTTTGGTCAAATTTATTTTCCAAGTCTCCAACTACTTTATACTCATAAAACACTTACATGGTAACACTATATGAAAAATCTGAGTCGCAAAAAATTCCTTGCGTAAAACATGGGAAAACCCCTACGTCCTGAAAGAGTTATTTCCCCCGATGAAAGAACAAATGTGGTTCTCTAGATACCCATCGCGAGTAATCACAACGATGAAATAGCAAATGTGGATCGCAAATATGAGATGAAAGAGCAAATGTCGGAGAAAATACAATCTGAACAATGTAGGAAAAGATGGGGCAAAAAGGCCTTTGCGCTCGTTTATCACAGTCCCCTGGAGCAAACTTTGGGACTGTTTGGCAAGGAAGAATATTCCAGCACCACTGATTCATGCTATACAGAGCTTCTACAAGTCTTGCAGAAATTATGTGAGGACAGCAAACCATAAGTCGGAAGAGTTCAGGACCACCACTGGTGTAAGACAAGGTGATATCCTATCACCTTACCTCTTCATACTCCTTATGGACGATGTCATCAAGGCATGTAAGGAGAGAACAAGAAAGTATTCAGTAGGGTACTGGAAGATGAGACAGGTCTATATTTCGGAGCTGGCATTTGCTGATGATGTTGCCCTGATTGCTAAATCAGAGGCACATCTCCAATCCAACCTGCAAGTCTGGAAGGAAGAGCTGGAGAAGAGAGGGATGGTCATAAGCAGCTCTAAAACAAAATCCATGGTGATATCACGAGAAGAAAGAAAACATCAGATTAAGCTGGGAGAACAGGTCCTGGAGCAGGTCGACCACTTTAAATACCTCGGAGCTATTATAGACCGAAAGGGAGGCATCAAAGAAGAGTTGGCCACTCGAAAAGCAGCAGCTGGGAGACTTTTTCAGGCCATAAATCGAGGATTCCTCAGCAAGAGAGAGGTTGGTAAGAAAACGAAGATGGCTGTATACCGCTCCACCTATGTCCCAGTCTTGACATATGGATGCGAGTCATGGGCAATGACTACAACCCATAAAAGCCAGATCCAAACCTCAGAAATGAGGTATCTGAGGAAGGTGGTTGAAGTAACAAGAAGAGACATGGTACGCAACCAGACGATACGTCAAGGCCTTAAATCCTACCCCCTGCAGACCCAAGTAGAACAGTCCCAATTAAGATGGTTTGGCCATGTCTGCAGAATGGGAGAAGATCGGATACCACGACAAGCATGGGAAACAAAGAGCCAAGGATCCAGACCCCGAGGACGACCCAGAGTCCGCTGGGAGGACAACATTAGACAATCTTTGAAGGATCGAGGACTAGAATGGAACCAGGCCAGGAGGAAGACAGCCGATAGGATAGTCTGGCGCTCTCTCTTCCAAACCTCTATACCTCACGGTAGAAGGGGAACGACTAAGTAAGTAAGTATATTTAAATATACGTAAACCATGAAAAATGCGTTTCCGCTTCCAGTCACATTGTTTAGTCAAATTAACTGAGAATAACACGGATTTTTCATCCAATCCACTGGTTTATGTTTTATGATCAGGGAAGGTAAAATTACTGAAAAAGAAAGAAAAGGTGCTGTGGAATTAACAGCGGAAAGGCGCCTGACTAGTGTCAGGAAACTAATACTTAGCAGACACATTTGTTTGTTCTAAAGTGTGTGGTACAATTTGGAGATAAAAGTTTGTAGAACAAGTTATAGGTAACAGTGTGTGTTACCAGCTTGATATCAGTCTATGGATCAAGAGCTTGTGGTCTTCGCTAGATGCCTGTTTGTGACCAGTTATGATGATCCTTGCCTTATCGCTAGAAACGGTTACCACTGCAACTACGTCTGGGCGTGCCCTCAGCACAGAAGTCGATAATTGACGGAGCAGTCAGCAAACTAGTTTCAGCATCTAGCCATTAAGGTTATTTTAACCAGGCCATAGCAAAATATAATTATCACCATCACGTGAAACAACCCTCACCAGTTTTCGATGAGGAAAAACTATATAGTGTAAATTCATACACATCACTTATTTATTTACTCGTGTTAAACAATAATTGATTATTAAACTTGTTATATGTATTTACAAATTACTAGTCGATTTAATTATAGAGATAACTGCTTTCGTATGAATCAGTGTGACGAAGTTGGGTAATAAATTGTTGGGCACGGGGTGGAGCGACACCCCCACTCGTTATTTCTTCTTGACTGTTATTACCACTCGTATTTCTTTTCTCTAATTCCTCTTCTGTAGATGAAAGCTGGAGTACCTGCTGTCACTCTTACTAGGACAGGTTGCCTCCTCTTGTCTGTTAAGTTGGTCAGAGTAATCTTTGAAGCGTTTACAACTCTCGGTATTTGTCGTAGATCTTCGGATAGGAGTATTAAGACTTGGGTTGGTCTCTTCTGAATAGGTTGGAATGAGTGATAGTCCCGGTGAGAGTTAGAAAAAATGAAATAGATTCCACGAGTGGTGAGATGATAGACTGTGGTATAGAGGCTGTCGCTGAAAGCGAAAAGAATTCTTCTCTCTCTCACCTATCCTCTACGACGTTTTTTACAGAGTCCGACAGTCTAAACCACATATATATTACATATAATTCTATCTACTCACGGGCACGCACATACACGTGACGACAGTTAAACACACAGACTTGGAAAATCTATAACAATGATTATATATATATAATTGGGATCGAGCTGACCAACGCACTGATTTTGTTCAAGAGAGATATTTTAATTATTATCATAAAAAAAAAAATCTATCACAACACCAAAAATTTCATCAAGGAAAAACATATACAAATAGTCATAAAATTCAAGAAAAATGCTACAAGGATGATAGCCCGTTAGATCTTACTCTAGGTTTAGCCCACAGCCCCGTTAAGAGAACAGATGATGGCTCAAAGAGTTATAGATACATAGGGTTGAGTCTAAGAGGTTTCTTTCTTTCTCGTAAATATATGAACAGAGTTGGATAAATCTGATTTAACCTAAGAAAACAGAAACTCTAGCATTTTGTAACAAATTCAGCAGGTTAAAAAAAACAGTTAAGACAGCAAATGGGTGACAATAATACACCGGTAAAATAACACTCAGACCTGTGTACTCTTATTCATTCAGCCATGGCCTTTCTTGCACATATATACTCACAACTTTGCTCGTTGCCTCTGGGAACATAATAATACTAGGACCTTCACACAGACCCGAAAATGCAGTCCTTGACCAAGAAATCCCCAGTTCCAAAAGACGTGCTAAACTCTCAGGGAACGATTCCTTGGGTGTTCTAATTTTTCGAATGTCTGATTAAGTCACATAAAATTTGTCCAGGCACGAAAGTTAGCCGAGCACAATGTCATTAGCTTTGGATTCTAGAATTAAGGAATGTCAGATCGGTGTCTACTTCCAGGAAAGTACTATATTTGGTCACCAAAATACTAGTCACAATCTCTGTCGGAATGTTAAGGTTGTTCTTGTAATATTCACTCGCCGCCAGGCAGCATGTACATTTAAATTTGTGAAGCAATATGAACTGGCACAAAAGCCCAATATATATTTCTAGTCTTTAGAAACCGTTAGTGGGATTGCTATTACTGTCTCTCTCTGATGGCATATGCACTGTCAGACCCGTGTTACTTGAAACATAAAACCCCACGTGGTTAAAGATAGGAAATGTCTATGCTTCTCACAAATATGTCTCTCAGGCTACTAAACGCTGGCAAGTTGGGTACCACCGTTTCACTATATAAAAATGGAAAGAACACATATCAAATAATTTACATATATGTACTCAATATAACGTACATTTTAAATAGCAAGCCTACAGCTTGACTTATATTTAAAACTTCCCGTAAAGTAAGTTATATAAAAATCAATCATCAGGAATATCTTCGTATTCCGTCAATATTCACTGATGTCGCATCTAGCATTTATAAGTTAGTTATAAAAACAGTTTCGACTGAGTATTTAACAGTTAATTTAAACTTATTTCAGCTACTTGTTTAGTAAGCAAAAAATATAATTTATTTTGTATTTCCACTGCAGCTCGACGATTAAAGAAATAACAAACTATCCAAATATTCACTCTGCACACAGAACTAGTTTAAAATGAAATCGGCGATTTTAACACTAAATCACTTCACAAAACTAGATATCTATATTTACCTCAAACACAGCACTACAGGATATCGCACAATTAAGAATTTTACGCTTATATTTATGGAAGTCTAGAAGTTCGACAAATTGTCGCAACAAACTAAGAAACTTCGCTTATACAGCTCTACTCTTCGCGAACCACCTGTCTACTGCGAATATTGAGAAAGAATGAAAATAAAGTTTCAAACTAGGTTTAATATCTGAAACAGACAAAGGATGAACTATCTCCCCCGCCCCGATCTCTCCCCTTCTCATAACAGCTACGTTTTACTTAGAGGCGTGTCGTAACTGCCACCGGGCGATTACGCACCTGCGTTGACAAACTGACCGGGAAAAGCGCGTGTCAGTTGCAAATCTCAGACAACCGTCTACAACTGCGTCGTACAGATGCCGGGTTTGACACCTTAAGCTAGTGACAGGTGAAAAATGGTAGACCAAAAGTCTGCTCTATGTCCAGCGAAACGAATTTCTCACACCCCAGGCCCAGAAATCTGGTCGGGCCGCGCTCTGACCGGGAAACTGCAGACGTATGTCTGGCGAGAACCGTATATTCACAGCTATCTGCGCGACTGACATCTGATGCAATAAGGTTACTAGTCAGTATGAGAAAGAAAAACGATGATGGGAAAGAAATATATATTTCGCAACGAGTGATGCGAAAAATTACAGGAAAAACAAGTACGGAAAGATAATAAAATAAAAGGATGCGGGTGAGAGAATAGGAAGAAGATCTAGGTAATTTAATAATATAAAGACCTACGTGACAGGACGTCCCCCCTTTAAGATATGGAAGCACTCCATGTCTACGTTATGGAGTTAAATTTCCTATAACCGTAGCTTCGGGGTGTCTGTCTTCTTCCCTCTCATCTTCCCCCTCCATCTCTCCAATTCCTACTCAAGTTTCCTTCCTGTGGAATGTCTCCCATGCGCGCTTGAAAGAGCGTCGCCGCTTCTGACATTTTTGAAAGATTTCGTGTGATTGCGGTGGAATATCCCTGCCACTGTCATCATCTTCGTCAGCTTTGGCGATCGTCAGGAGATGGTCGGAGGTCGGCACTGGTCTTTCCAAGTATCTCTTTAACAGATTTAAATGGAAAACCTTCTCATTTCCTTGAATAGATATCTGGTAGTTAGCCTTAGAAATCTTTTTCAGGACGGTAAACGGCCCTTGCCATCCGATCTTCAGTTGGTTGTTCTCGGTAGGGAGTAACACCAAAACTTTCTCTCCTGCTTCCAGTTCTCTCTCTTTCGCGACTTTCCTGTATCGGTTAGCGTGCTTGGTGCGTGCTCGCTTAAAGTTAGTCGTTGCTAGGTCCCACCCTAGTTTCAACCTTTCCTTTAAAACCGACACATATTTACTGGCTGAGACAACTGTCTCATCCGCCTTCTCGTCTGTCAGAGACTGAAGTAAGGCTTCAAGCGGGCCCTTAATGGGTCTGCCGAATAAGAGTGTAGCTGGCGGACATTCTGTGGAAGTATGAGGAGATTCTCTGTAGCCAAATAATGCTGCAGGAATACAAAGATCCCAATCTTCAGGTTTCACTTGTGCCAGTTTACTTAGCATCATGTTGAGGTTTCCATTTGCACGCTCCACAAGCCCATTTCCGGCCGGAGTATATGGCTTAGTGTGGATGTGTTGGGTCCTCAAGATCTTCACGATCTCATCCATCAACAGGTTTCGGTATGGAGATCCGTTATCCGTCAACACTTGCTGAGGGAATCCCAACCGAGTGAAAATCTGCACGAGGGCTTCTGCGACATGCTTGGCATCTGCGCATGTTAGCGGGATAGCTTCTGCCCATAAAGTGCATGTATCGACTAAGGTCAGGATAAACCTGTTCCTTCTTTTAGTCCTTTCGAAAGGCCCTAAAATGTCGATCACAACCCGTTCGAATGGTGTACCCACTATTGGCATTTCACCCAAAGAGACTGGGGGTGCCCGTTGCTTGGGTGGCACACGTTGGCACTGGGCACAGGATTTGACATACCTGATAATATCAGTACTTACTCCTGGCCACCAATAATGAGTGGTTATCCGTTGGTTTGTGGCGTTCTGTCCCATGTGTCCGCTGAAGGGAAGAGAGTGCCCCATTTCTAGGATTTGGCTTCTGTACTGTTTCGGTACTAGGAGCTGGTTGTAACCTTGGTCAGGCTTGCCCGTTCTCCGATAAAGTACGCCATCCTCAGAAAAAATGTCCCCGTGCTGTTTGGGTTCCTTAGCCATGGGCAGTTTCCTAAAGCAGGGTGCCAAAGTAGGGTCCTTGTATTGCGCTTCTTTAAGTTCCATGGGTAACAAATTAGGCGCAGGCTCCCGTTCCTTCTTGGTTTGCCCTCTTGTAGTTACTGCTGCCACAATCGGCTCTTCCGGTTTCCCAATACACACGTATCCCCGCCAAGTATGACTGGGTAGATGGGATCATCCATAACAGCCGCTTTGATCACACCTCTGACAAAATCAGAGTGGATCTCCACCAATGCGATGGGAAGCGCTGTAGGTGCATCACTCTTACGAACTCCACAAAGTTGGACGGTCTCTGCTGTCTCTTGACCGGGTTTGACCAGGTTTCTGGCAACAATGCAATCATAAGAAAGCCCCGTGTCAAATAAGCAAGAAGTTTGAGAACCGTTCAAAGTAACAATACCTCGCGTTGAGGGTCTATCCCCAACAGGTTGGGAATCACTGTCAATAATTCCGCCTTGCGAGACTGTTAATAAGCATCCGATGCGTTTCGGCTCGGTGTGCTCGGTCTGATCATATGTCCCGTGCTCAGGGGTCCTCCCTTTGCCACCTTGTCCTTTCTGGCCACGCTGCCATGAAGGGCGGTCGGGTTGATCAGAGTGTTTAAGGTGGTTGGGGTACTTGTTCTTGTAGAACTTGGATTTTTCAGGAGGGGGGTTTTGAGGTCCAGTTTCTCGATGGTTATTCTGGTTAGAAGCCTGAGAAGATTGCTCTAGATTATTTTTTCGAAAATGCTCCTCTGTCGGTTTCCGCTTAGTGGCCGGTAGTTCAGCCAGCGCATTATGGTAACGCTCAGACTTCTCTAAGATGTCTTCGAGTTTTTCTGCACCCTGCTCAGCTAGAAATCTCCGGGTATCTGCAGACAATGTGTTCTTTATTTGTTCTGTTAAAACAAATTCCTCAAGACCTTCATAGGTAGAGGGGAGCTGCGAGAGCTCTAGGCACTTTGTCAGATATCCCTTCAAACGAGACGAGAACTGCTGAAAAGTTTCAGAATTCTCTTTCCGGCTGTTGCGAAACAGTTGCAAAAATTTGCGAGCGTTCATTTCAAAGCGCTCCAGTAACGCTTTCTTCAACACATCGTAGTCGTCTTGTTGGCTACTTTCCAACTTAGAATAAACATCATAAGCAGAACCTTTTAGGGCCTGGGAAAGTTTCATATTCCAACGCGACTTCTCTAACCCGTACAGAGTTGCCATTTTCTCAAATTTTTCTAACCATGTGTCAATCTTCTCATTTGGACAAGGGAAAGACTCAAGAGTGAAAGACATAGCGTTGAGTTGAAGAGATTGAGTGTTAGAAGGATCAGTTAAGGAAGAATGAGGAGAAGACTCTCCATTGCTGGAGGTAGAGGCAGCGCCACGACCTTGGAACTCTAGAGTTTTAAGAGCCAACTCATGCTGTCTCTCCTTCTCTCTTTCCTCTCTCTCCTCCCTCTCCTTTTCATGCTGTCTCTCCTCCCTCTCCTTCTCATGCTGTCTCTCCTTCTCTTTTTCTCTCTCCCTGCGAATTTCCATTTCTTCCTCAATCTTCTTCTGCTGTAATAGCCGATCTTCCGCTTCTTTTCTCCTAGCTTTTTCTTCTTTCCTCTCCGCGTCATATCTTTCCAGTTCGTCTCTGACAAAAGCTTTCGCTTCCTCTCCTTCCAGTCCCTCTTCTCTCGCTTCGTCCCTGAGGAGTTGTCTAAGCTTTGCCCTCTCGGCCATATTATGTCAGTGACTGAGACTAGTGGAGAAAGAAATTTAGAAACGGATACTCTGATTCCTACCAATTACGAGAAAAAAATGTACCAAAAATTCAAAAGATGATATCCTTAACCCTGGGATACCTCCTCCAAAGTAAAATCTAACTATCGCTGCTATTATCGGCAATAAAGCACTTAATGCAAAACACGACTACTCCACCTAAATGGTAGTTAAGATTACTTCTGAAAAATAAGTTGCTACAGTGGAAAAGCAAAATAATTATTGCAAAAATTTAAAGAGAAAAATAATCCCTTTATTTTTTAAATCCACTATACGTTTACCCCTGAAGACAGTTAGGGTGAGGGAGGCAATTAATCTGGACAAATAGTCCGAAACGCACTCCTTAACTTTAGTTCAAACACCTTCCTGCTTCAGAACCCTTGTGAATGTTATACACTCACAAAACTTTACCAGCGTTTAGTATTACAAAATCATTAATTTACATGTATTCCGACAAAATCAACCTGTAAACCAAATGTATAATGCTTCCTAATGCTGTGGAAAAAAACTTATCAGTTTGTGTGGTCAGCACGCTCGTAAACAGATCGTTAGTCTAGGGGATAAATTATTTAAAGATATAACAACTCACAAGACATCACACCCTTACTCTATTTCAGAATAAAGAATCTTAAGTTCAAAAATTCAGATAGACGAGACCACATTTGTCGTACTCGTCTTCCTATTCTAAGTTCAAAAATCCGTCGGGCGAGACCACATTTGTCGTATCGCCTTAGGATTTTGGGTTCAATTCCCGGTAACGAGCGACCATTTGTCGTAGATCTTCGGATAGGACTATTAAGACTTGGGTTGGTCCCTTCTGAATAGGTTGGAATGAGTGATAGTCCCGGTGAGAGTTAGAAAAAATGAAATAGATTCCACGAGTGGTGAGATGATAGACTGTGGTATAGAGGCTGTCGCTGAAAGCGAAAAGAATTCTTCTCTCTCTCTCACCTATCCTCTACGACGTTTTTTACAGAGTCCGAAGTCTAAACCACATATATATTGCATATAATTCTATCTACTCACGGGCACGCACATACACGTGACGACAGTTAAACACACAGACTTGGAAAATCTATAACAATGATTATATATATAATTGGGATCGAGCTGACCAACGCACTGATTTTGTTCAAGAGAGATATTTTAATTATTATCATCAACAAAAAAATCTCTCACAACACCAAAAATTTCATCAAGGAAAAACATATACAAATAGTCATAAAATTCAAGAAAAATGCTACAAGGATGATAGCCCGTTAGATCTTACTCTAGGTTTAGCCCACAGCCCCGTTAAGAGAACAGATGATGGCTCAAAGAGTTATAGATACATAGGGTTGAGTCTAAGAGGTTTCTTTCTTTCTCGTAAATATATGAACAGAGTTGGATAAATCTGATTTAACCTAAGAAAACAGAAACTCTAGCATTTTGTAACAAATTCAGCAGGTTAAAAAAACA
Source organism: Oreohelix idahoensis (assembly GCA_024509875.1). Classification (NCBI taxonomy): domain Eukaryota; kingdom Metazoa; phylum Mollusca; class Gastropoda; order Stylommatophora; family Oreohelicidae; genus Oreohelix; species Oreohelix idahoensis. The sequence goes on along the minus strand of JAMPIV010006302.1, from coordinate 35,858 downwards.
GTTAAGACAGCAAATGGGTGACAATAATACACCGGTAAAATAACACTCAGACCTGTGTACTCTTATTCATTCAGCCATGGCCTTTCTTGCACATATATACTCACAACTTTGCTCGTTGCCTCTGGGAACATAATAATTCTAGGACCTTCACACAGACCCGAAAATGCAGTCCTTGACCAAGAAATCCCCAGTTCTAAAAGACGTGCTAAACTCTCAGGGAACGATTCCTTGGGTGTTCTAATTTTTCGAATGTCTGATTAAGTGACATAAAATTTGTCCAGGCACGAAAGTTAGCCGAGCACAATGTCTTTAGCTTTGGATTCTAGATTTAAGGAATGTCAGATCGGTGTCTACTTCCAGGAAAGTACTATATTTGGTCACCAAAATACTAGTCACAATCTCTGTCGGAATGTTAAGGTTGTTCTTGTAATATTCACTCGCCGCCAGGCAGCATGTACATTTAAATTTGTGAAGCAATATGAACTGGCACAAAAGCCCAATATATATTTCTAGTCTTTAGACACCGTTAGTGGGATTGCTATTACTGTCTCTCTCTGATGGCATATGCACTGTCAGACCCGTGTTACTTGAAACATAAAACCCCACGTGGTTAAAGATAGGAAATGTCTATGCTTCTCACAAATATGTCTCTCAGGCTACTAAACGCTGGCAAGTTGGGTACTACCGTTTCACTATATAAAAATGGAAAGAACACATATCAAATAATTTACATATATGTACTCAATATAACGTACATTTTAAATAGCAAGCCTACAGCTTGACATATTTAAAACTTCCCGTAAAGTAAGTTATATAAAAATCAATCATCAGGAATATCTTCGTATTCCGTCAATATTCACTGATGTCGCATCTAGCATTTATAAGTTAGTTATAAAAACAGTTTCGACTGAGTATTTAACAGTTAATTTAAACTTATTTCAGCTACTTGTTTAGTAAGCTAAAAATATAATTTATTTTGTATTTCCACAGCAGCTCGACGATTAAAGAAATAACAAACTATCCAAATATTCACTCTGCACACAGAACTAGTTTAAAATGAAATCGGCGATTTTAACACTAAATCACTTCACAAAACTAGATATCTATATTTACCTCAAACACAGCACTACAGGATATCGCACAATTAAGAATTTTACGCTTATATTTATGGAAGTCTAGAAGTTCGACAAATTGTCGCAACAAACTAAGAAACTTCGCTTATACAGCTCTACTCTTCGCGAACCACCTGTCTACTGCGAATATTGAGAAAGAATGAAAATAAAGTTTCAAACTAGGTTTAATATCTGAAACAGACAAAGGATGAACTATCTCCCCCGCCCCGATCTCTCCCCTTCTCATAACAGCTACGTTTTACTTAGAGGCGTGTCGTAACTGCCACCGGGCGATTACGCACCTGCGTTGACAAACTGACCGGGAAAAGCGCGTGTCAGTTGCAAATCTCAGACAACCGTCTACAACTGCGTCGTACAGATGCCAGGTTTGACACCTTAAGCTAGTGACAGGTGAAAAAATGGTAGACCAAAAGTCTGCTCTATGTCCAGCGAAACGAATTTCTCACACCCCAGGCCCAGAAATCTGGTCGGGCCGCGCTCTGACCGGGAAACTGCAGACGTATGTCTGGCGAGAACCGTATATTCACAGCTATCTGTGCGACTGACATCTGATGCAATAAGGTTACTAGTCAGTATGAGAAAGAAAAACGATGATGGGAAAGAAATATATATTTCGCAACGAGTGATTCGAAAAATTACAGGAAAAACAAGTACGGAAAGATAATAAAATAAAAGGATGCGGGTGAGAGAATAGGAAGAAGATCTAGGTAATTTAATGATATAAAGACCTACGTGACAGTATTGTTTCTTTGAGACCAAGGAAGATTAGCCGCCTTCGCTGTCCACGAGCAAATCCTGTTACATTCACCCACTGCGCGGTGATTCTTCGAGTGCAGTTTGTCCGCGGGACCCAGTCTCAATGCTCCATGGAATGGCATCATATTATGCAGATACACGGGCGGTAAAAAGATATTGGAGACGGCTTTCGCTTTCCCATTTTTCAGGGACCACTGTTACGCCAGACTTACGGCAGGAAAAGTCGCTCGAAGCGTGCAGGAGTCCCTTGTTTTTGATGCGTTGGAAATTTGGGGTAACCATTTCAACATGTTACTCAAAATCCTCTTAAAGTTGCATTCCCAGGAAAACTTTCTGGTCAGATATTATGAGTTGTTGTCCTCTCCCCTATGCAGGTGTCCCACTAGCGCTTGAATATCTGCTACCTTAGGGGCAGTATATATATATATATATATATATATATATATATATATATATATATATATATATAATATTTATATATATATAGTGTTTTGGTCTGTCTCTCATTGCTTCAGTCCTAAAATTCATGTCATGAGAAGTTAGAAGACTTAACGTCAGCTTGCCTGCTATTATAGAGTGGGAGATTCTGACAGTCTTGGTAAGCAAGTTTAGTACTTGGTAGTTAGTGTAAATTTGTGCTTGGGATTTGTAAAAAGTGAGAGTAACCCTTCATATAGGGTTTTAGTAATGTGGTAAATTACAGCAATCATTCAACCCAAAATCTGAAGCTAAAGCCAGTTTTTTTTTGAGATGGGAATTATGATTGTTATAAGAGCCAAATGGTTGTGTGACTTGATGTCTGATATAGTTCATTGAAAGGAATACTAACCTTCCTCTATATATATGGATAACTATGTAATTGAGTCTTTAACACACAAAATGTTAACCTAAGCAATCGAAATATTTTGGCCTCAAGCCCGGATTTGTGTAAATATAAATTTTTATCAACATGTAACTTGAATTTAATTAAGCACTTGTACATTAGTTGATTATTTTAACTTCATTTATAATGCTATCCGAGAGCAGACTGCTGTTGTCGACCTTTGCTGTATGTAATTATTAACTGTGTCGAACGCCAGTACTACTAGTTTAGACTGGTCGGCGAATGGGGTGTCTGCCGGCGAGTTAGCCCACCTGACTGATATTAAGGCCACATCTCGCTAAGAAAAGGGGGGGGGAGGGCAGCGTTGTATACATGACTAAAACCCATCCCAGCGTTAGTGGTGGGAAACCGGTCTTCGTATTATTACGCAAAAGCTACAATAAGCTGGCTCTGCACTTATTGTTTGATGTCTGCTGATCGGACGGTGAGCAGGAGACAGTAAGAAGAAACGGCTAACCACCAGGTCAAAACTGACCGCTGAAAGGAAGAGTTGGGATAGTTGTATGTTTATTAGTACCTATTTCGACACTGTTTATCTGTTGGGCCGTGTTGTAATGTTTAAGATTTAATTTAGCGAGTTGATCATAGGGTTTGATTATGCTTTCGTTAGAGAAAACCCCTGTCATCTCCAGTAGACCACTGAGCCTCAGCCTGACTTTGCCTTCATATAACGGCCGGAAAAGTCATCAACACATGTACAGCTATGTTGCACACCAACTATAGTAGTGCCTATTGTCATCACCCTTTTACGGGCCCACTGGTGATTGCCCATGCTTGGAAAACATAAATAATTCGTCCACCACCAAGTAATAGGAGCGCCAGCCCAATTGGCGCCAGTTTTTTTTTTTTATTAACCTACGTCGTCCTCTAATAATTAGTGCTGCTAAATTAGTAGTGGGCCAATACAGAACGTGGATTTTTTTCTCCGCATCTATTGTATCGTGAGTGTTTCCATCGCACCTCTCGAGTACCATGATTTACAGCCGGGTCTATTTATTACACGGGTTAGTCCGCCATTTCCCTGTAGAAGAGAGGGTTAGCATATCTCCAACGGCTAACAGTGATCCCACTGAAGCATCAACGCACGCGTGCCAACAAAGAAGGACTCGGGGAGAGTGCACTCAAATTTATAGAGGAGGAGGGTATATTTTAAGAACACGGTGGACCGCAGCAGTTAGTGACATTTATTAGCAGTGTCACTGAACGGGACAAGACAGCGGGATTAGTTTGTGCAGGCAGGACTCTCTATTTCATGATTTCCAGCAAAGGATTATTAGTTTAATACTCACGCTATAATTGTCGGAGTGAGGAGCCTTCTTGGGTTTTTTTCTGAGTTGTCCAAATATTTGAAACTAACCTCTTTTCTTGTGTCTCGTTTGTTGATACCTGCATCGTATTGAGGTTTTCTTTGATGTGGTGATAGATTTCATGCTTATTTTACCATCTTTTTTTTACTGCTGTTAATAAAATATATATACTTACTTAACGGATCTAATTTCCCTTCCTATCTGTACCTGTACTCGTTAACTTGAACACGCACTAGTGTATGTGGATACACTGTAGGGTAATAAACCTTATCTCCTAGCAGAGCAAGAGGCTGGGTGACAGTAGTTGAACAAAAGGTCACTGAGTGGCGAGCGGAGAGTCAGTATAGGTTCTCGCCCTCGATAACTATAAGTAACACTATCCACCATCAACACCATTTCTCTTCTATCATCTCAGACATCACTCAGACCTTTGTCTTATATCTGAGATAACCCGGACTTGGACTTCGTCTCAGGCAGACTCTTACTTAACTCACTCGTGACAATCAGTTATCTTATATATATATATATATATATATATATATATATATATATATATATATATATATATATATATATATACTGTTCAAAAAAAGAAACGCATAGCTATCCGAGGGAGTGTTTTTATGAGCTTGTAAGTAAAATTTGGTGCTAGGGTATATAAAAACCAGCCTCAAATGTTCTTTACAGTGTCACATGCACGTGTTGACCTGAATTGCGTTCGTTTTTGTAATCGTTACAACGCAGTGGTCAATAGTGTATATGACGCAATTTTTGACCACAGCTCATGTTGCTCGCACGTGAAAGCAACAACATTTGGGGTGAACACTATTCACTGACTACGCAACTGAAACCCTATAAAAGGATAACGCTACACACACAAAATTCTGTTAATTTTCAAGCAGACATTTATGCCGTCTCTATCGATAAATTTAAGGAACATTGCTATTGGCCGTTTGCACGCAGGCGAAAGTCAAAGTCAGGTTGCCAGGCATCTAAACGTGCATCAGAGTACCATTAGTCGACTTTCGCACCGGGTTCCACGCATCCATGCCCAGAAGATGCCAGTCATCGATCGATGCATGTGGAGGCCACACACCATACTAACGGAAAAGCCCGTACGCCAAAAACTCTCGTGACTCAGATGCAAAACAACTGTCAATTCATTGGTTGAACCCTGAGGTATTCTTTTGTGCAATTTGAACAATTAACTCATTAAATTAAAAAAGTTGTTGAATGTCAAAATTATGGCTATGTGTGCTTTCAGTAGCTATACGTTTCTTTTTTTTGAACAGTATAATTCGAATGGCGCAAACTCCGTATTTTCGTTGGGAATTTCTCTATAGGCGAAGAGAATAGCGGGTAATATTCTATCCCAATCTTGTGGATACTTAGTCGTAACCTTTCCCAACATTTGTTTTAAACTTCAGTTAATCTTTCTATACTGTCCAAAAAAAAAAGAAACGCATAGCTACTGAAGGCACACACATAGCCATAACTTTGACATTCAATAACTTTTTTAATTTAATGAGTTAATTGTTCAAATTGCACAAAAGAATACCTTAGGGTTCAACCAATGAATTGACAGTTGTTTTGCATCTGAGTCACGAGAGTTTTTGGCGTACGGGCTTTCCCGTTAGTATGGTGTGTGGCCTCCACTTGCATCGATCAGTGACTGGCATCTTCTGGGCATGGATGCGTGGAACCGGTGCCAAAGTCGACTGATGGTACTCTGATGCACGTTTAGATGCCTGGCAACCTGACTTTGACTTTCGCCTGCGTGCAAACGGCCAATAGCAATGTTCCTTAAATTTATCGATAGAGACGGCATAAATGTCTGCTTGAAAATTAACAGAATTTTTTGTGTGTAGCGTTATCCTTTTATAGGGTTTCAGTTGCGTAGTCAGTGAATAGTGTTCACCCCAAATGTTGTTGCTTTCACGTGCGCGCAACATGAGCTGTGGTCAAAAATTGCATCATATACACTATTGACCACTGCGTTGTAACGATTTCAAAAACGAACGCAATTCAGGTCAACACGTGCATGTGACACTGTAAAGAACATTTGAGGCTGGTTTTTATATACCCTAGCACCAAATTTTACTTATAAACTCATAAAAACGCGCCCTCGGATAGCTATGCGTTTCTTTTTTTGAACAGTATATATATATATATATATATATATATATATATATATATATATATATATATATATATATATATATATATATATATATATACACACACATGTCGTGGTTGAGTTAAGCTTTTAGAGTATTTGTCGAGACAGACATTTTTTGTGAAATCAACAATGAGAGTGAACTGACAGTATTATAGACAACACGCAGATAATTGTGTAAAATAGGGTGATCTTGAGACGAACTTCAAAGAGGATTCATTAATGCTTTCTCTTTTTCTAAGCCCTTTATATAGTCTTAAGAACCACCCGCTCTCTCTCTCTCCTTTCTCTGGTCCGAAAGAGACAATAGTAAGAGCTGCAATATTACGTATGGATGAAGGTTCGTGAACAGGTCGTTAATAAATGAGTAAAATGTATTAAAGGTTCTTGAAGGAAGAAAATATATGAAATAAGTATATCAGCACGACAACATAAGAAAGGCATCAATATTCACATCGAGTTAACAAATATCCAATTAAACACCAACGAATAAACAATCCACCAACACAAAAACTCTCCTGTAGAACTCCGAGAAATAAATAAACAGAGTTTCCAATCCTTCCGATTCTGTAGAACCAAATCCAATAACAGTTAGTGTCTTTAGATGTATATCCTCCTACAGATGATGAATTACACTATAAATCCACTGTAGGCGCTATCCATGCGCTGTTGTTCACACACTAACAACAAGATACTCTGTAGGTTACTCTGTTTATATTCGGCTGACCTCTAGTACGTGCTGTGGGTTTTGAGTGACCAGAATCACACACAAGACGAGGTCAGTTTAGGACAAACGGCCACTGCGCTATTATCCAGCGTGTGAAATAGGCCTGTGCACTTGATGTTTAAATCCGGTTTGGCTGGTTTGAACTTTTTTTGTGACTGAACACTCGGTATAAGCACACAGTTTGGGGCTTTCAATTCTGCTGAAGACACTGTGCTGATCGTTATGTTGGAAGCCACTATGGTTTGACTTGTGATCAAAAGGCGAGTAGGAAATCATTTCTGCCAAATACGATTTCAGATTTTATATTGCTCGTTATACATTGCGTTAGCTCATTTCTCATTAGAGGGATGGGCGTCGAAAAAGGTTGTACTTCAGGTATAGGTGACAACTTGTGGTGCTAATTGCTGTCAGGAACCGTGAGATCGAGGAGAATGTTACGTTCTTCGCCTGATTGGAATCATGTGGTAGCATTGGGGTACCCTGGAACTGAAAACAAAAACCTTTACATCAAGCAAACAATAAAATTACAATAATGTTATAATAAACAGATATGCCCCACTATAGGATTTACAATTATTGTTATCATTGCTAGGAAAGTCTCGGGCTGTCTTTATCCATATTAGTCGCCCTCCTGTTACTTTCACTCTATCAATTATCAGCATGCGCTCGCATATGCTTATATATCTTGTACATACATGTACCTGTCAGCAAATACCTTGACCGCAAAATCTACTCCAAGTCCTCTTCCAATTCAAAACTAAGGATATCTAACACTGTAGTTCCAGCAGAGTGGATATGCGATTCATCTTACAACATTAAGTGAAATTACAGGAAATACAAGCATTAGACATTACATAATAAATGGTATGCGCCCCTTGGGGTCGAACAGAACAAAAAAGGGAAAAGTAATAACCTCCCAAAAATGAAAAACATGCAATGTTATTGCTATAATAATACGTAATGAGTTAAACATAAGATATAATTATATCTCTAGCTGGTGGCTGATTTCTAGATTGCCGTAAAAAGTTCTAAATTGGTGTCTAACTACACAAGTAGGCATATAATAATCCCACACTCAACTACTAGAAGTTTCTCTCAGAAAGTAATAAGTGACTACCTCTTATAATTCAAGTGTTATAGCGCACGCACATAACTATTCAGGTTTAAGTGAATAACTTACCCCACTGACATTTCTTTAAAGTAATAGTAGCTTTTTAACTTACTCTTTAACACTGAGCGGACTATGAGGTTCTTCGCCTAGTAAGTATCTGTTAGCATACGTTTACCATTAACCCATTGTAAACAATAACACCGGGAGACACCTAACAGCTTAAGCACCAACAGCTTAACTTAGGCGGTGACGGCGCTGCATTATCACATAACTAATTACCGAGGAGAAATCACCCACAATAATTCAAGTCACACTACTATCAGTTATATATATATATATATATATATATATATATATATATATATATATATATATATATATATATATATATATATATATATATATATATATATATATGTATGTATATATATATATATATATATATATATATATATATATATATATATATATATATATATATATATATACGAGGGAAGGTCAAAAAGTAATGCCTCTTATTTTTATGTATGTAAATACTGCATCGGTGTGCAATTTGTAAATTTAGCAGGATTCCTCAAACACTCTTCTGCACTGTATAGCATTACCAACCTGTTTCAGTAACAGGTGGCACCACTGTAACAGTTTAAAAATGGCTGCCAAAGACGTTCGGCTTAATTAATGTTATGTCATAGAATTCCTCAATGCTGAAGGCGAGACCCCAATTCGCATCCATGAACGTTTGAAGAATGTTTATGGAGATTCAGCAGTGGATGTTGGGTACATCGTTGTGACGAAGCTGAAGTAGGTCAATCTTCAATGTCTGACGCAAAGTGGACTGGCCGTCTGTCTACCGCAGTGACTCCACACAACATTCATTGAGTTGATGGCATCATTCGTGGTGACCGTCGGGTAACACTGGATGAACTGTCTTCCATGTTGTCCATTAGTAAATGCAGTGTCCAGAACATCATTAAAGACCTGGGTTAGTCAAAAGTTTGTGCACGGTGGGTACCCAGAATGTGACTGTTGCACGATAATGCCATGCCACACACCCTAAACGCACCATTGATGCGATTGCAGAATTTGGCTGGACATTATTACCACATCCCCCTTACAGTCCCGATCTTGCACCTTCTGACTTCCATCTGTTTGGACCACTGAAAGAAGATCTTCGCGGACATCACTTTGAGGACACTGAGACCCTTAAACGCGCTGTACGCCAGTGGTTTAGGAAAAAGGACATATTTTTACCGTGCGGGGATACATGCCCTTGTGAGAAGATAGACAGAAACTGTAACAAATAACGGAGACTACATTGAGAAATACATTTTTGAAGTTCCCACGTCTTTACAAATACAAGACCACGCCGTCCACATGTTGTCACAACAGGCAGCAAGGCTGAGGCCGTCGAAAGTACTAGCCGTCTCATAATCAACTAAACATTGTTACAAAAACAGCTGCTGTAAACATACATGACATGTTTCACTTCGGGCCTTAGTTTATTTTAAGAAAGTATCTGCCCTGGTTCTGTAGCATGTGAGTATGTTAGAGTAAAGAAAACAATAAAAACAAAAATAAAACAACTCTATCAGTCTTGTCTTCTAGAGATAACTATATATGTGACATTTTCTCTTCACTTAAACTGCTTGGATTGTGTATGGGGGCGGCGGGTGGGGTCAGAATAGCACGTTTACTTACTTACTTAGTCGTTCCCCTTCTACCGTGAGGTATAGAGGTTTGGAAGAGAGAGAGAGCGCCAGACTATCCTATCGGCTGTCTTCCTCCTGGATTGGTTCCATTCTAGTCCTTGGTCCTTCAAAGATTGTCTAATGTTGTCCTCCCAGCGGACTCTGGGTCATCCTCGGGGTCTGGATCCCTGGCTCTTTGTTTCCAATGCTTGTAGTGGTAGCCGATCTCCTCCCTTTCTGCAGACATGGCCAAACCATCTTAATAATTGGGACTGTTCTACTTGGGTCTGCAGGGGTGGGATTTTAGGCTTTGACGTATCGTCTGGTTGCGGACCATGTCTCTTCTTGTTACTTCAACCACCTTCCTCAGACACCTCATTTCTGAGGTTTGGATCTGGCTTTTGAGGGTTGTGGTCATTGCTCATGAGTCGCATCCATATGTCAAGACTGGGACATAGGTGGAGCGGTATTCAGCTATCTTCGTTTTCTTACCAACCTCTATCTTGCTAAGGAATCCTAGATTTATGGAATGAAAAAGTCTCCCAGCTGATGCTTTTCGAGTGGCCAACTCTTCTTTGATGCCTCCCTTTCGGTCTATAATATCTCCAAGGTCTTTAAAGTGGTCGACTTGCTCAAGACCTGTTCTCCCAGCTTAATCTGATGTACTCTTCTACTCGTGATATCGCCATGCATTTTGTTTTAGAGCTGCTTATGACCATCCCTCTCCAGCTCTTTCTTCCAGACTTGCAGGTTGGATTGAAGATGGGCCTCTGATTTAGCAATCAGGACAACTCCATCAGCAAATGCCAGCTCTGAAATACAGACCTGTCTCACCTTCCAGTACCCCACTGAATACTTTCTTGTTCTCTCCTTACATGCCTTGATGATATCGTCCACGAGGAGTATGAAAAGATAAGGTGACAGGATACCACCTTGCCTTAAACCAGTGGTGGTCCTGAACTCTTCAGACTTATAGTTTGCTGTCCTCACATAATTTCTGCAAGACTTGTAGAAGCTCTGTATAGCATGAATCAGAGGTTCTGGAATGTTCTTCCTTGCCAAACAGTACCAAAGTTTGCTCCAAGAGACCCTGATAACGCCTTTTCAAAATCTATGAAACAAAGATGGATTTCATTTTTATACTCAAGGGCCTTTTCACTCAGCTGTCTGAGTGTGAAGATTAGGTCTTGAGTACTTCGGTTTGTACGGAATCCGCACTTGACTTCATCCAATTGTGGCTCAGCTAGGTGTCGGAGTCTCTGCTCTAAGATTCTAGAGTAGATTTCACCAGGGACACTGAGAAGGGATATGCGTCTGTGGTTTCCACATTGTCGAGTGTCATCCTTGTTGAAAATCGGTGTTATGATGGCAATTACCCAATCCTTTGGTATGGCCTTGTTGCATCACGCTGCCTGTAGGACCTTAAGAGTAATAGGTCGCCTGATGCTCCCTTGTACTTAACCATTTCTGGTGTTATACCATCATGCCCTGTTGCTTTGCCCATCTTGATTTTCTCCAGCGTTCAGTTCTTCTATCTTTATGTCATCTTCACCACCATTGGTTTTCTCTTCTGTGCTAGTGGTTATCATTTCTGATGCTTGACCTTGCTCATCATCAAGGAGTTCTGAGAAATAATATTTCCATCTATCCATTACTTCCTTTGGGACAGTAAGCAATTTGCTTAGCTTGTCGTTTATAAATTTTAGAGGGCATTGTTTTTCCTTCCTCATGTTCTTTAGGGTCTTGTAGATCAATTTCTGGTTTTCTTGCTCATCTTTTTATACCTTTTCTCCAAATTCTTTCCATAAGAGCAGCAGAGTTACAGCACAGCTTTCTCCATACAGTTAAGAGAATCTTCTTTTTCTTCCTCGTTCGTCCTGAAAAGGACGTTGGTTGCGTTGTGTCGGTTTACACCGGAGCTGCGATATCTGCGCCTTTCGGCCGACACATCCGACTTCAGCACGGCATTTTTGGGACCGTGTTTGCCTTCCCTCTTCGATCCCTACTCTCTCAGCCAGACTGCAGTGATGCAGCCTGTTTCCAGGACCACCACTTGGAGGTGGAGTAGGGTCTTAGTCAGCTGGTTCGCTGACACTGACGCAAGCATTCACGCTATGGGTCGCTGACTGCATTCTCTGTTGCTGCGTCTTTGGGTTTCTATGTTTGAGAGCCATACACTGTGACAATATGTCAAATGAAGATTATTTTTGTGTTCTACTCAATGTCTTTTAATAATGTTTTGTGGATTGAGATGATGACTTTTGGACATTATTGGGCTCACAAGGGCACTTATCATTTTCGTCCATCAGAGCGTTAGTTTAGGCAGCACAAGGTGCCGGTCAAAAATATACAATAGCCGTACATTTAGCAATGCATTAAAGCGAAACTCGTATTATATGTAGTTAATACGCTGTATTTGAACAATGTGTATGTTTTTTTATCGCTTTACAAATATAAATATTAAAACGAAAGAGAAACAAAAGAAACCTTGCAAAGTGAAAAAGAGTGCGTTTTTTCTTAATTTACAATAAGTATTTTGAAATATTTTAAAAAATAGTGCTTTAAATAGTACGATTATTATTCTCAAACATATTACTTCCCTTGGTAATAAAAATTTCATACCTGAGAATTATAGCATAACATTATTTTAACATTTTAGTATTGAGGGAAAAAGTGATGGGATGCTGTATGGAAATATGATAAGAGTTCACAACGTCAGTGGCTGGTTGTGTAGTGAATAAAGAAAGTTAGTTTAAAGCTATTTAGCTTACAAGATTTTTGTATATGAGTCGTAAGAAAGTACTAAACATTTGTGATTCCTGTCATCATTGTATTTACCGCTTCTGCGTATCTTTTGCCGATAGTGTCATATCAGGGCTTGAAGTGTTGTTATTCTATTTTCTGCTTTTAATTTTGTCGGTTTTTGTATTTTCCTTGCTTTGCTATTGCTCATCGCCTGTGTTGTGAAATTCAATATATATTATTATATACACATTACGTGTTGTGTGGTGTTTATAGTATATCTCTTTAACCTGTCTATATTTCTTGTCCTTGTCGTTTATTTATAACTGTGGCTGACGAAGGGTCAAACCCGGAACGTGCTATGTTTCTTGTGTACCGTTAATTTGTAAAACTGATCTAATACCTTTTTATTTGTTTATTTATATTTAAACATCACTCAACTACATTGTTCTTAACTCATTCCACCCTGTTGCGACTAAATGCGACATTCCCCATTCCGCCCTGATGCAACATAAAGCGACATAAAGCCACCGTCCCTTTTTGTAAGCGTCTAGCAACTGAACTCTCGTATCAAGCGATATCCGGCGAGAACAGGAAAAAACAGGAGAGTTTCACTTTCGATTCTTTAAAAAAACAGATGTTTTTATGTGGTTTCGTTCGGATTATATAGACGTTTGAAGTCAGACCAGTGTGTGCGGTGTGTTGAGGCCTTTTTTATCAACAATCCACCGCAGAATGGCCTTTCAATTTATTGCGTCATTGATTGATAATGACGATCCCGACAATAACAACCAAGAGGACGAGTCAGATGTTGACTTAGATTTACGAGGCAGTGGATTTATTTGATAACAATTAACAGTGAAACTAGTGACAGCCAGGGCCGGCTCTACCGACGGCGCAACACGTGCATTTGCACGGGGCGGCAAGCTTTGGGGGGCGGCAAAAAATCTTTTTACTTATTTTTACAATCCCGCCAAAATATTCCGCCTGGGAGCATCGCTGATGTAATGGTTACCACACTGCGCTAGCGATCAGGTGTTCAAGCCCGGGCTCAGGCATTTGTAAGAGTGTCATCCACCGGGATTTTGACTGAATAACCTGAACGGCCTGAAATGATGAATCATTTCAAAATTTTCTTGTTGATGCTACAACATTAGCTGAGAAAGTTGAAGCTGATCCTGATTTGATACCAACGTTTGAATGTACTAGAGTGCGTCGGCAGAAAAAGGAACACAACTATGAAGCAAGAGATGAACCTATTTTAAATCTTCTTCTTCTTCGTCTTCTTTGGTCCATAACCACCAACCGTCAAAGCAGTCAGCGGCCATCACGCCTGGTGGCGTCTTGTAGGGCAGCAACAAATTGATTCCACTTTGCTCAGTCGGCGGCCATCCTTCGTACAGTGCCCCAACTGTGGTTCATTCTTTGCATCTCAGCTTCCACAGTTCTCCGCCAAGTTGTTTTTGGTCGGCCTCTCTTTCGCTTTCCCTCGGGGGTCCATAGCATAGCTGTTCTTGTGATGGTATCAGGGTCTCTTCTGAGGACGTGGCCAACCCAACTCCAACGTCTGCCAGCTATGATGGTGTGCATGTCCTCCTGGTTACTCCGAATAAGTAGTTCTTGGTTATTTTAGATCCCAAAACTAAATTCAAAATTGAATTTTTCTTTTTTATTATTGATGTTGCAACTAATTCTATTGAAGAAAGGTTCGAGCAATTGGAACATCACAGTTCACATTTTTCCTTTTTATATAACATCCCTAAATTGAAATCTGAGACGACAAATGAGCTCTAAAACAAATGTAGAAACCTAGAAAGCATTTTAACACATCAAGAAAATAGAGATATTGATGCCATTGAGCTATGTGATGAACTGAAAGTAGTATCCAAATTAGTACCAAAAAATACTCCACCAATTGAAGTTCTTCGTTACATTATTGAAAATAACATTGCTCCTAATGTCGCTATAGCCTTAAGAATATTACTAACTTTGCCGGTAACGGCAGCAAGTGGTGAGCGTAGTTTTTCAAAACTGAAGCTTATTAAAACTTATTTACGCTCAACAATGGCCGAAACTAGATTGGAAGGACTTGCCATGAATTCAATTGAACATGAAATCGGTCAAAAATTAGACTACGCAGACCTTATTTCTGCTTTTGCAAATATGAAAGCAAGAAAGGTGTCTTTTAAGCAGTATATACTTCAAACAATATAAATTCAAATAATGTGAAAATAGTGCTAAAAACTATAACATGTACATACTATAGTTAAGTGTTTGTGACTCAGCAGTTCATCGTTCCACATGAGAAGAGCATGCCCTATACGTAAGTAATGTAACTACATTTATTTCATATAATTGTCTCTAATAAAGTCAATCTTTTATTTTATGACTATATAGTATTTTCATCAATTTATCAATACATTATTATTAATGGTACTATTTTAAATTAGGCTTATGGTCTTGAAATTAATGTTGAAGCATAATGGTTTCAAAAATTTCAAACGTTTATTTGAGGTTGGGCTTGGGCGGCAAGGTATGGTATTGCACGGGGCGGCAAAATTCCTAGGGCCGGCCCTGGTGACAGCATTGGTGAAACAGAAGCAGACCTGGAGTGGTCTAACATGCTGAACAGTCAAGGACAAAATGGGTGCATTAACTGAAACACAAGGTGCTCTTCATAATCAGGGCCGAAACAGCTCACCATTTGACTATTCTAGCCTCTTCTTTCCAGTTACAATAATCAAACTATTTGTGGAACAGATAAACAAATATGCTGAGTAGCGGCAGGGAACTTAAAGGTGTTAAAGACTCGTACTGGAACTCCGTTTTTTTTTCTAAAAATAAATTACCATTAAAGCCATATAAATGTATACATTTCTTGAAAGTTCTTTCATTTTTCTTTCGACAACTTTTAAAAAAATTGAAATTGGTGAATATTTGCAAGCTCAAATATGCTTTCAAAGATTACATGTCATGCGGTAAACATAGTTACGTCCCCTTGGTTAGGGTTGGGAAACAAAAATGTGCCAGACCTCCATGGTGGAATGAGTTAATGTTGTGCCAAAGCTGAAGTTTGAACACGTGTACAAGA
Organism: Oreohelix idahoensis; assembly: GCA_024509875.1. Lineage (NCBI taxonomy): Eukaryota > Metazoa > Mollusca > Gastropoda > Stylommatophora > Oreohelicidae > Oreohelix > Oreohelix idahoensis. Next base: position 20,244 of record JAMPIV010006302.1, on the reverse strand, counting down.
GACATGATGAGATAAGTCCAGCAATCTGGGAGGACGGAGCTGCATGTCACGCTAAGTGGAGATGCTATCTACGTTGTCACCTCAGATTGCGCCAGGCTCTTACAACAAGCATACAAGAAAATTAGCCGCCATACCGAACACCCCGCACAACGTAGCTGAGAATTGTCACTTCGTGAGCGCGTTATCCTCATAGTTATGATTGGAGCAGGCTTCTACTACTACCAAACTTAATGTAATAAATAGCATTTGTTTAAAATATATGCAAGTCGTCGAGGTGTAAACTGGTAGACGTTTCCTGGCGAATCACTTGCAGAACAGATAAGGTTACAATTAGCACTAGTTGCAGTAATTATTAGAGCAGTCAAAGTAAAACAAACTTTTCATGTCCCATACATGTAAGACACGAAACGATTCCCCCTCAACATACTGCAAAGTAATAAACAGAAGTTAAAGAGAACAACCAAATGGATGTTTTGCTATTCAAGCTAATCGTCCATCACTAGAAGGTATCCTAAACAATAAAATCTAGAATGCATTCTAGAAGGAACTATCATTCTGGACCTTGAAGTCTGAAACGAACTCGTTCACACCAAGCTTGGCACCTATACGTCCTGTATAGTAATTGGAAGATAAACTGCAAATATACTTTGGCGTGAAGAAATACAAGAATACTGCTGTCGGGCTCCTGTTTGTTTGCATTTATGATAACATATTAAGCTGAGAGTTGCTATGCATTGAAGAAATTTAAAATGCGGTAGCGTTAAAAGTGGAGGATATATTATGGAAGGATTGTGAAAACGTCTTTTATATTGTAGCACGATGTTAGACTCCTGCACCGTGTTCCATTGATTCAATATGACACTTTCAGACAAGTAGGGTTTCAATAAATGGATTGGACTAAGTATTGAGGATCCTCTTAAATTAATCAGAAAGAAAACTCGGTTTTACAAACTATAAACCACAAAGTCCTCGGAACATATATACGGGATAATAGTGGGATTTAAAGTGTGAAAGGGCTATGTGTGGTTGAGGCGAACTTATGTCGACGTGGCTACCTCACACCCTAGACCCATGCACGAAGAAAATTTAATGGAGGATCGTTTGATAGGGGTTGCAATTATTGTTTGTTTGCAATCTTCTCACCAGCAAATTTAGCAATTCAAGCAACACAAAGCCTTATACAGAACAACATTTAATTGTACCAAACACCCAGACAGTGTTCGTGGACGTTCTGAAAAAACAATATATAAAAACATAAATAGCATAAATAATAACACGTACCATTTAGACAATAAACGTTCACCACAGTCAGCCATGATCAATCTCCCATAGGTTCACTCTTGATCAGAAGAAGCAAGATCAGAAGGTGTTAGAAACCCATGAACATGTGCTCACAGATAAGCCACGTTGTACAAATCTGTTAGAGTACGACATGAAGGTTACTGACCCTACACCTACATGTATGAAAACATACCCTATACCTTATGCGAAAGCACAAGCTTTATGGGAAGAGATTGACTACTTGTTGAAGGAGAAGATTATCTCAAAGTCAGAATCTCCCTATAGCGCAAGCGTAGTGCTAATAAGAAAGCCTAGTGGAGAGCATAGATTGTGTATAGACTATAGGAAGCTAAATGCTGTCATAGAATCTCAGGTGGACCCATTACTTGACACAAATCAATTTTTCTCTACACTGAGTAAAGCTAGGTATTTCTCTAAAGTAGATCTCAGAAAGGGATACTACCAAATACCAGTAAAACCAGACATTAGACCTATGTTGGCATTCAGTACATCAGAATGGCATTATGGGTTCAATGTACTGCTATTCGGTCTGAAAGAACGCTCCAAGCGTGCTTTTCCAAATGATGAGGAAACTTCTGAAACCTCTAAAAAATTCATCAATCACTAACTTCATGGAAGACATTCTTGTTGCTACACACACATTTGAAGAACATAAAGCATCACAATCCATGTCGTTTTACAAACTTAGACAAACTGGATTAACTGCACGTCCAACCAAGTGCTATATAGGGTGTAAGGAATTGGAATTCCTAGGACACTATTTCTAGAGGTCACATGTCACTTAACCCAAAGAATGAATATGAGTTAAAGAAGGCACCAAGACTCCAGACAAAGAAAGATGTCAGGTCTATTGTGCCCTAATGCGCATTTTATCATAAATATATTCCCAACTTTAACACTTCATGTGCATCTTTAACAAGCCGGACTAAGAAAGGACAACCAGATAAGATACAATGGAATGCAGATTGTGGAAGCTTACACTGAGTGTCGTGAAACGAGTGTAACCCACTACTTTGTTAATCACTATGTCGAGATACAGATTTGCTTCAATTAATCAACGAGCAACGTTCACCAGTCTCTGAGACAGAATAAATTAACGGCCATCTTGTTCACGCAAGATGGCGGAATAAAAATGAATAAAATTAGGCTGTACAGGGTATGAGACTAAACTGCAGGAAACCAATCAGCTTGCTCCGCCAGGAACCAACCGAAAGCCTTGCTTAAGAATTCACCTACCTATATAATCGGGCGGATTTTATGCATAATCACACATCACCGACACGACGCCAGAGATACCGACCGACTGAAGAGGAGAAGCTGTCACCTTGATTTATAGCTTACCTGGAGTGCAATGACCTGTAGCCTGCTTTGCTAAGTCGAGTCAAAATCTGGCCGGTTTGAATCTTAGAGGGTAAATATATTTACGATAACCTTTAGGAAAATAGGCTTTCAGCAGGTCTATAATGTTGGTATTTGTTGTGTGTCATTTATACTAACTATCAGGTTACTGATTGTATCTTGGGGAAATTAAGTATAATGATTGTATTTCCTATTAAGATTGAATAGACAAAGACTAATAGGACTTATAACTCAATCTATTGTCTCACATGACTTCAGTCTATTATCTCGAATAAGAGCAACTGCCATATAACCAAAACAGTCCTTGTTAGGACTCAACCTATTGTCTCCTATACTTCAATCTGTTATCTCAGACCAACTGCAATATAACCAAAACAGTCCTTGTTAGGACTCAACCTATTGTCTCCTATACTTCAATCTGTTATCTCAGACCAACTGCCATATAACCAAAACAGTCCTTGTTAGGACTCAACCTATTGTCTCCTATACTTCAATCTGTTATCTCAGACCAACTGCAATATAACTAAAACAGTCTTTGTTAGGACTCAATCTATTGTCTCCTATAACTTCAGTCTATTATCTCAGATAAAACCAACTGAAATATAACCAAAACAGTCCTTGTTAGGACTCAATCTCTTGTCTCATCTAACTCCAATCTATTGTCTCCTATAACTCCCACCTGATATATATAACCAGACAGTCCTCGTCACATATACTCCTATTATAAGAACATAACAATATTGTTAGGATATATGTTACCAGCTTGTATAGTACTCGTCAGAGAGGGCCTGGTATATTATAGGGGTAAGGAAATGGTTGTATCAAACCTAGGTGTACATATTATTGAATGTATTCATGTATTGAACTTATATTATGGGATGCATTCATGTATTGAATGTATTCATGTATTGAATTTATATTATTGAATGAATTCATGCATTGAATTTATATTATTGAATGTATCCATGTATTAGTTTATCAGAAAGAATGTTTTGCAAGTAGACACCTGTCTTGTCTCACTATTGCTAAATCATACTGAGCCATGTTGTCATTCATCCTACATGCAGACACTGAGACACGCTCATATCATATACAATAGAAATAGGTGGGCTTGAGGACAGAAATTAGCCCCTATTTTTCCTTGTTACAGGTTTTATTCGTGTCCTAAAACCTGAGATCGTGGGTCGTCAATCCAGCTGCCTGGAACTCCGCAGGAGCAAAGAGGTTGTCCTGACTCTACATCTTTGGTCCCCCTCAGTCTTGGGTGGGCTAAAGGAACGATACTCAGCCGATGTTGTGTGAACAAACCAAAGAAGAACAGACCTTAGAGAGATGAGTACACATTAGTACTATTTCTGTCAGCATTGTGAGCATAGAAACTGTCAGTGATGAGAAAGTGAATTAGCATAGCAAGAGACAAAAATAACAGCATAGCTGATAAGTGTTATATCCTTAATTAACAGCACAGCTGATACATGTACTAAAATTGAATAACAGCACAGCTGATATAATTTTTGTTCCTATAATTGGAAAACTTGTTGTAATATTTATTTACATATCTATATAAATATAAATATTTGTAAATCATATGTAAACTTACAAATTCATTACATTCCATTTTTCAACAACCACCCTTCAGCACAAGAGTAGATAGTGTATATACTAAATAAATAAAAAGGAAATTGTATTTGAACGACTTGTCAATTTTATCAGTGTTAAGTAAAATCTGTTTCCTTGGTTTTTTAATATCACAGTTAGTTACACAGCGGAGGTGGCACTTTATGTCGGTCTCCTCTCTACTATTGTTTCGAGATCAGATCATTCACAGCCGTAACTAACTTGTGATACCAGTAGTTCTCTCAGACACTGGGACTTCACCATTTTCTGCAGAAATTATATTTCTGTAATTGTCAGTACTATACTGATCTTAAAGCCAATAGAAACCTCCCGCCACACTGAGTTAAATCGAAAACTCACAACCAAACCAATCCTCACATTACCCAACATCACTCATGAATTTATATTAAGGACGGATGCTAGTAACAAAGGGATCGGAGCAACCTTATTACGAAGTCAAAGGAACAGCCGAAAGAACTTTTGCCAGTAGATTATGCTAATAAGAAACTAAATTCAGCAGAGCTAAATTACTCAACAATTGAGAAGGAAGGTTTAGCGTTAGTGTGGTCTATCCAGAAATTTCAGACACATTTTTATGAGAAGCATTTTATTGTTCAAAGCGAACATCAGCCATTAGCTTTTTTGGCTGAGTCAAAGAAATTAAATTCAGATTTGCTGAGATGGAGTCTCCTCTTGTCTCCTTTTTCATTCACGGTGAATTACATTCCTAAAAAACAGAATGTGCGTGCTGATTTTCTCTGTAGACATCCCACCATAATGGTACGAGAGATGGACAAGGAATAACTACGAAATTGTTTACATGTCAGCTGGACTAGGTCACAGCTTAGACAGCGAGGGACTGTGTAGCGTTATGTAAACACAATGCCCTGTTATGATATAATGAAAGGAAGTATTGGCAGCTAATCAAAAGCCGCGAAGCTCGCATGTATACGAACAGAGTTTTACAATGGCCTTCTGCAAGAGGAAAGGAAAGTGTATTTGAAAAAAAAATGGATTCGTGTGTCGTACAAGGAAATGGAGAGACAGAAAATAATGACAGTGATTTCGTTTTTTGAGGAATAAAACCAGCTATATTCATTCCATGGGAATAGTTGCTGTGTATTACGTTTGGAGATAATTGAAGGTAAAGGTGCCAACACGATGAACACTGCTGTGTCTTTAAAAATTTGATATAAATCGAAGTCGGAACCAATCATGGAGAACTTTATATAAAAGGAAAGCAGAAGTTATGGAAAGTAAAAGGAGATATAAATAAAAGTCATGGATAATAGGTTTGAGAAGCATGAAGAAGATTTCGTGACCCAGCTAACGCAACTTCGCTCGAGTTTGCAAAGAAATACACAGTCTGCAAACTGAAACGTCGCCTTGCTCTCCGATACGCCCGCACTCAACCTATATAACGGCCAACAGTGGACTTTTCAAATTTACACAATGACCGCAGAAGAAAGGTAGACTGAAGAACTGGGACGCTTGCCAAGGCTATAACTTTACCATCAGTTTTCCATGCAGCTCTTCCATCACCAAAACCGAGTCTGTTCTGTACTTTTCATCTTTCCTAAGAGGGTATGTAAATTTATGAATAATTCATTTGTTTTATTGCAGATTATTGTGTTAGAATATGTATCAGGATCAGACCTGAGTACTGAACTGAAATTTAGTTGTAAATGTTTAAAAAAATTCGATGTATACCACCGTCTATCATAGAATGTCAGTATGAGTGATCAATTAAAGTTATTTTACTGGAATAATGGACTTGGCATTCCAGAATATGAAAGGCAAAGGTAGCATCACAATCATGTATAAAAATGTATTATATTTTTTCATGTAATATTTAGAAATGTTATGCAGATAGACACCTGTCTTCTCTCGTTACCTTAATCAGAACTGATCCCATGTATCATTCATATCTATATGCAAACATCTGAACACTCTCATTATTGGACACATAGGCTTGAGGAATCTATGTCCAAAGGCTAGCCAAGTGTCACCTGTTGCCTCCATGTTCATTCGTGTCACACTGCACCAAAGGTCTAGAATCCTAGATCAATATTGCATTCCTGGACCAACTCAAGAGCATCAGAGATTGCTATCTTAGATTCAAGCCATAGGCCTCCATCAGTGCTTGGTGGTCTAGTACAAGACCTGCAACTGACACTGCTGTGTATATTCAGAGAGGACAGTTACAGAACTATAATGTTAAGTATTCTATGTGACAAAATTCTATCAATCATTGTGAGTGGTCAAAGCAAAGTGAATAGTGTGTTATGATGAGAGCACAGTTCTGAAATATTAGACCAGACAAGAGAAACATTGGATGAACAGTTCATACTATTTTGAAGATTCCAGAAAGTACTTCTTATTTAGTTATTGAAAATAACTAAACTATCGTTCAATGTTGTAATGAAATTTAATTCAATCAATTTTCATCATTTCATCATTCATAGGAAGAAACAAAAGATAGATGTACATACTAAATGATTCAGCAATTGTAATTCTTTGACTTGTCAAATTTATATTGTCGCATTTTTGAGTTTTACTGAATTGTTAATTATCATAGGTTAGTTACTAGCAAATGTGGCATCTTAGGCTTTAACTTTAATCTGAATACTAACTGAAGTAGAGACCTTCACAGCCGTGACTGTCCTGTGATACCAGTGCTCTTCTCTGACACTGGGACTACATTCTTGTCAGACAGAATTATTCTTCTGTTCTATCAGTGACTACTACAGACTACTACACTTATAAAAACATTTTGCTACAATGGTGTTGAAGAGAGTGACAGACTATCTGGCCTTATTTAAAGAGAGAAGAAATTTAACAAAAATAATGTATTAAGCTTCAGAAATAAATAAATTATTTAGTTGTCATAAATAGATGGGGGATTGGCAATATCAATCATTATTGATAACAAAAGGATTGGTATATTCGATTACAGACAGGCTGAAACATTGACAGAAAACATTGATAGAAAGACAAGAAGAAACAAACAATTAAACAATTAGATTGGAGTAAACAGAAAGATCCCAGGGGAAGTTACATTGAAATGATATGATGTAATCACCATTGTGGAGCTAAAGACGAGAACCAGAAAAATATATATAATTAAGTTAAAAATTAAGAAATTTAGTTCTTTCTTAGAGAACACTAGCACTAAGTGCTGGTAAGCGCACGGACGCTGAAGTCACCGTGTGTTCTCGCTACACCACAGAACCTGCGATCACGGAACGCTGATTATTTTGCGCCACCAACGTTCCAATAATGTAAAGTAAGACAGATGAATTGTACATACATAAAACATTGCGTGTAACTCGGGCAAAATGATTACCAAGGGAAACAATTAATAGTGAACATAAAAAAAAGAATTGTTGCATGAAACACTTTTTAAAAAATATTATTAATTAAACAAAACTAGTTTTTTTTTGGCTTATGTTCAGTATTATGCATATATTTGAAAATTAAATACTGTACAAAAATTGTATACACAATAAGAAATAAAATAAAATTAAACACTAGACATTATTGCTATGTAGTAAATATTTATATTTTTATGTTTTATCAGGGTGGTACCCTCATTGTACTTTGGTAAATGCTGTATTTTTGACCGTCACAGAGCGTGTTACGCATCCCGACACTGCGCCAGACGCTCGTAACCCTCCAACTTCGATCCTTTGTTTTCGTTTCCAAATGGTCGCAAGGAAATAACAATTAAGTCCACAAGAGAGGAGCTAAATGAAGCAAAAAATCCCCCTGAATAGAAGGGATTACTGTATGGACTACTACCTGGAAGCGATGCAGTGTTACCAAAAGAACTTCTCACTAACTAAAAAATATTGTTCACATCAGCTTCATGCCTGGGAGCACTGCGAGATAGATGATGAGGTCTTGCGCGTTAAAGAGTGGGAGAGAGAGAAGCAATTGAAGGAAAAAGCAAAGAGGAAAGCTTACAAAGAGGAGGCTGAAACCATCAGCGAGTAATTGCTGTATCATTTATTGCTTAAATTTGCTTAATATATGTTCAGACCTTTCAGCTTGGTATTGGTGACAGTCAAGTCATACAGTGCTGATAATGCAGATTTCTGTTTTGGATCATTCACATCATTACCTAGAGACTTTTTATAGATTCTGGGGATTTCAAAGCATATAAAGTTGTTTCTTAAGACTGCCTGCTGGTTAGAGAGGAAAGTACAACAGCTGCTGTTTATGATTTGTAAGGTGGTTATAATCCTAATATTTGCATAGAACACATCTCTGGTTTTATCAGACTAATGTAGACTGCCTAACGCATTGGTTATAATCACATCTCCTTATTTATGTAGTCATTGTAGTTTATTTTTGTTTGTTTGGAGAGAGCACTTACCTACACTTAAAATGCTCGCAGTACTGAAAGCATTTATAGCTAAAAAACTATTGTGGTTGATCATTGTTTACGTATGTATCTTTCTATTGGTGCTTCAGTAAACAGTTAATTTTTTCAGAAAATACGGTCTGTTTTCTTCGTACTAATTTTCAGATGAACAATGTGTTTTAATTTCTATAGGTATTTACAAAATAATTATCTGTTCATATTTAATATAATAAGATATGTCAGTTGACGCTAGTATGCCATCCAGTATTTGACAAGACATTTTGTGTGAACCGTAGTAAACTGTGCGTTTCAGAAGAAATAAACTTGTATTTTCAGATTAAACCTACAAAAAAAAAAAAAACAGAGTGTCGCCAAAGTTGATGTTGTGATACATCAGTATAATATCTTCCTAGTGTGCTACAATGCTGTCGGAAGATCAATTTTATTACTTATCCTCCCTAACCTTTGGTCTTTGCAATAGTTTATAATCCAATCTTTAGATACTCATGAGATCTTTTATAGTGTTCTCTAAAACCACATCAACAATGCTCCCGTTTATCCTATAAACTAGCTCTGCTTATTTATTGTCCATGGTTTGCTTCCACATAACACACGCACTTAAAAATAATCAGTTAAAAACCCGCTACACTGATAGCCTTCTCCTAGAATGTTATATTCATATGTCCACCCCATAGTATTGCATTACATGAGCTTTTACAGCAGTAGTACATGTAACACTGTGTAGGATCACAGACTCTACACTGTCTAGGATAAAATATGGTTCGCTCACAAATGACCGATTAGATAATGTTTTAACAATAACATTGACTCCATTCACTCCGTACAAAATAATCATTATATACTCGACATCAATGTTTTAACAATAACACTGACTCCATTCACTCCATACAAAATAATTGTTACATACTTGACATCATCATCATTTTTTGAGCTTCTTAAGAAGCATGCAGTAAAGACTGCAACAAATCCCACAGGAAGCCTACAAGATGCAGTTACAAGCTCTGGCAGTAGTGGTCTTTGTAGAAACGTGTTTTACATGATGAGGTTGTCTGGTAGTAGTGGTCCTTGTAGAAATGTGTTTTACATGATGAGGTTGTCTGGTCGCAGTTTTCCTTGTAGAAATGTGTTTTACATGATGAGGTTGTCTGGTAGAAATGATCCTTGTAGAAATGTGTTTTACATGATGAGGTTGTCTGGTAGTAGTTGTCCTTGTAGAAATGTGTTTTACATGATGAGGTTGTCTGGTAGTAGTGGTCCTTGTAGAAATGTGTTTTACATGATGAGGTTGTCTGGTAGCAGTGGTCCTTGTAAAAATGTGATTTACATAATGAGGTTATCTGGTAGGAGTGGTACTTGTAGAAATGTGTTTTACATGATGAGGTTGTCTGGTAGCAATGATCCTTGTAGAAATGTGTTTTACATGATGAGGTTGTCTGGTAGTAGTTGTCGTTGTAGAAATGTGTTTTACATGATGAAGTTGTCTGGTAGTAGTGGTCCTTGTAGAAATGTGTTTTACATGATGAGGTTGTCTGGTAGCAGTGTCCTTGTAGAAATGTGTTTTACACGATGAGGTTGTCTGGTAGTAGTGGTTCTTGTAGAAATGTGTTTTACATGATGAGGTTGTCTGGTAGCAGTGGTCCTTGTAGAAATGTGTTTTACATGATGAGGTTGTCTGGTAGTAGTGGTTCTTGTAGAAATGTGTTTTACATGATGAGGTTGTCTGGTAGCAGTTGTCCTTGTAGAAATATGTTTTACATGATGAGGTTGTCTGGTAGCAATGGTCCTTGTAGAAATGTGTTTTACATGATGAGGTTGTCTGGTAGTAGTGGTCCTTGTAGAAATGTGTTTTACATGATGAGGTTGTCTGGTAGCAGTGGTTCTTGTAGAAATGTGTTTTACATGATGATGTTGTCTGGTAGCAGTGGTTCTTGTAGAAATGTGTTTTACATGATGAGGTTGTCTGGTAGCAGTGGTCCTTGTAGCGATGTGTTTTACATGATGAGGTTGTCTGGTAGCAGTGGTTCTTGTAGAAATGTGTTTTACATGATGAGGTTGTCTGGTAGCAGTGGTCCTTATAGAAATGTGTTTTACATGATAAGGTTGTCTGGTAGGAGTGTCCTTGTAGAAATGTGTTTTACATGATGAGGTTGTCTGGTAGCAGTGGTCCTTGTAGAAATGTGTTTTACATGATGAGGTTGTCTGGTAGCAGTGGTCCTTGTAGAAATGTGTTTTACATGATGAGGTTGTCACCCTATTCATGACCCCATTCACATTCAACGAAATGTCTGTATGTTCAGCAGTCCTATTTTTTCTTAGCTTCTTCAAAGACCTCCCGGGAACTATACGTCATGTGACCTAGATTATTGCTAACAAATACGGAGTCTACACGAGACACGTGATTATACAGGATAATTGTAAAGTCACTGTTGCTGTCATTTTCGACGGAGTCATCTGTCAAGTTATTTGCTTATGTTTGTATCATAAGTATAATTGTGTCTTTACCTGCGATGTCAGGTTGATTAGGGGTTGTCTTCCCTTGTTTATTCATTCATTGTGTTTGACCTTTAGGGTCAGAGGTTGACAGTTCGGCGTAGGCCTATGGGAAGGTTTTTTAAGCGGGAGTGAGATATACTTCCGGGAAGCCGGGAGGTCCTGTTTTTCTGAAGGGACCAAGAGTCCATTGTTTTTCGGGGAGAATCTTCGAAGTAACTGCTATGGCAGTTTTCCCCAGTGAATCTCTGTGCGTCGGGATGACGACATAATTCCTTGTGATGTTCTGAGGATTCATTTGCCAGGTAATACCGACCTTTATGCATTATTACGCTTTTCGGTGGCAGAACATGTAAAGGATTACCTAGGGTGAACAGCAGCTCACTGATCCGCCATTTCAGAACTTATATATTTGTGCTCGAGGTAGCCATCCAAGACTGTTAGTCTTATATTGTCCAGAAATCCAGTGACGAAGATATATTGTGGGAGCCGCAGATTGGCGGAACTTCTATCTACAATAAGTATTACTGCAGGGTTGATGATAACCTATTTAACAGAAGTACACGGCCGACGTCAGAACGAGGCCTGTGCTTTCGGCTATTATACTACAGCCTGATATGTGCAATTGGCGGGGAGTGCCAAGTTGCACCTGTGTGTCAAGTAACTAAGGCATCTGACGCGTTTAGTCAGAGACGCCAAGGGCGACGCTACGAACTGTCATTATTGAAGAACTTTGCTATTGACCATGCACGTCTATTCTGATGTTTACCTTTTTGAATGCCAAATGTATACCTATCGATGTCAGGTCAGCATGACCTTGTTACACTGACTGTTCCTGTTGATATTATGTGTGTTCCCGTCAATAAATGTCTTGAAACATGCCTGCAGTGTCAAAGCATCCTTGATTACTGCATGTGAGAGTATGGGTTGCAGGATCTACATCTATACGAGCCTAAACACATTCGCGTCTTCATTCGCACCCACACTCAATTCATCATACGCTCGCACTACACATCTAACAACATGTATACTGTCTTGGGCCAGTGATCACCTCAACAAGAAAAAAAAGACAGTTACATTTCTGGTGGACCAGTTACGTGGGCTCTTATGATACATTTCTTGTCGCCAATGTGGCCTAGAAACTTACATTTCTGATGGACCAGATCTGTGGGTTTAAAAAGAACAGAGCGAGCATTTGACATTATTGTTGACATTTATGGATCCAGAAATTTACATTCCTGGTTGGCTGTTACATGTATGATGTCTCCAGTTTTGTCGAGAAAGTTACAAGAAGGACAAGTACACATTACACTTCTGATCTGTGGGTCTAAGCTACACACGGGACAGCCGTAACACACAGCGCTAATTCTACACTTGCAAGTTTTGGCTACAACAGGACAGATATAGGTCATCAACGGTTGACCCAAATAAACAGTACGAGCATTTATATTATAATGCTACATAAAGCATAACAAGACATGTACTGAAGTTAACTACTAGGCATTTGCTACGTGGACCATAACTGCATAGAAGGCGGGTTCCTATTGTAAACAGTACTGCTGGTTGTTACACGTTTCATTCAACAACAGACTTTTCTAGGTCAGAGCATTCAAGCTACATTGTTGGAGGTCAAGTGTCTGTAAACAGTACGTGGAAATTGTAAACATTCAATGTGCAAGCCCTAATTTGAGAAGGTCATAGTAACTTTGGTTCGTGAATACCACTTTATGTTACAGTGGATTTGACGTTCAGTGCGCGTTTGACATTTCGTTTCTGTGTTCGCAAGGAGCAAGAAATTTATTTTAGTTTCAGCTGTGACTGAACTTGTTCTGCAACACATTGAAATTGATTGCTATATGTTTATGTTACTTCTACTGGTTTTTGTGTATTTTTCTGCGGGTTTTTCGGTTGGTGGGTCTTACGGTAAATATGCCACTTGATCGAGGCTTACTGTAAGCGTTCTGTAGGTGCAAATTTTCTTAATTTGGAAATTTGCTAGTGACAATTGGTCGCTATTGATGTTAGCTGTGATGTAATTGTACTTAACATTGTTTTTGTAATATTTTGTCTGTTTTTCAGTTTTGATTGTCGATTTGTTTTGTTTGTATTCTGTAGGTCTCTCCTTTCTTGTGTATTTCTCTACACATTTTTGGTTAAAACAGTGTTGCCATTTGTATTGTTTTGTATTTTTGTCTTTGTATTTTTTTTTTGGTTGTACTACATTACTGTCATGCACAGTCTACATACACATACTTGGTCATGTTTTGATATTATTGATAAGGTAGACTCTTCATATAGAGTTTGTTAAATAATATTATATAAGATATTTATACAAGTTCTTTGATAAAAGACTTGTTATCTACAAAGATTGAGACAAGGTGAAATACATATTCAAGTTCTTTATAAAAAAGACTTGTGCCCATAGTGAGTGGGATATAAGGGAATTTTTTTTCCACAGGTACTCAGGTGATTTTTTGGGTACATTATAAACAAGAGACAGTAAATAAGGTGAAGTGAGTATACAAGTCTATCATTTCAGACTTGTCTCCCACTGAAGTGGGATAAGGTAATTTATTTAATTTTTTTTCAGGTTTCTGATCTCATTAGACAAGATGTCTACATTGGACTACTTTATTACACAAGGGAGAGCCCTTGATAAGACTGGTCAACAGTTAGAACAATGGGCTGTTGCTCAGTATGACAAAGCATTAGCTGCAGAAGAGAAAAAAGCTCAGGCTGAAGAGAAAAGATTAGAAAGAGAAGCTAATATTGCTGCTGAACAAAAGAAATTGCAGATGCAGGTGGAGGAAAGGAGATTTGAAGCTGAACAAAAGAGATTAGACAAAGAAGCTGAACAAAAGAGATTAGACAAAGAAGCTGCTGCAGAGGAGAGGAAAGCTCAAGCTGCTGCAGAGGAGAGGAAAGCTCAAGCTGCTGCAGAGGAGAGGAAAGCTCAAGCTGAGGCTGAAATTAGAAAAATGGAACATGAGGAAAGAAAACAGAAGATGGAACTTGATGAAAAACTCGCAACTTTGGAGTTAGAGAAATTGAAATTGGCGAGTATGGGTGCTCAGCAAACAACTTCGAGTACGACAAGGGAGTTTGTTAGTAGGATTAAATTGCCTCATTTCAATCCTTTAAAGGATGACGTAGCAGATTATCTAGATAGATTCCAATTTTTGTGCGATACGCATAACATAAAAAAGGAAAAATATGTTGAACAACTGATGCCATTTTTTACAGGTGACACAGTGACTACTCTTATGACAATAGACGAACATGAGAGGACTAATTATGATGTTGTCAGGGCAGCATTACTAAAAAAATACCAACTAAAACAAGAAGACTATCGTCTTCGTTTTAGGACAATGTTGCCAGAAAATGGAGTAGATTTCTCTGATTTTGTTACAAAGATACGTCGTACATTTACACGATGGGTTGAGTTGTCTCAGATTGAGAAAACATATGAAGGTCTAATGGACTTATTATTGCGAGATAAGGTTTTGTCATCTGTTAATGATTCTTTTCTTGCATTCCTTCATGAGCGTAAGCCTAAAAACTTAAAAGAAATGGAGGAATACTGTTGTCAGTATGCCACAGCACATCCCCATGCTACAGTTAGCAATTCTAAAGTGAAAGAAGGGTTGCCAGCTGCTTCGGCAACACCATATGGCCCTAATTTCAAAAAAAAATTTCAGGGTGCTCAACAAAATTGGAATAGGGGAAGTAATCAAAATTACACTCAGAAGCGGAGTAATCCAACACATGATGGTTCTTCGTCTATGCAGTGGAGACAAGATGGTAGTTCTCGTAATTTTAGTGGTAATAATTTGAGACACTTTCGCAAAGGCTATCCAAATAATAACTATTCAAATTTTCGAGGTAATCATTCTCGACGTCAAGATTATAACGATGGTGAATTTAGAAACCGGGATTCAAACCGGAATGATGATTACAATAGGCAATATGATAACAATTACAGGGGAAATGATAGTCGAAATAATTACAGGGGAAATGATAATCGAGGTAGACCTAGGTTTAACAAAAAAAGACCTTACCAACAGGCAAACTCTGCGCAACAAGAGTTTGATGGAGCCTGTAATACAGTAAATGATAGTGGTAACTCTAGGGCTATCACTGGTTGTGCTTTCGATTTTGGGAGAGCAACTGAATGCCCCCAATGCTTAACATTGTTTGACTCATCAACTGTATCTACGCTAAGTTGTGGTCACCCTCTTCCTGCTCTACCTGCTACAGTTGCGCATGATGGGAGAGGATCTCTCATCTTACATAAAGGTCTAATAAATGATAGGCTAGTCTCAGTACTTTTCGATTCGGGATGTACTACCGTCGGGGTTAAGGAGTCTCTGATAGATCCTTGCTGTGCCACTGGAAAAACAATCAAATGTGTTACATTTGGTGGTACTATGGAAAGCTATCCTACTGCTATTATTAGGATTGACACTCCTTTCTTCACAGGAGATGTCCATGCATGTCTTCTTCCTAATCCTATTGCGGATCTTATAATCGGTCGTATTCATGGGGTTAAGGAATGCACCCCGCAACAAATTTCTAGTTGGGAAGAAAAAAACATTCAAACGGTCAATGCAGTGGTGACAAGAGCTCAAGCTCTTAATCCCCCAACTTCATCTGATAATAGTAATGAAGTTGATAGCCAAGACGAGCACTTGGTGATTTCCCATGACTCGTTTGTTAAACGTCAAGAAGAGGATCCTTCTTTGAAGAAATACTTCCTTCTTGCAAAGAAAGGGGATCCCAATCAAAATACGAATCACAAATCGTATATTACTATGAAGAATGGTATATTGGTACGAATGGTACAACACTCGGACAAGTCTATGCACTCGCAAATTCTTGTGCCTAAGTGTATGAGAGCCTTAATTCTTCGGCATGCACACGATTCTCAGTGTGCTGGACACATGGGTTTTTCCAGAACTAAAACTAGAGTCCTTGCGTCATTCTTTTGGCCATTCGTGAATAAAGACATCCGAATTTATTGCCGATCTTGCAAAATTTGTCAAGAGGTCAAGTCTAGGGGTCCGAGACATGCTGCTCCTATTCAGGCTGCAGATATTCCGATTCGGCCGTTTCAGAAAATGGCTATAGACATCATTGGTCCGTTCAAAATTAAGTCAGCCAGAGGACACCAATTTATCCTCACTTGCGTGGACATGTGCACGCGTTGGCCAGAGGCTATTCCTCTGAAGAGCATATCAACTGTCGATATCGCTGATGCTCTTTGGCTCGTATTTTCTCGTCTGGGATTCCCCGGAGAAATACTGTCGGATCACGGCACTCAGTTAATTTCGGACGTTATGTCTCAGGTAATGGCTACGCTAGACATTAAAAGGTCTCTCAGTAGTATTTATCATCCAATGTCCAATGGATTGGTAGAACGTCTTAACAGGACACTAAAGAACTTACTTGGCAAGATAACGGAGGATCATCCTGAAGATTGGGACAGGGTTTTACCTGCAGTCCTCTTTGCCTATAGAGAGGTTCCCAACGAGCATACAGGGTTTTCTCCTTTCGAACTTGTCTTTGGCGCGCAACCGCGCGGGCCAATGTCCTTGTTACACGATTTGATAACTTCCGATAATATTGACGATGATACACAATCGTCATATGAATATGTTATAGCTCTTAGAGAAAAGATTATCGAATCGTGCAGGTTAGCAACTTCATCTTCCGAATTTGCGAAAGAAAAAGCTAGGCGATTTGCTAATAAGAAAAGACGCCTACGTCAACTTTGTCCTGGAGACAAAGCATATGTCTTACTGCCCTCAAGAGAGAATAGACTTCTCATTTCTTGGAAGGGTCCATACACTATAGTCTCGAAAATTTCTGATGTCGACTATATTGTCGATGTGGATGGAAGGCATAAAACCTTCCATATAAATATGCTAACAGAGTTTATTGAACGTCCAGACTATTTACAGCCTATTTTCCAGGCGACGGACGACTCTCCAGTTCAACATGGTCACATCTCATCCCTGTCCGTTATACAGGATGAGGAAACTATTTTTTCTGACGTGAACTTACCTCTTCCTGCGATTCCACTTACTTCAACGGAATCGTGGAGAGACGTTACAGTCTCTTCCAACTTGTCTTTTGAGGAACAGCGTCAAGTATCCTCTACGTTACAATCATATCAGGATGTCCTTACCGACATTCCTGGACACACAGATGTCATAGAACATGACATCATACTTACTGATCGTAATCCGATCAGAGTAAGACCATACCCAATACCTATTCATTTTCAAGCACAAGTCGAGAAAGAATTGGATGAAATGATTCAACTACAAATAATTGAACCATCCACTTCAGCTTATTCTTCGTCGATAGTTATTGTTCGAAAGAAAGACAATAACATACGTCTTTGCGTTGATTATCGCAAATTAAATCAAGTTACGAAGTTCGATGCTGAACCTATGCCGTTATTAGATGATCTACTTATTAGACTTTCTAAAGCTAAATTCTTTACTAAACTAGACTTGTCGAAAGGTTATTGGCAAGTCCCACTGACGGAACACGCCAAACCTCTCACTGCTTTTTCGACACCTAGGGGTCTGTTTCAATGGAATTTTATGCCTTTCGGGCTTATGAACGCCCCAGCGACTTTCGTGCGCATGATGCGACGAATTCTATCAGATCGTGCAGATGTCATTGCATATTTAGACGACATCTGTCTTTTCAGCGATACTTGGGAAGAACACTATGTGGGTCTGAAGGAATTGCTATCTACTCTACGTGAGCATAGTTTGACTGCTAAACCCTCTAAAGCTTTTGTTGGGTTTAGTGAAATTTCCTTCCTAGGTCATCGAGTTGGTCATGGTCTGTTGAAGACAGAGGACCAAAACATTTCAAAGATATTAAATATCTCGGTTCCGAAGACAAAAAAGCAAGTGCGTAGTCTCTTGGGATTGATACAATTCTATGGAAGATTCATTGAGAATCTGTCCTCCATTATGGCACCACTTTCAACGTTATTGAAAAAAGGTTCTCCTAATATGGTGCGTTGGTCCCAAGAATGCCAATCTTCATTGGATCAGGTTAAGAATTTGTTCTCATCTCATCCTATCTTAAGACTACCGACGATTGATAAGACTTTTGTCCTTCGTAGTGATGCCTCTTCCACTGGCATTGGAGCGGCACTAATGCAGGAATATTCAGGAACTCTGCATCCTGTAATGTATATTTCTAGGAAGCTGAATGCGGCAGAAAGGAATTACTCGGTTTTGGACCGTGAATTGTTGGCTATGGTTTGGTCCATTCTTAAGCTACAAAGGTTCCTTCTGGGCGCGCATTTCTTTATGGAAACCGACCAAAAAGCTCTTACGGCTATGCAAAGTAAGGATTTGAAGAGCTCGAGATCTACTCGTTATGCTATTGCTCTTCAGCCTTTCCATTTCACGGTGCGAGCTATCCGTGGTTCGGATAATGTGATGGCGGACATATTGTCTAGATGCCCACATGATTCCAGTTAAATCTTGTGTCCTAGTTTTTCCTGATATATTTTCAGACTTAGGTCTGTCCTTAATATCATAATATGTTGTAATACAAATGTATTTGGATGATGTTTAGATAATTTAACAAATTTCATTTTGTCCATCCATCAGTGATATGTTGCTAAAATAGCATTGACATTTGTATATTGCTATGATTATATTATTTAGTAATGTTTGATATATGATTGGTATTGCCAGCAACTTAGGTTTCTTGAATGGTATCCCTTAGTTTGTTTGGCTTAAAGGAAATATTTTCTCCTATGTTGGGAGATGATTTGTACCCTCTTCTATTGTACCTGATATTAGGTTCATTGTTTGCATGAGCACAGAAGTGATACTGGTGCTATCTTGCTCATGAACATATTAAAAAAAAAAAATTGCATTTTTTTTTTACAGGGGGGTGGTAGTAATGTTGCTGTCATTTTCGACGGAGTCATCTGTCAAGTTATTTGCTTATGTTTGTATCATAAGTATAATTGTGTCTTTACCTGCGATGTCAGGTTGATTAGGGGTTGTCTTCCCTTGTTTATTCATTCATTGTGTTTGACCTTTAGGGTCAGAGGTTGACAGTTCGGCGTAGGCCTATGGGAAGGTTTTTTAAGCGGGAGTGAGATATACTTCCGGGAAGCCGGGAGGTCCTGTTTTTCTGAAGGGACCAAGAGTCCATTGTTTTTCGGGGAGAATCTTCGAAGTAACTGCTATGGCAGTTTTCCCCAGTGAATCTCTGTGCGTCGGGATGACGACAGAATTCCTTGTGTAGTTCTGAGGATTCATTTACCAGGTAATACCGACCTTTATGCATTATTACGCTTTTCGGTGGCAGAACATGTAAAGGATTACCTAGGGTGAACAGCAGCTCACTGATCCGCCATTTCAGAACTTATATATTTGTGCTCGAGGTAGCCATCCAAGACTGTTAGTCTTATATTGTCCAGAAATCCAGTGACGAAGATATATTGTGGGAGCCGCAGATTGGCGGAACTTCTATCTACAATAAGTATTACTGCAGGGTTGATGATAACCTATTTAACAGAAGTACACGGCCGACGTCAGAACGAGGCCTGTGCTTTCGGCTATTATACTACAGCCTGATATGTGCAATTGGCGGGAGTGCCAAGTTGCACCTGTGTGTCAAGGTAACTAAGGCATCTGACGCGTTTAGTCAGAGACGCCAAGGGCGACGCTACGAACTGTCATTATTGAAGAACTTTGCTATTGACCATGCACGTCTATTCTGATGTTTACCTTTTTGAATGCCAAATGTATACCTATCGATGTCAGGTCAGCATGACCTTGTTACACTGACTGTTCCTGTTGATACTATGTGTGTTCCCGTCAATAAATGTCTTGAAACATGCCTGCAGTGTCAAAGCATCCTTGATTACTGCATGTGAGAGTATGGGTTGCAGGATCTACATCTATACGAGCCTAAACACATTCGCGCCTTCATTCGCACCCACACTCAATTCATCATACGCTCGCACTACACATCTAACAACATGTATACTGTCTTGGGCCAGTGATCACCTCAACAAGAAAAAAAAAGACAGTTACAGA